>VYZW01020817.1:1430-35034 GCA_013401315.1 Balaeniceps rex | reverse complement strand
GGAGAGGGTTGTCAAGTATTGGAACAGGCTGCTCAGGGAAGTGGTTGAGTCCCCATCCCTGGAGGTATTTAAAAGATGGGTAGATGAGGTACTTAGGGACATAGTTTAGTAGTGGACAGGTACGGTTGGACTTGATGATCTTAAAGGTCTTTTCCAACCAAAAGATTCTGTGATTCTGTGATTCTGTGATTCTGTGATTCTGTGATTATTATCTCAAGGCCTGAACTTTAGGGAAAAAAAGTATTTTTAAAAAACAAGAATGACTTAAATGTTTGAACAAACAGAATAAGAAATGGTTGGGGGGGAAACTATCTATGACTGTGAAAATTAACACCCCCCTTATAGGAGTCCTTCTCTACACTTTGTCTTTTCATTCAGGATGCATCATTGCTTTATTCTGATGGTTTGGGTCAATTAGATATTTATCTGAACTGATAAAGAAGGGTAAATCCTTAAGGAAAAAAAGAATATTAGTTCATTGTACCAGAATTAACCAGCTGGATTTCATGAGGAAACTTGCTGAGAAGCTTGAAAGGGTTTTTAATAAAATGGGTACTGTAGTTCCTGGGAGCTAAAAAAAAATAATGAGTGCTTAAAGCTTGAAATGTTAGATCTTATTCATAAAAAGTCTGGAGGGTGGTAACCTACAATAGCAGTTACTAATATTCCTACTTCCTTTGCTTTAAGGAGAAATATCGCCATAGCTGTTAAATCGGCAGCTTAGAAAATTCTTAAATTACATGCTATGTAGCTTTATTGTCTGCTTTATTCAAGCAAGAGTTGGCTGACACTGCCATAGTAGTGTCAGAAGCTGTTTGCTTCATAAAACTCTCTCTGATTAGGCTGTGGGCAGCTATCTTGGCATTAAAGCTATTAGACTTGCATTGACTTCATTGAGTTTAGGAATACATTTTCCTTAAACATGTTATTTCTTCTTCCAGACAGTAAAATTAGAATGAAACGCATACTCATCTTTCTTTAATCAAGGCATATTGTGAAGGACCTCCCACACAGCTCTTATTGCTACTGTGACGTTCTTCCTGCTTGCAGGGGACAATAACCCGATGCTTCTCCAGTAGACATCCCCTTGAAAGAGACCTTGAACTTTTTTCTGAAAGATCTGTTCCTATTTGGTGCTGTCAGATTAAGTTTCTCTATTTCAAGATAGCAGTCTTCTGTCGGTGACTGGGGCTTTCCTGCCTTTTTTGTTATTTTTTTCCTACTACTTCCAAGTAGTGGGACAGGATCAACATCTTTCTGGAAGTTCTCCGGCAGTTTCCAAAAGTGCTAAGTTACAATTAGACATGCAGAACCACGCACCACAGATTTGCAGCCAGCCACAGGGGAAGATACAGACTTAACGCCTTTCTGTCTGAAGATGTTTTCATCACTGCCCTGAACCAAGTACTAATTTATATCCCAGAAAGTGAATATAAAATAGTAAATATCAGAGCGGCATCATATTTACCTTGAATTTATAGCAATATGTATTACCTAGCAAGGTACAGGGAAAGGGAATTCATGTCCTCTATACCGTACAGACATAGTATCATTGTGCTAAGTGATTTCCAGACGTAACATCTAAACGTAACACAATTTTGAAGATCATTATCATGGTCTGCTACAATGGTGGTAGATGCCACACAGTCTTAAAAAAAGTACAAGCTACCAACAGACACTACGTTATCATTAGTAAGCAGTTTGGCTAAGGGATTTCTGTGAAGACTAAAAATGGTAAGTACTCTCTAGTCATAATTAACTCCAGTACTGTGGACAGTAAAGGTCAAAACTGAAATATCTGGCAGACTCAGAGACTGACTGCGTGTTGCCGTGACCTAATTCTATCCAACTTACTACAGAGACTTCTTTATCACAACCAGCAAAATGATTCAGTTACAATGGAAAAAAATCTGGTGATTTCTACAATTTCTCTCTTGTATAAGAAGAGAGAAAATAACATCTCTGAGCTGACTACCATCACCACAGTGAACTTGTATCACCACACAAATGCTATCCAGTGGCAGAAAACATTTCCTCACTCACCTTAAAGTGATTGTGATAAGCTAATTAAGTATTTTATACTCTGTTAGATGATTGTCTGCTTATGTCTAAAGGAGATTTCGTGTCTTCAAGGTTGGCAGGATACATGCGCACACTAGTGAGAATACCTTCTCACTAAGCAAACCCAAAGCTGCCTCTAGACACAAACTATTGCAGCCAGACTGCAAGCATTGGCCTCTGGGCAAAAATGGAGGCAGCAACTGGTTTATGTATGGAACTGAATCGTATTGGTCTTAAGCCTTCAGTTAAGCTTTCCTCTGAAAATTGTGGAAGGAAAGATTGAATGGCCTTTTTTCTTTCTTTAGCTATTATTAATTTACATTATTTCTACAGTTCCACTGCCATGCACCTTTTCCTTGGCTTTCAGTTTACCACTGAAAGGAATGGCTAAAGAGAGAGTGGCAGGGCTTTCCATCTCCTTCACTTTAGTGACAATTATGTGCAGCAAGTAAGGAACTGTAAACCAGTGAGACAAAAGAACAAACACAGTATTTTAAAGACCAACACTGAAGATGCTATATCACAGCATGTAGATATAAAGGCTTACTTTGGGAGCAGCTGGGTTTGCAGCCCCAACTGCCTATTGATGTGTGCAAGGAGCTATTGCTTTAAACAGTGAAAGCTCTACTGCCATGGGGATGCCACATACATGTTCCCCTTCCATGAAGAAAAGCACAAACAGCCTTGCTGGTAGCAAAACTGTGGAGTGAAAGCTCTACTGCCATGGGGATGCCACATACATGTTCCCCTTCCATGAAGAAAAGCACAAACAGCCTTGCTGGTAGCAAAACTGTGGAGAACAGTCACCACTAATGAGGTTTTGCTTTTTTTGCTTTCCCGTGAAAAAAGTCAGCAGATCTTTTTCAGTTGCAGGCATGAAAGAAAGGGTAGGGGAAGATCTGACTTCCAGGCTCTGCAAATGCTAACAGAAAATTTAGTCCAGTGACGGGTAATTTATTTATTGTCATTCTGTTGTGAAATCACCGTATTAATTTCCCACCGTTGTGGAAGGATTAGATACTATGTGTTCAAGTGGCCTTAGGTGTAGAAATAAGCTGCCTTCAGAGTCAATTAAACTGTCCCTGAAAGTGCCCATTGTCTTGGCATATGAGAACCCATCAATACAGTGAAGGTGGGACGCAGTTGGGAGGGATGAATTTTAGAAGACATTTAGTTGAAACTAATGGAAGGTAGGTACAAAACCTAACTGGATAACAATATGCTAAGAGTAATTATTAACGGACCACTGTCAAAAATGAGGGATCGATCAAGCGACATTTTCTATCAAGCTTGGGGCTATAGGAATCTGGCCCAGGTCCAGTTTCATTCAAAGTTTCATTTGCAATGTGGATGATGGACGAGAGAACATTTCTATTAAATTTGCAGACAACATGAAAGTTTGAGGGACTGAAAGGATATTGGCTGACAGGATTAGAATTCAAAGTGATTTTGACATACTGGAAAAATATTCAGAAGGTATGAGAGGGAATTCAGAGGAAATGGTGCAAAGCTGTACAATTAGGTCATGTTTCCACAATCGTTAAGTGTGGGATCTAGGTCATGTTTCCACAATCATTAAGTGTGAGATCTGTGCATTGCTCAATCACCTACCTTTACCACCTAGCTCAGTAGCAGATATAATGTTTTACGTCACTATTTGTAACCTATTACTGCATGAGCAACACACCACTTTCACCTCTACCTTGAGCAGCAGCAGAAGCAGCAGCAGCAGGCTGGGTATCTCCATGGAAGTGGTCAGAGAGCTGTGTGGAGGCATGGACCCACTCAAAGTACATCACACACATCAAGGTGAGTACATTCAGAAATGGACAGTGCAATTGTACGGCAGTCAACGGTACTGAATCTGGGCTGCTGTAGTCCTGACAACCCTCACTTCCCAACTGCATTCCCATCCTTTTCTTTTTGCTAGCACTGCTTCTAATGCAACCACATGCTGAGACGGTTCAGGGGGCTGACAGCTGGCTCCACAAAGAAAGTGATTATTTCTCAGCCAGAGCAGCTCCCAGAGCCAGCTCACCACATAATTGTATGAGCTTGTGCAATGCAAGGGATAGGAACATGCATCTGGGGTTGAGGGGGGCAGCAGGACCACAGCAGCCCAGATGTGATCAGCTTCAGGTACCAGAGCACTGTAAAAAGAGAGAGGACTCAACTAAGACTTCTCCGTGAAGAATTCACTCCAGGCATGAAGATAAAGGGACTCCCCCTCCAAAACCATCTTGTCCCATGAGAAAAGAGATGTCTCATAGCTATGAGATGAGCTCCAAATATGGGGGGATTGGCTGTAGAAAAGGTGCTTGATCACCTGAAGGCCAGAGGAATAGCCCTTAAAGGGAAGAGAGTCAGATCTCAGACTAACTTTAACAGGATTCTGCTTCTCTGCTGTCTCCTGCATGGTATTTGCAGGAGCAAAGAGGAGCAGATGGCACAAGGCAGAGAGTGAGAAGCCCAAATGGAGCCACGGTCACCACCTGTGCCTGCCACAGCTTGTTCACTCACCCGGGATAAATGGGAGGGGCAAATTGTGCAGAATGCCCTGACTGACTGTTTTATGCAAAATCCCTGACTGCTGCTTGCTGTGCTGTGAAATTATGCATATGCTGGAGTGAAAGCAATAAAAAATTGTTTTCTGCAAATCTTGCTCCCAGTCTTTTTGTAATGGGGCTTGCCCTGCTTTGCATCCCAGACCCCCAGCCTACGCCAGACCAGGCACACGGCTGGCACAGCCTATATCCCAGAGGCTGTTATTTCATTGATTATTCCCAACACTGACTTAATAGCCCCCAAAATTATTTTTGCAACTTTTCTGCTTGGCAAAAGAAAAGTGCAAACACAACCCAAATCTGTTAAAGTGTAACAGAATTTTTTAAAATTTAACAAAGGGCTAAGCTACACAAAGACAGTTGCAGTTCTGAAAGACGGGGTGTATGGGCAACTGCAATGGTTTAAATCCTAGACTTGGCATGTTGCATGATGTGTTCTGCTGCACCCATCCTGTCTAGTGACCCTTACAATCCGCTGTTCCTCAATAGAAGGTATTTTTCAGCACTAGAATCTTGGTCTTCTGGGGAAATATATCAACTGTCATGCTCAGGGCACAGATGCTGAGGGTGGCGTGGTGGAGGAAGCTGCAGATATGCAGAATGTGGCAGGCAATGCAGCAGTCTCTTGGCCACTAGCACTAACTCTGCATCATCTGCTCTCACTTCAACTAAAGCATAGAAGACATGATCACCTGGACAGAATCCGTAAGGGAGCAATAAGAGCAATTGGAGGTCTAGAAACATGAGGAAAGATTAGAAGAATAAGGGCTATTTATTCCGTGGAGGAAAGACAAAGGAAAGTCTCATAATAGTCTTCAAAACTTTCTAATGGTGAGGAGTAGAGCACTGGAATAAACTGTTTGCAGTGATTACACTCACTCTAAGTCTATAGGAGCTGCTCAGACTAAGCCCCGTGAGGAACAATGGTGGTACGATCTTGGGATGAATTGGTGGGCTGTGCCACCTCTGCCTAAATTTTGATGATTTTATAATTAATACACATCATTGCATTTGCATCCTAGAGCAGACAAGCCAATAAAGAGATTCATTAGATATGGAAGAGGATTACAGGGATTTAGCTAAGAATATTGCTGTAATCAGAGTCCCCTCTTATTACACTGAAAGGATTCTTGCTCAGAAGTCAGAGGCCCAGACAACTCTGCAAGCCATACTACCAATGACATTCTTCTTCAGCCTTCAAATTATTATTCAATTGCTCATTTAATTACCTTTATTATAGTTTGTTTTAATTAATTTTACTAAAATAAAACCAAATTATTCATATTTACCAAACCCAAAAGTATTTTGTAACATGTATTTGTATAAATAGAATATGCTGCCACCTATTTGGGCACTATTCTGTGGATTCAATACTGCTAAACCACATGAAGTTCTTCATCCAGTTCTTCTTAAGTCCTTCAGTATATTGCACTAAGAAGTACGCTCTAGAGAAATGCTTCTGGAATCACGTTCTATCTTCTAAGATAGCCAGATATTCCGTCATGCTCTAGTCCACCTTTAATATGCTACCCGTGCAGGCATCCATCCGTCAATGCAGTTTTACTATTGCCTCCCCATAGTCATACCAGTAAGTACATTTTCTTCCTTGGAAACAACACACTTTGCTGTATACACGTCTCATCCGAAAAGCTTTAAATCATCCTGGGACCCTCTTAACCAGACAGACCCTAATACATAGTCTTTCTTTAAACCTTTCTTGGCAAGTTCCTCACAAGACATACAGTAAATTCACTCAAATGAAAAAACAGGTCATCCCACTGTACCTTGCCACTGAATCATTGCACACCTCCCATTCCTGTGCTTCAGATGCAAGCACTATGTTTTGCCACTCCATTACATTTTAGTTATTTTCCTTTTATAAAGTGAGTCCAAAGCATCACCAAATCAAAGTTCTCCACTTGTTCTGGTGACAGGTTTTATAACTTCTGGGCATAAATGAAAGTTTTGTTATAAAATGAGGTCATTATAGGACTGCTATATTAGGTCACTGAAATGCTCATACAGTGCCTGTTATACAATGTCAACTAGTAAAAGTGAGCTACCAGTAACAAACCATGACAATGGCAACAGTAATGATAATGATGCTTAGCTACCTCACAGTTGTTTGGAGTTTTCCACAAAAACAGCACTTTTCATGCAAATAGGAAGTCAGAACCTGCTAATAATAATTTATGAAAATCACATACTGTTTTGCAACAAACATACATTATGTTAATGCACAAAGTCTAAACATTCTTTTGGACTAGATAATTATCCCCACCGTACTTCTGGAAAGGCAGAATTGTACAAAGGAGAACTGCACTAGCTCAGATACATGGTCAAATAGTGGCACAACTGAGACCTCGGTGCTTGTGGGTACATTTTATTATTACTGTAAAATAAGGATAATTTGTGGTAACATGAGACAGAACCTTTCTTCTGCAAACTCCTATAACACTGCTTTCATTCTCATTCCCAGAGTTTTCCAGACAGTGATTGTAGTCTATAGCAGAGCTGAGCCAGCATTACACAGCACCAGGGAAAAACAGAGGATTATAACAAATAATGCACATAGCCTGTCACAGGGAACTTAGAAAGAGGATAGAGAGAGGTTAAGTACCAGCAAGAGGTCATTTTATGTAAATAGAAGTGGAGAGCACTGAGTTTAGTGATTATTTATCTTGTATTAAATTTTGCTTGAACATTTGGCTGTGGGATACAAAAATGCTAATGTGACTCTGTGGATATTCTTGAAAGCATAATAAATTTGAAGAGCAGATAGATAACTCTCATAGAAATAAATACTTTGGACCATGCTAAAATGGCACTCATGACAATACCACTTAGACATTAGAGATATTACAACAATTGGTTTCATGTAAAACAGATAGCTAAAGACATTGGATTAGTTCCCAGAAGTGTGCTAGAACACATCATTGAAGATGGGTTCTTTAATTGAATGCATATAGGAATAGATATAACAGTTTGAGCCATACACAGTATGTCACAAACCTTAACAATTATGGCTACATTTCATTTTGCACACCATCCCATCCCCATAAAATAGCTTGTTTCAAATTTAAAGGTACAGAATCCAATCTATTTGCTTAAGTGGAGTTTTATATTCTTTGAGGAAGGAAACACATCATCCTGCTTTTTACTGAAAAGAACTTAGTACAGTCCTGGAGCAATATAAATAATAAATATCTCTCTTACACATTTATAAAGAATCCATCAGTATGATACATATTTAACATACATGCACTTAAAATTTCATTATATATGTATGTGAATATTAGCTCCACTTTCTGCGTTTCCATAAATTGTCATGCATAACTGGTTTATAAATATGGGCTAAGTATTTTTATTTTCATTTTCCATTTTTTGGAGTACATTTATAGAAGCTGAAAAACTGTTTGCAGCTATGTTTATCCTTTTCCTATTTGGGGAAAGTGGTATCTCTCCATTTTTTTAAAAGGAGCTGCCAATATCTAGACTGTTTTTTTGATTAAGTGCAGGAAATGAAGAATTTTCTTTGGTAGAGTGTACCTACCCTGTTCTGATTTTGCAGTTGTACGTGTGGAAATGTAAATACAGAGCTACTCAAGCCAGAAGGACCACAGACCACTGTGATCAAATAAACAGACATCCTGCATTAAAGAACTTCCTCCAAATTTTTTTTTTCCCAAAAAGATAGGTATCATAAATCTCTGCCTTCAGCCAAAACCAACTGTGCACTGTAATGGCTCTCTTATGAGAGTTATCATAAGACAATAGCTTTGGAAATGAAGTGCTGTGTTGTCTGTTAGTGTAAAGATAATGAAAATATGTGAATGGAAATCATGTGACTTCCTTGGAATGTTATATTAAATCTCTCGATTGAATCTCACAAATTGCTTTCAAATTACTGCACTAATTCTTTTCCCTTGGTTAGAGGGTTACTCAACAAGTTTTCCAACATTTAAAAAATGCTTCAGAAAAAGTCTGAGCTGCTTTCAAAATGGCATATGTGCTTTGAAGCATATACTGGAATTCATTACAAGTTTTTGCAGAATCTTTTATTCTCTTACAGGACAAAATTAGATTGTAAAGCCATAAATGTCAAATTAGGTTGCTTGCAGTTTGCACCAGAGTAGCCTCACTTCAGAGGTGTTCAGAGACCACACGCTCCATTCACAACTGTGGAAACTGTCGTGGCTCTGTTTTTCTGAAATGAATTTCAGGCTGTGTTACATTATTTATAGATACTGTTAACCTAAACCTAAATGAATCACACAGAAATAATGATCAAATCTTGCTTTTTTAATTCATGAAGATAATCTAACTCAGATGAGTGAGACTGGTCATGTGGATAACAAAGCAAGGAAGATTTAGATTTGGATCTGTAAGTTTAATAAAGATACCGTTCAGGTATTTTTAATTTAGGCTATGAAAAGCTAACAGTCAATTAATAAGCTGAGCTCAGAGAGCCTGAATCTCCTGGGCAGCCCCTGCTGCTGGTCCCAGGAGGGAGTGGATTGCATCAGCCCTCAGTCCGGTGAAGATACTCTCCATGACACACCATTCATGTGCATGGCAAGTATGGGGCAAATTCTCATGCTCAGCTTACTCTGACCCATATGGACAGTCTAGTTGTGTGGAGCCGGATTTTCTTCATGTACCGCTACTTGGGATGCTAATGCAGAGGAATTAAGGGGCTGCCTTAGGCTCCTCACATGCATCACAATAAGCAACTGCACGGCATACAAGCACTACTGCATTTGAATTCTTAATGGCAAGTTGTCAGTATTTATTTTTTTATTTCCTTCATACGATACTGTAAATGTTAATGTTAACATAAATGAAGGATTTTTTAAATTATTATTTTTCATCAGATAAACTTACTAGCTACTACACACCAAGCAACATGCTGGCATGTGATTTGTTTCTCTTCATTGATAATATGCTCATAGCTTTTTGTGCCAAGGCATGAAAAGTTCCTTATTTACAGCACAAGGTATTACATTACTCCTTGGATTCTAAGCGTCGGTATTTTCTCGATGGACTATTTAAACCATTTTTTGAGGCAGCAATCTCTTTTTTCATGATTGTGTCTCTTTTTCTTCCTATCTGGACTTTAAAAATTGATTGTTTTCTCTTTTTCCTCTGAGTACTGATGCTACATTCTTTTAGCCACTGAGAACTGTGTACTCATTACCACATTTCACCACCTTTTAGCCATTAGATAGTGACACCAAAAGAAAGACTGGCAGATACGTTAAGACAGTTAGTGCAACTCTGCTCAAATACAAATAAAGCTGATGTAAAAGGACTGAACTTTGTGGCATCCACAAGTCTGTACATTTCTACTGAAGTTCGTCACTGTCTGCCACTAATCCTACAAAGCTTGGTAGGGATCAGCTGCTGATAACACCAATGAAAGAGGGTCTTTGTTATAACACTCTTGGTTTTTTGTACATATTGAAGACCTTGCAAGCCTTATTTAGATTGTCTGTTACTTACCAAACATTAACAGTGTATATAATTCAGTGCTTCAGACAAATCTGTATTTTTCTCTTTGTTTTTTCCTGTTATTTCCATTAATCACACGTTTGTTTTTATTTACAATCCATGCTTATGATTTCATTCTCTAGCCACAATAAATGCCCATAAATAAACATTTGATTTTTTTGGCCTTCTCTTTAGTGGCAAAATAATGATTGAATTGATAAAGTTCAAAGCTAGAATGTTTTGCCTGTAGTGGATTTCTTATTACCATTATGAATGTTATCTTCAAAGAGTTGTAGTTAGTTAGTTATCCCAATCCTCCCTGTTTAATGAAATTATTTTGTTTCCTTAAACTGTGTTTAATAAGTAATAAGGGAGACTGGAAAATTAATATACATCTTGCTGTATTGATTTAGTTTTAGTTCATTCTGTTTTCTCTGTGAAGTCTATAAGCCTTCGGGTCCTATCTAATCTATTCATTTCTGACATGCACATCTTCCTACTGCCTAAGTGCCTCTGCTGTTCTTGAAACAGCCTCAGAGATGATTTAAATCCTTATGCTTTGCTTTTTCAGCTGTTTATCATTTCCCACATAATTTTATTATGTACTTCAAAACATTATAATTGTACTCTAAGAAACTCCATTATCATATCAAGTCTAACTTAACATTGAACAGCATTATCCAAGTATAGTCCCTGCATCCATTGTCCTGCAACTGCAGGAACACTGCCAGACCCTCCCATGAATTCTAAAAGTGCCTGGCAGCAGTTCCATACTTAGGACTGCATTTTAAAATGGATAGCTACTAGTGTTGGAGGGTAATGAGTCAGTAATAGGTTGTGCATAAATAGGTAAGATGCAAGCAAAGTTAAGACTGTAGTGCTATGATACGTGCAATGAGAGCAGACTGCATAATTATTTAGACGACAGCATAGGAAATATAATGGTGTCCTTAAAACCCACAAAATGCAAAATTCAAACCTGCAGAGTGCAGGGCCACTGTGACTGAAGCAGCTAGATTTAGCAAAGTGAGGTGCCAGCTGTAGCATTAGTTTAGGCATTATTTAGGATGAGCCTGACAGTTTGGGAGAGATCCACATTCAAAAACAGGCTCCTAAACATGAAGCCAAGAGGGAACGGATGAAGAATCAGTCTCTGTGTATCAGTCTTGCCCCTTTATGTGTATCAGACATAAAGAGACAGGTAAGCATATCAGCAGTTAAACTGAACTACAAGAGAACAGGGATTGTATTGACCAAAGTACTTTTTGTTTAATTTTTCTCAAAGGAAATTAAAACCATCTTCTTAGGTTAATTTTGTTTTAAAATTGGAATCAGAATGTTTCACTTTCAGAAGCTAAATACCAAGAAAGGGAGGTTAGACTCATATAACTGGTGCAGAAGACACGGCTGTTTTTAAAGTCCAATGATTACAACATTCTTATAGTCATTCTCAAACTTGTTGTCTGTCTTAAGAGATTTTAAAACACAGGGTACATTTAGCAGTGTTTATTAGTGTACATTAGTACACTGTCCTATCTCCCAAAATGTGCTTACACTCTTTCTGGAAGACTTCAAGAATTCAAAACCCATGCCAGGGACTGTTCTAACAACTTAGCAGTATGGCTGATTGCACTCCAGGACCCATGTTGTATTTTTGTACCTTTAACTTACCACTACAGATGTGAAAAGCTGTCCCTCTCAATGGAGATGCACCATGCTCTGTTTTTCAGTGGGGCTGTCCTCAGTCTTGCCTGCTGATTATGTTCAGTTGCATCAATTACTTAAACATTTTCTGAAAAAGAGGGACAATGTCTCAAGTCTAGAAGGCAGAGAACTCACTTAAGCCATAGATTTGAATTGTTGACTTCTGTATCTCAAGACAAACTCCCTGATGTAAAAGAAAAATTTCCAAACGCTCCAGATATTGACTGGCTATTAATGGAAACTTAAGACAGACATATTTGCAATCCTAAATCTACTGTCCACCAGTCTGGAAGTGCTTCCTATTTGATAACTCCATAAAATCAGAACCACAATTGAATTGAAGTTTTGTAACTAAACTCCTGATACACAAAGCACAGTCTGAAATGGAAGATGGAATGGCTGCACCAATACTACCCTGTAAAATCATCCTCAGAGACAGCATCAAGGTCAAATCAACCAACTCTGATTAACCCAGTGAGAAAATTCCCACAACATCAAATGTCAGACACTTACACCCACACTCATCTCAGCCCAAGGTTGCTAGCCACTCAAAACCTGCCTTCTATACTGCGTGCTTTAGAGAAGCCTGGCTGTTGTGATGTGCTGCCTCAATTCCCTTTCCCCAAGCAGGAGCAACTGAGATAGGCAATGATCACACTCTTGAATCGCTACTTCTGCCTGTGGCCAGTATGCAAGAACACAAGAGCACGCAAGTAAAAATACGACATTAATTCGAGATTTAATGTTTTCTAGCAGATGTCACAAATCCAGTTCATCAGGTAGTCCTGCATTAGCATGACTCATCCTGTAGGATGGACAAGACAGGATACACTACTCCTTCATCTTCACTCTCTTTCTATACTCACCTCTTCCTCTTCTTTTTCATGCCCTGACATTTCTGAAAGACCACTTCCTTGCTATCACATGGTTCAATGTTACTGGCTATTACCCCTCAAACTCCAGTACAAGTTCTGTGAGGTCCCTCAGATCACACAAGTCCATTTCCAAGAAGGAGCTGGGCAGTCAGGCTGGAACTCCATGTGAGAGCCTGAGGCTTGGGCTGTCACGCAACCCTTGGGAAATTGGCCAAGGCAGAGGAGGCAGGCTTGGCATTTGCCTCAAGTTGATGCCTCACACTCCACAATCTCATGGTATCATGGTGTAATAAATCAGGTGTCATCGCCATTCTGACACTGTGATGCCTGCTAAAGCACCTCCTTGCTGGGGCGCCTTAGAAGCACAGAGCGTAGGCCACATCGGCAACAGTGCAGACAGCACTAATCCATAAGGACAATCTAATCCTAATTTTTGTCCGCTCCCAGCCTTCACTCTCAGTTCCCCTTTCTCCAGCAGTTAACTCTTGGGCTGAAGTTTGTAGTACATTAACACACCTCATACTAACTTATTCCACATTTCAATATGCTACATACTAGAAGATAAAATTAAGAAAAACAAATATGGATGGAAACTTATTAAAAGTATGAGTAACCTCAAATGATAGCCAAAAAAGGTTTGTGGCAATTAGATTCAGAAGTGAGAATTGGGACTTTCCAATGACAAAGGTCAGCAACCAATTTGACTGTGTGTAACTGTCCTGGCTTCAGCTGGGATAAAGTTAATTTTCTTCCTAGTAGCTGGTACAGTGCTGTGTTTTGGATTTAGTATCAGAATAATGCTGGTAACACACTGATGTTTTAGTTGTTGCTAAGTAGTGCTTACACTAGTCAAGGACTTTTTAGCTTCCCATGCTCTGCCAGGTGCACAAGAAGCTGGGAGGGGGCAGAGCGAGGACAGCTGACCCAAACTGACCAAAGGGCTATTCCATACCATATGACGTCATCCTCAGTATATAAACTGGGGTGAGTTGGCTGGGGGGCAGCGATCGCTGCTTGGGGACTGGCTAGGCTTCGGTCGGCAGGTGGTGAGCAATTGCATTGTGCATCACTTGTTTTGTATATTCTTTTATCATCATTATTATTATTATTATTATTATTTTCTCTTCCTCTGCTGCCCTATTAAACTGCCTTTATCTTAACCCACAGGTTTTACTTTACTTTTTTCTGATTCTCTCCCCCATCCCACTGGGGTGGGGGGAGGGTGAGCAAGCAGCTGTGTGGTGCTTAGTTGCTGACTGGCGTTAAACACAACAGTAACCAGCAGACATTTGTGTTATGTTGCTTTCCTAAGATAACTTGCTTAGATAAGACAGTATTTCCTCACTGACTATAAAGGGAAGAGCTCTGCTCTGAGACAGGGTTCTTCTTGCACTGGACTCATACCCTACAAAAGTTTTCACCTACAGCTGTCCTAGTATTTTTTACAAATTTGGGAAAACGATGTAAGATTTCCCCCCTAATAGTCTGGGCACAACTTAGTGATCCCCAAGAAAAATTTACAGGTTTTGACTATAGACTTTTTTCTCTGTCATTATCCATATCCATTGAGCCTGCTGTTGACAGCCTGTTGACAGCAGGCTCAATATGAGCCAGCAGTGTGCCCTGGCAGCCAAGGGGGCAAACCGCATCCTAGGGTGCATCAAACACAGTATAACCAGCGTTGGTGCGGCCTCACCTTGAGTACTGTGTGCAGTTCTGGGCCCCACAACTTAAGAAGGATGCGAAGGTCCTTGAATGCGTCCAGAGAAGGGTAACAAAGCTGGTGAAAGGGCTGGAAGGAAAGTCCTATAAAAGGAGCAGCTGAGGACCTTGGGTTTGTCTAGTTTGGAGAGAAGGAGGCTGAGGGGTGATCTCGTTGCTCTCTACAGCTTCCTGCGGAGGGGAAGTGGAGAGGGAGGTGCTAAGCATTTCTCTCTGGGATCCTGTGACAGGACGTGTGGGAATGGTTCAAAGCTGCGCCAAGGGAGGTTTAGACTGAACATTAGGAGGCATTTCTTTACCGAGAGGGTGGTCAAACACTGGAACAGGCTTCCCAGAGAGGTGGTCGAGGCCCCAAGCCCATCAGTGTTTAACAGGCATTTGGACAATGCCCTTAATAACATGCTTTAACTTTGGGTCAGCCCTGAATTGGTCAGGCAGTTGGACTAGATGATTGTTGTAGGTCCCTTCCAACTGGAATATTCTATTCTGTTCTATTCATATAGTCATAGTGCTGTGCTATACAAACTCTGTCTTCTCGGTATAACTTGAGGGAATGACCTTCTCCACAGAGTCCTTCCTGCCCAAGAGCCTCCAGAGGCACAGGCTGGCCCAAGTTGTACAGATTCTGTAGGCTCTTTCCCTACTACTCAGAGCTGCTATAAGCACTTCCTCCACAAAGATGCATGCCCTTTGTAGGTCTGAAATGCCAAACTAGCAGAGTACAAGTGTCAGGAGCACCTGCAGAGCAGGACCTTGCTCAGGCAGAATTCAAGAGCAGAACCATGACCCCTGAAGGGAGTTCCTTTCCACACTGCCTAGGGCCTGCCATGTCACCCATCACCAAGCAGTTGTCCCGCAGAGTAAACTAACACTTCCTACCACTTCCCATGGATTCCAGATCATCAGCTGCAGGCAAGCAACCAATGCAGCAAAGGATGGCCGCCCCTGAAAAGCATCCAAGGCAGTTAGTTCATCACTGCCAGATATTCCCATTCAAGGCAGGTGATCTGGCGTAAGTTTGAATAGGTGAGGACTTTACAACGATAGAAGACTTCAGGCTAGAAGACTTATTTTTGTTTCTAAATGTATTCTTCACTTTAAAGGTCATCATATTTTATTTAACAGACATTCATGAAGTACTTGATCACATATGCTTCACTCTTGATTGGAAGCCTGACTCTAGGAGACGAAATAGAATTATGCTCTTTTGTTAAATTCTACTTTTTTTTTGAGCCACACTTCATTGCAATGGGGAAACTTTGAATTTCTACGCTTATTTTCCATGTTAAAGCCAGGTGAACTTCAGTGTTAGTTCCCTTTTTTGACAGTCTTTCTTTCTCTGTCCTGCTCAGGCCCTAGCCAGAGGAAATGGCATTTAATTTCTTAGGGTTTCATAGTATTCTAAGTTGTCTTTTTGAAGAGAGACCACTTTCTAGTTTCCAAATTCCAGTGGGGCAATGGAGCACTGTTGTTTTCTGAACTGACTTTCAGGAGTCTCTCCTTGACAGCAAATTTATGAGAGAAATAAAGGTATTTTGTGTTTGACAACAATACAGGCTTTTTTTTTCTCTTTCTAAAAATTCTTGAATCCAAGAACATTGTTCTTGTCTATTCACTTTGTGCCCATGGGAACTAATCTCCCTTCATTCCTAAACACGATTCAGTTGTCTTCTGTGTAAGTCCTGTCACCTGAAACTTCGCTGATTCTGGGACCGAATTGTAATTCTGTAATTTCTCAGAAAAGAAATCACCTTATCCCAAGTTATACATCAGGGAGCTGATGCAACAGAGCACAGTGTACTGAATATGGTCTGGTGAGTGCAAAAGTGGCCCACAGACTCCTGATCTTCACTATTTTTATTGGTAATCTGGAGCTGTAGGATCGGAGTAAGATCAAAAAGGCATGTCTACGGAAAGGCAGTATACCTCCATTGTATTATCTTCTTTGGGCACAGCTGAGCTGCTGACAGGAAGGATGTGGTTCAGGGTGACATGAGGCTTGAGAAGTGACCCTCCATGATGTGCTTGTTCTTGTGAATATTGTGACCGCAGTGGTGTTTATGGTTGCCTAGGTACTAGGAAGACTGAGCCTCCCTCTCCTGATGTTACCTTAAAGGTTGTGGCAGTTAGGGATAATGACAAAGGGTGAAGTAGCGGGCCATCCAAGGGAAACACAATCTGCACAGCATGAATATTAGAAGAACCTTTCTGGGAGTGTAGCAAGATAACTCTTCAGCAGTCGGTATCCCCAAGGGCTTCCCATCTGATGCACATTCTAGACATGGCCCAGGGGCTTGCAGCTTGATCTACACAACACAATCCAGCCTGAGGTGCCATGAGAGGGGCAGCACTTGAGGGCATCTTGAAAGAGCCATGCAGACATATTCAGTTTGTCTCACTGAAGTGAACGCTGGATTCCAAAAACCTGAAACGTTCTTATATAACACACGGGAGTACACACATTCATCCAGGGCATGCCTTACAAATACTGTGCCCTTAAGATATTATTACCAAATTCAAATTAAAAAAATGGTGCAGTTCCGCCAAACCTCAGTAAGCAAAATTCCCATTACACTGAAAGGTGTACAGACTCTGTCCTGTCCAGTTTCACCCTTTAAGTAGCATACCCCCCACTACTGGTTAAAATAATATTTTTTGTGAGTTTTGAGGGAAACAGCACAAAATACCAACACTCTTCTCCGTGTTTTCTTTCTTGCCTTTGTCTACATGCTACTACTTCAGTTGCAGGTGGTGGTGTTACTATTAATACTAGAGAAAATAGGTCTTTGTAAATTCTCCACAAAAGTCTGTGAGAACACAATTACATGGTAAGAGTGGGAAAAGCATGTGCTTGTAACAGAGGTTCCCAAGTAGGCACTTCCAAATGCAAAAAAGCCTTAAAAAAATAATTTTCTGAACTAACTTTTTCTAATTTTCAGAATTTGCACTTATTTGTGAAATAAATTGCTAGAAATATACATATAACAGCAAGTACATTTTCAAATAGGAATTATTTTCAACAGAATAATGCCACAAGTTCATTCTTAAACAGCAGACACACTTCCTGTTCTAAAGCGGCTACATGCTGTAATCGGTATCATTAAAACATGAGTTAGACTTCCAAAATCATAGGAGAGGCTTAAAAATAACCAAATATCTGCTCTTTGGGGGGGTTGTACCTTTGGAAATCACGAGAAGCCTTTCTCCAAAACTGTGGGAACTAATTTTCAAAAGTGGAATCTGTTTTGAAAGTATTTATCTGAACACTGAACACCAGGGATTGATACTTTAAGAAAAATATCTTAAGACTTGGGATAAAACAACAGGATCCAGTAACGAGGCTCATCACACAGTGTTTTACTTATCTGCTGTGACTTATATGTACTACATAATTTCTCAGTTTAACATCTACCTGCCTCAAAATTGTCATCCAGTAATTAGCAGCTGACAGACTACTTTTGTTTGCATGCTTATTTTTTAAGTTCAAAGATAAGCAATGAGGGTAATGAGATTTTCTACGAATCACCTTCTTGTTGTGTTCCCTCGAATCACCTTTAATAGAATTAACAAATATACCTCAGAATCCTTTGTATGTACTGAGTACATACAAAGAAGGCCAAGAAAAAATATTTCCTCAAACTATCTGAAGCTATCAAAGAAAGAAATTCTGTTAAAAAACATTGATATCAAAGAAAGATAGACAGAGCAAATACTATGAAACAATCTGTTATTGAGCTAGTCAGTGAAGGGCAATAATGACATTACTGCTGTGGGAAAAAAAAAAAATTCCTTACACATTTTCAGTCCTATCCCAGGCAGCTGCTTGAGGGATCATCGAATATGCTAAACAGCTCATCATGTTCTCTCCCTGATATTCTCACAACTCCTTTAGCATGCCCTTTCACTAAACAGACATTAACTTTTGCCTCCGTTTGACCCGTGACATTAAGCTCCAACTCTGAACTGCTAAATTTCAAGGACACAAGGTCTTGTGCACTTTCTATCATGCTGGCCCTCATTCTTGTAATAATTCCCCTTCAAACATCCCAATCTATCTCATAATCCTTCTTGAAAACCCTACTTAAACTGTCTTAAACATTTGGGCAACACTGTGCAAAGATCACAGACTGCCATACAGACCAATAATGGTCCCGTATTTCCTTATATTCACTCAATTGCCTTTCCATTAGCTAATTTTAGATGCTCAGATCTCCAGAGGCTGCCTTATTGTTCTGTTTGTATAGCACCTGGTCCTTGGTTTGGGTTCTTACTGGCAGTGATTCAAATAAATATTTTGACATACAGATAACATTTCTAAAGGCTCAAAAAACAAAAAGAGGAGAAAATTAGTTATTTTTAAATCTATCTTATGATTTTGAAGGTCTGATGTTTTTAAGAACACTGACTGATGAAACCATTAATGCTGGTTTAAAGTCAGCGTAGGAAATGTGTGTACAAATCAAGTGTTCTGATTTTCATATCTTCTGCAAGGGAGAGAGACCTAAACCCTGATATTTCACACCGCTTTATGGAGTTGTAGCCTATACATATCCACAAGACTAGAAGCTTTTCAGCAGAGCAATGTGCAGGGCTTGGATCTTTGGAAAGTGTTTTTGTTCTTTATTTCTCTTTAGTAGAAGACCTCTAACTGCATGACTGGGTCAAAGAAGACAGTGATCTTTTATCTAGTATTAATTGTAGAAAAGAAAGACAGAAAGACAGAAAGAAAGACAGAAAGACAGAAAGAAAGACAGAAAGACAGAAAGACAGGAGTGTCCAAAGCCAGAGGAGAAGAGCAATGGTGAGCAAAAACCTAGAGATGAAATAGTAGCACCAAATCCCACATAAACAAGCCTTGTTCGCAGCTGCCTTGTTATCAAGCTATTCCACTGCAACACTTACTCACAGATTCAAAGAACAGGGCTGGATGCTGAAAGCGTCACTCATAAATACCTAGAGGCCAGCGTGGACAGGCAGATGAGCCAGTATGATACTGGGACCATAAAGTCTAATGACACTCTTGAATGTAACAGTGAGGGAGTAGAGAACCAGGATAATAATTTATTGAGGTGTTAGAACTTTAAAAATGATGGAAGGGCTGAGAAAATACCCTTTCAGTGAGAGACGCAGGGCTCGCACACACTAATAAAAGTGTTACTGCAGAGTAACGACTTGCCACATGTCAGTTGACCCAGAGTCACAATCTGTGTACTCAGTCTTGGTTTGTGGCCAATGCAAAGCAATTCAAATTAGCTTTGCCCTCTTTGAAAGAGGAGAGTTGATCAGCTTGGTTTATCAAGAAACAAAACTGAGAAATTATTTCATTACAGTGTACAGGAATGCTCATAGGGAGAAAAGTCTGAGTACCAAATAGCTCCTTAACCTACTGAAAAAATTGTAATAACAAGCAATAGCTGGAAGACAGAGTCATTGTGACTAGCCACTGTCATAAAACACTAAGAGAAGCAGTGGATTCTCCAAACTGTTGAGTCTTTATATCAAGATTAGATGTCTTCTAGAAGGTTCACCCAAGCACAAGTCTTTAGCTTCAGAAAAAGGAGAGCTGAGTGAAATGCACTGTCAAGTCTGTCGAGCAAAAAGGCCTAGCAGTTTCATCGGGATAGCAAATTTTTGAATCTATTAAGTTAAAGATCAGAAGATGTCACTGCAATCATCTAACCTAACCTGACGTGTAAATATGGTCTAAGAATTTAAAGATTTGTTTTATGATGATACTGTCTTAATTGTATATACTCTGATATCAAACTGAAGATGCAACCACTAGATACTACATTGATATGCTACAGATTCGGACCCGACAGAAAAGCTGTTGCAAAAAGTAGAAATCTAGTATTATTTGAATTTCAGACCCCAAGTTTTTCATCCCCTTCAAAATTTCTAAATAAATATGCCACATTGGAAGATATGATAGATAGTTTAAGAATGCTAGTTTGGGTAATAGCGTGGGAAGTATTGCTCTAAGGGTATCACCATCAGCTGATACAAAAATTAAGATGTAACATCACTCGTTTTTAGCAAGAATGAATATTTACACTCAACCTCGTCACAAATATACTCATTTATTATGTGATGTACAAACACAGACAAGAAGTTTAATGCATTAGCACTGCAACAATTTATACCTGTACATGCCCCATTAACTGAAACATGCACAAGTCTTAAGGAGGAGAGGGGTTTATAATACAAAATTATATGGAGACAGCAGTCAAAAGCAAAATAATGGTGGTGATTCTTATGAGAGAAAATGAAGAACAATTAGAATGGAAAAACTAGTAAGAATTAGAATAAGGAAAGAACATGCAGATAGCCACTGCTCATTTATCTGCTTTGCTACAACCAGTAAAACAAATATGGTGGACAAGCTTCATCAATTACGTTAAAGGCGAACTTTGTGTAACAGTAACAAGGATTGCGAAGGGCAGTAACATCTGGGTAGGCCTGCGGTTATTTGTTTGGACATTTTACAAACTGCAGCAAAAGAATACCTGCTTACTCATCTGAATTCCCTGGAGAGTTTTAAATCACAGTAATAAAGAACCACTTATAGAAAGCTAGTAACTGTATCACCAGAGGGGAGTGAAAGAGCCACGGGAGAGTTTCTGGGCCAAAATACAGCCTTCCAAAGCTTTCTGCACTAACAGGCTGGAAGTCCTAAGGGCTTTGAGGCCAAGAGAAAAACCACCGCCGTGGATCACATCCCCATATTCGCAACGCAAGCAAGCGCCATTCCCGGTTGGTGACACCTTGCCAATCTCCCTTCTGCCGCGTCAGTCATGAACGCCACTGCTGGGACCGAGTTTTGCACTTTCTGCCTCTATTAATACTTGTGACTTTATATTAAAGATCATAGCATCTCCTCCTCTGATAACAACGCTTCAAGTACAGAAAAACCTTTCTAAGAATTTAAACATTACTTAGCCTAAAAGTATTTTTTGCATGGACCTCTTGGGGACGATAGCATTTCTCAACTTTAGCTCCCTCGAAACTAGGCAGTGAAATCATAAAAAAAAGATTAAACTGTTGAAATATAGATTATGACCTGTGAGGGAAGAGGCTGTCCCTGCCACCTCCAGGCAGCGACGGAGGGGCCAGTGTGGAGACCCGTGCTGTGGGTTTACCCCGTCCCTCCTTTCATCAGGTAGGCATCGCACCTCACCTTCCCCTGCCCTTGGGTTCTTCTTGTTAAACACCATCTTAATTATACGGCTGGATTTGTCCTGCCTGTCCTTGGGACTACCCAGCCGGTGCCTGCCGTTCCCCCCCCGCCCCCGTCCACCCGCTTCTCTCTCCCCGGCGGGACTCGGGAGGGAAGGAGAGGGAGGCAGGGGGCCGCCATCTTCTCAGGGCGGGCGCCGGGGGGCGAGTGCGTGGCTGCAGGTCTCCTCCGGGCGAGCGAAGACCGAAGGGGGGGTCATGCGGCCGCTCCTCGGCCCGCCCCCGCCTTGTGCGTGTGTGTGTGAGGGAGAAAGCAAGAGGGAGGGCGGGGTGTGGAAGCAGCTCCCGCCGCTGCCGCCTTCCCCCCCGCTCGCCGCTGGGCGTGTGCCCGGCCCCCGGTGCTGCGTGACCGCGCGGGGAGGAGGAGTGTGGGTGCGGGGAATTTCCTTGTGTGGCGACGGAGGAACAACACAGCTCCAGACGGCGGGGCTGCGAGGAGGGCGCTGCCGCNCCTCCCCTCGCCCCACTCATCCCCGCCCCGCCATGCCGGACCAGATCTCCGTGTCGGAATTCGTGTCCGAGACCAATGAGGATTACAAGTCACCTACCGCCTCCAACTTCACCACCCGGATGGCCCAGTGCAGGAACACGGTGGCGGCCATCGAGGAGGTGAGCCCTGGGAGGGGAGGCGCAGCGGGGCGGGGAGCGGGCTGCGCAGCCCCCTCCGGCCTGGCCGCCTGCTGCCGCCGCGGCGGCAGCAGAGAACAAGGCGCTACCGGCGCTGGCTCCTGCCGCTCCCTCTCCCCGCCCGGACCCGAGGAGCGCCCTCGGCTGCCGCTGAGAGGAAGCGGGGCTCGCCCGGGTGGATAGGGGAGAGGGGAGAGAGAGGAGGGGAGGGCTGAGGCGCTGCTGCTCCCCGGCCGCGGGGCTCCGGCTTCGCCCGCCTCCCCGCTCCGAGCTCGCCCCTCAGCGCACGGCGGGGCAGGGGCGCCGGCCGCTCCTCACCCCCGCTTCTCTCAGCCTGGGGCCAGGGGAGCCCGAGCCCTCGTTTCTCTCTTCTCCTGGCGCCCGAGGAGCCCTGAGCCGGTCGGTTCCGCCGCCCTCTCTCCTACCTGGGGGGGGGGCTTGAACTCTCTAGCTTCCCCCCTGCCCCTTCCTTCACAGCGACACCTGAACCGCCTCGACCCGTCGCCCCTCCTTCCCGCCCGGCCAGCTGCTGTGTGGGGCTTGGGCCCCGGCAGCCCTGGCGGTGCGGGAGGTTGGGGTGTCCTTTCCATGGGTGTGTGTCTGCCTGCCTCCTGGCACAGGTGGGATTTAATCTTCTTTCCAGTGCCCGCACATAGACATTTAAACACCTCCCCTCCTCGGGCGTATGCTTTAAGGTAGCCTTCCCTCAGGAACCGCTTCTCCAGGCTTGTGAGGCGATGCCTGCCCTTCCCGGGGGGGCGAGAACACGCCGCCCCCAAAGCGGCGCTGGTTCAGCCTCCCCTCCGTGCCCGGGAGCCCGAACCTCCTCTGTTTTGCCTCCTCTTGGACAGCCTGGGCTGCGGATAGTTCGTGTGAGCCGCTTTTGTCTCGCGAAGAGAGCTGCTTGTTTTTCTTTCTTTAAAGATAATCGAAACGTGCCTTTGAACCTGATGGTAAGAGACCTCCCTACCACGGAGGGTGGCTGCCAGCACTGGGGGGGGAGAGAGAGACTCTTTTCCCTTCTGTTTCAAATCAGAGGGAAATCTGGGACAGGTCTGAACACAGTGAGAGCACATTCCACATCCCAGTCATATACGCACGATGAAATGAGAAGCGTCTGTGTATCTTGATTCCTCTAGCAGCTTCTCTGAAGTAACTTGTGGGAGGGGGGCAGTCTTACTTGTGATGCAGATTAATTTGCTCCATCTACCTGTTACATCAGTTCTTACAGTGTGTTTAGTTGATTTGTTTTGCAGTAAGCATGTATCTTAAAAAGAGCCTCTTCAGCAAAAATAATCTTGTCAGTAGTTGATGTCCCATCTTACAAAAGAACTGCCACTAGCAATGGATTATTAACGTGTCTTAAGTGAACAAAACCCAGGTTAGGTGTTTAAACACCCTTTTCAAGATTTTCCTGTTTTGCCAGTTCCCAAAACCACTAAAGCAAGGAGTTGAATTCAAAATAATCTGCACAGAAGGAATTACTGTTTTGTTCCTGAGGTAATTTTCTTCCCTGCAAGCTTGCACTTAAATGCCTGGATTTAATTATACCTCATTAATCTGATGGTCTTAAGATCAACAATTCTGTATCAAAGGCAACTTTTTCTTAAAGAATATTTATAATATTATTTTAGTTGTAAGGTAGAGCTGCGTAATAATTGATAAACGCAAAATAGAAGTTAGTGTAAGCATTTGGGTCAAAAGCAGTTTTGCTAGATTTAGAGATTTTTATTACAAATCTCACAAAAATTGGTCTTTCTCTAAGCCTCAGTTTCTAAAGCTGTATGGTCGCAAAAGTGTCATGTCATTTCTCAGAAAAAACATGCAAAAAAGTTTTTTTTCATTTTCATGTCTGATGATACAAAATTTATCTATGATGGCATGAAATTTATAACATACATATATCTTAAAGTCTTTCAAAGATTCAGCTCAGTAAGTTGCGCCTTGTTTTACGTTAGGAGAATGATATGCATTGAAAAATTTGAATATGGCAGATTCCTTTCTTATTTAATCTGTCTGGCATTTGTTTTTGTGTCAGATCTCTGATACACTGCTGTTTGATTTTTAAAGAAACTCAATCAGCATGTTAAATCTTTGTATCTCTGCATATTTCAGATATTAGACACTGTCTGCTAGCTTAGGTATAAAAATTATCTTATATGATAATGATAATAAAGAATGTGCCTGGTGTCTTACAGATCTAAGTAAAGTTTGCAAGGCAGGAGATGAGAGATTGCACTGGCTATAGCTGTTCTTAATAGTATTGATCTATCTAGCACTTTTGGCAAAATATCAGCAGTTGCTGCCTGTTTGTGCTGCTGTCCTAAAGCACGTGTTGAAATGACTGTTGAGTTTTTCTTCTTTGTGATTTATCAAGAGCAACAAACGAATTTGCATGGTTTCAAAACTGAAATCTTCTTTCAGACTTAGACTTTGGTTTGGAAATACTCAGGTCCTTTAGCATGACGTGCCTGGTTTTTCAGGTTAAATGTGATCCTTTGATAAAAAGCTGTCTATAAATTGTGTAACAGAGAAGTCAGTGCTCAGCACTTTTTTTCTAAAAGGCTCGGCAAGAACTAGTTCATCAGCTTGTTATGAACTAAGATTTAGTAAAGTCTAAAAATTTACAGGTAATAAAAAGAACCCGTTTGCATTTCCAGTGTCACAAGTACTGTGAAGCATCAGTTTCCAGTGCGTACTGCTCTGTTGCAGTAGACGGTACGGTTCTGAAAACTAGGAAGTCTGGCTGTGCATGATTTAGGGAATGTGTTACTCAAAACAGTTAATAGGTAAGTTGAAACTGTGCTGACTGCTGGCTTTGTGTATGCATTGATTTTAACAAGTGACTGTAAGAGCTAGTTTATTAACCAAAGACAGTTAAGTTTTCATTTTCCAGGGTATTGTATACATGTATTAAATCAACAAATTAACTGGTTAATACTTTGAGGATGTCTCTTAACTGCTTTTCCCAGCAAATCTGGTTCTGGAATGGACTGTGCAGCTGCCTGCATGAAGCCAGCTTGAGTCTTCCAAGCCTCGCGCTCCCCTGGAAGCGGAGGCACAGGGGGAGGCAGTGCAAAAGCACAGGAGGTGGGGGCTAGTGTGACTCGCTAGCCTGAGCTCAGCTCTGTGCAAACACAGATAATCTGTTTCCACATCCCAATGGGAAATCGTTTGCACTTACCGTTAACACTGCTGGCTACCAGTTTTGTAATTCTGTCTTAGTTAATTGGCAGGTATCTAATAGTGTCTTAAAAGTTTAGTTAATGAAGCCTTGCTTTCAGTGATGGAGTGGAAAAGGCTTGTTAAGTGAGGAAATCAATAAGATGTTGGACAATTATGTGTGTATAATTTACCGATTATGTCTCTGTGGGCAATGGTGTTGCCTTAAATCAGTCTTTTCTGAACTTGGATTAGCTGACCTCTGTCAGTTGCAGAATATTATTGATTTTTAGTATCAGTTGAAAATACTTTGAGTTTTATTGTTTTATGTGATTGTATACACCGATTTACAGACCCCTGATTGTGGCCTTTGAGATCACCAAGAGCACCTGCATTGCAGTTTGGGAACTGGTGCCTATTCAAACACTTGGAGAAAGAGAATCCAATCCTTTGCTCTCAGTAGTGGAAAAGGGATTAGGAAAGGCATGCTTGTGGAACACAACGTGATTTCAAAGGAAAAGGAATCAGATTATTTCTGCATTGTTCTCAGATTAGGATGTTGCTTAGCAAAATGTTGGGAATCTTTAGCTTCTGCTAAAACAAAATTACAAGTGAGCAGTATATGTCACAGGCCCTTACAGGTTACTGTTTAATCTTTGCATGTATGATAGTGACTAAGATTAAACAAGTTTTAATTGATAGAGTGCAGAGAATAGTCACATGATTGGGGGAGGGGTTGCTTGAAATCAGTAATCTAGCCTGACAAATGCAGTCTTTTTAGATGACTGTTTCTATTAAAGGTCCCAGGATCTAAAAAAGTGTGGTGACTGTTCTTAAGCTATGAACGCTTAAAAATCTGATTTTAGTACCGCTGTTACTTAGAACATACACTTCACTCTTTTATGTGCTAGAAGTTAAATAAAATAGTCCCTAAACTGTAATGGAGCCTGAAAAGTGGTCCTAACAGCTGTGATGATTAAAAATTTTTAGCAGTTATTTTATAGAGTGATTTAATGACTAGAATCCAAGTGTGTCACTTTTTTTTGAACCATGGGTTAAGTTTTACAATAAAGACTGGAACTGAAGCCCATAAAAATCCTAACTGTTTATTCCTATTCTACCTGTTTATCATGGTCTAGTGCTTGTGGACCGAGAAAGAAGGGTGGGCGGCTATTGTGCAGGCTACTGTGTAAACGGAGAGTAGCAGACAGTTCATGTGGTGAAGACATTTCCATCTAAGTCAGGACTTGAGGTGCAAAGTTTAGCCTGCCTGCTTAAACTCACTGCATGCACAGATTTCCCTATAAAGAGAGGAGAATGGAAACACTGAGAGAAGTTTAATAGGTTACTGGAACACCCTCCCCAGCGTAGTAGCACTTGCTACTGGGATGAATGTGTTGTAAGAAGTAGACAGGATGAGTGTGTGGTGGAAAGATGTAAGACATACAACCAAAAGAAACAGTATAGCGGTACCAAAGATGGTCTTAGTTCTCTGGATAGAAATAGATTTTAATTGCTGGGGTCTATTTAAAAGTCGCTCTCCAGGAATTTCTGTAAAATCTGTGAAATTAATGTTAAAGCCATAAGTTGTAATTTCAGGTCTCTACTTGCTTTTGTTCTATAGGTCCTATTTAATCATTATTGCACCTCAATGATTCTGTTATTCTACAGTTTAAAAGATTTTTTTTTTTTTTTTGTAATTTCCACTCCTAGGAATGCAGCATGTCATTTCAGTATCAAATCCTTTTCTTCCTCACTGTGACTTATAATGCAACTTTTTGTATGGTAACAGCTGGTAACAGCTTCTTGCCACCTAAGGCAATCCCACAGTTTTCAGCTGGCTTGGAGAGGCATAAGGGATCAATGCTTATTGAAGTTCATTCCGTCTTGTACGTTAAAATTCTGTAATTCTCTCTGCTCCATTTTGGTTCTGCAAAGCAAACGAGGGCGAGAGGTAATAAGAGCTTGGTAGGGTGGGTGAATGTGAGACTGGATACATGCATACACATGTGTGTTTTTAAACTTTATACTTTCCCCATCATGTATTTTTTGCTTGTTAGGTCTTTAGGACTGGAGTTCTGTCTTCCTATGCTACATGATTGTGACTTGCTTTTGAAAGCTGTGTGAAGAAGACGTTTTCATGTACTTTGAGAAGCAGTAGGAAATGTCATATATTGTAGTGTCATATATTTTGGGGAAATCTACTACTATTATTTGTATGTTTCCTTTTAATAAAATATATCTTTGTGGCCGCTATAACATGCTCTTTGGTAGAACGTATTTGCACACTTTTCTTACCTCATTACTAAATACAGTTCCATAAATACATGTTGTTTAAAACTTTGTGTTCCACTTCTGCTTCCTTTTTGGAATCGTGATTCTCTGTCATCAGCATCCAGAGAGGTTTCTGGAAAAGTCATTATGACACAAATGGCACGATGATTTCAAAAGTTGTGTGGGAATTTTTTTCTTTTGAGAGGAATATAGAGGATGGAAGTTGCAGAAATGCAGGAGCTAAAGTGTAGGTCTTCAGCTGGAGCTTTGTGCGTATTTTAAAATACAGAATTTTAACCTTAAACCTTTGAAGTACAGACAATGTGCAGTCAGTTAAAACAATTTCAAGCCATGTAAGTAGATTGCTGTGCACCTTACCTTGGTGCATCTGATGACACATCTGCTTCTTATTACCAAATACCCCCATTCCCCATAGGATGATCAGTTGAAAATATGTACATTTCTGAAGTATTTTACTGTCTCTGGCTTTTGTCTTTTGATTTTTCCCTAGTGCCGCTGCATTTGTCAGAACCATCTTACTTGGATTTAGTGTACTTCATGCTGATGCTAAATGAAAGTAGACGTGGAAAGTGGCTAATTCTGTTTAGGGTTAACCCACCTTCTCTTCCTCTTCTCATCTTCGTGTTGTTCTCTGTGTACCATAATATACAGCAATGCTAGGTAAAGGTGAGGCCTTCATTCTGAAAGGCATTGCAAAGTCACAGGACAAAAGCCCAATCCCTGCTCCAAAGCACTTGCAGTCCACACGTCAAGTGGACATGGCTGATGAATACAGGTGGAGGAATCCAAGAAAACTTGGTGCACCTGACTAGTGTACTGTGCTTGTAGCTGAACCACTGTGAAGTGGTTTCTTTTTATTTGTGTGCGTTAGAGTAGTGGTTCTTAAACATTTTAGTTCAACTCCTAAATCTTTTATTTTTTTATAATTTGCACCTTCCATATGTGTGTGTCTATATATATATATATATATATTACATACAACCATTCCCTATCTAAACTCCTGCACCCCAGCTTCTGAGCCTCACTCTTATCAACCCACATGATCTGTCTGCCCCATTTCTCCAGAAACAACCTTTGCACCTGAAGCTCCAGAAAAGTTGGGCCTAGCCCTATTTAGGTTAGGTCTTCCGTCTGTTGTCTTGGGTATCAAGCTTCTCTATACTTCCTCGATGTTTACAGTCTCCTTGTCTCTCTTAATTTCTTGAAACTCCTTTGCTACAGGGGTTATTGGTGCTTTGCCCTACTTTGGTGGAGCTCCCTAGCCTTGCCCCCTCTGCAGCAGCCTTGGCCCAGCTCTGTCCATGGTACTAGAGCTGTGGCTGGGGCTCAGATGGGCTTCACGCTAAGCTGCGGTGTCTCTCATGGATGGGCTAGCGGCAAGAGTCTTCACTTGCCCTCAGTTCTCACTGGCTCTAAATAAATGTTATGTTCTTCATGAAGTTGCTTGAGAGGGAAGAAGAGACGTTCTCTAGGTGAAATCCTTCTGCGGCTTCTCCAGATGTGGGGATATCTTCTATCCTTGCTCCCCTTCCCATTCTATGTTTAGTGATCTGTATAGCTCAGAAGAGTTTGTGGATGCTATAAAACGTAAGTGTTGGTAAGATAAGTACCAACTAAGTGTTGGTAGGAAAACTAACAGGTGTTGTAGGTGTGATTCTAAAACAAATGGGTGTTCATGACTGGAGTTAGTCTGATCAGAGGCAGGGGGAGTGAGGAGTGAAGAAGAGATGATTGGTGTTGCCTACTAATAAGAATTGGAATCAAAGACCACTGTCTTACATTTGACGCAAAGGAGAGCGCTGTTAGAAGTATGGAGAGGAATTAATTGCATAGAAGACAAACTGAAAGGTTTAGTATCATGAGTGGATGTGACTGAGGAAGACTGTATTTGTCAAGGGCGGAATGTTGAAATAATCAAAATTAAATGATGAAATCATGGACAAAAACCTTAGCTTAGATTGAAAGGCTATATTTTAGAGATACTATGCAGAAGGGATCTGCATCATTAATGATAGACAGGTTTCAGTTTAAGAGAACCTGTTGGTTATGGTCTGGTAAAGCAGGCTGTCTGCTAACACTGCAAGCATAGAGGAAGAGTGCCAGAAAAATAAATAAGAGCTGTATTGCAGCCACATTATGGTCAGGCATCTGTGACGACAAGCCAAGATGCTGACTTTTACAGAAGGAAACAGATATAAGCAGGAGAAGTTAATGAGAGAACAGCTGATTTAAAAGCAGGAATCAAATGGATGTTGTGGATGAGGCTGGAAACAAGTGAAGTGTTTGTTGAATAGTTGGGGCTCAATTCACTGTGTGCTAAAAGCAAAACAAAGACATTAAAAGCAAAAATGAGGCAAAACAAGCAAAAAATTGTATTTAGGGAAAAAGTCATTAAACTGAGAGCTGGTGAGGTCAGCAGAACTGAAGAGTTTATGTACTAAAGCATGAAGAATGTTTGTGAAGTATCCCAAGAAAGGGGCAAATTATGCAAAAAACTACAGACTTGAAACACCCCAAGAAGAATGTCACAAATGAGCAGGGCCTGTCAGAAATGGGAAGAAAAAGCCAGGTAGTCAGAGGGAAGTTTTGCGTTAAAGAGTATGCGTAAAGATAAAAGACAAATTCGCAAAAGTCAAGTTTCTTTAGGCAGTAAAGAAGGCAAGCAGTAAAGAAAACAAAAACACTTGTTGAGCACATAGAGTTGTGAGGAGAAAAAGAAAGGAATTCTACACAGTTAGAATGTAGTAGTATTAAAGATAATGCAATTATTGCCAAATCTAAGTAAGTGCTGCAGTTTTTGAGCCCACAGTGTGAGAGAAGGTAGAATGGATAGTGGGAATAGAGATGCAAGTAAGCAAAGCAATAAACAAAACTGTGAGCTTAAAGCACTCTGTTTGTTGGGGCTGGTTAACTTATTTTCCAGGATTCTGAAAGAACTAGGATGGTAACTAGCAAATACTCCTAACAAATCCTCTGAAGACTAGGATGATACCTGATATAAGCACAGAGGGTTAAAAAAGCAGGGATGGAGAGACGTGTTTACAGCTAGTCAGAATGATTGCAATGGGTGCAGAATGCAGACCATGACTGTTAAATTGGGGAGGAGAGATGTTCTTACTCAAAGATGGCAAGTATCCCAGGATGAGTGACAGGCTAGCAAAGTATTCAGTTCGCCTTCTTGCTTCCACAAATGCTTGAAAAATACTGTAAACAAGTATTTACAGCAACTGCCACTGCTATGTGAGAAAACAGTAGTTTCACACTTGCTTTAATTTCTTAAGTTGTAGCATAATCAGATGTGCAAGAACTTCACATCAGGAGAAATTGTGTGGCTCCTTGTTTACTCTTGCATCAGTGCTAGCAATTTCTTCTGGAAAAACAGAATTATTGAGAATCATACTTGTAAAGCTGTTAGAGGGTGATTGCACCCAGTTTTCATGTAAAGTTACAATCTCTGCTTTGGTCCATTTTAACTGAGACAGATTCCACCACCAACCCCAGCTGGAAAATGTTGATCAAGTTATGGGACAAACAGAAGTTTGGTGTTCGTAACTATTGATTTTATTGCAAGCTGATGGGTAGGATTGTTTCTCTCTTTTTCCTAGCCTTTTTCCCACACAGTCTCATGTTTGTTAGCACCAAGCTCAAGCTCTTCTGTATGCAAAATGTATGTAGGTGCTCTCGGTGGGGACAGAAACATGGGCTAGAAGAGTTTTGGTATTAGATTTTCTGTGATTAAGATGACCACCAGCTTCTTTTATTTGGACTAAATCCAGACTTCTTTCATGAAGTTTACATCAACGTAGGGATTAAGTGGAGGAGTAAATTTGGCTGGGAAAGAACAAAAAATGGGAACACAAGAAAAAGTAAGACTCAGAAAGTAATAGACAGCTGAAATGCCCAAGAGGTAATATGAGGATCAGTCAAAAGTGAACAGCAAGAAAATGGAATCTGAATTAAAGACAAACTGGGAGTTGCGAGAGTCATCCAGAGGCAGAACTACTGTGATGGCATAAGAGGAGTGGAGGGACAGGAGTTGGCATATAGGCAGAAGCATTAAGGAGGGGACAAGGAAATGTATCAAAAGTCTAAGGAAGTTCAGAGGAATCGGAATTGACAGGAACTGCAAAGGAAGGGGGAGTGCGGCAGTGTTTATTCAGGAAGTAGGATGACAATGCCAGGCAGAGAGTGTGGAAGGAGGGCTAATGTGAAAATGATCAGTATAGTAAGGAGGCAGGCAGGGATATGGGGAAGGGATAGTGATGGAGGAAAGTGGATAAGGGTGATACCATAGCTACATCCTACCCTATAGTTTAGGAGAGTGAAAGAAGAGTTCTGCATGTTATATATCCAGAAAATGGGACATGGTACCAAGTATTACGCAGACTTTATTAGCTGTTGTACATATCTCAATTTTATTTGGAAAGAGAAAATAATTTACCTTACGGGAGACAACTTACTCATGGAGGAACTGGGATACAGTGCTGTAACTGAAGAGCTTTTTTCTTATGAGCAATGCTGCTTTGCAGGAAATAAGCTCGGGTAGTGTGATTCAGTATTTTTCATCTAGAGTAGTAAAATTTGCTTCTTTGTATATGTGAACTCTGTTTCACAAAAAAATTTACTATGGAAGTGACATATTATGTGGTGAAGTGTATTTCTTTAGAGTATATTCTTTAAGAGGTGGCTGTAAAAATTAACATGAAAGAACCTATAGTACAAATTCTAGCATCTGACTTCTTAAGCCAAGAAGAAATAGAGAATTGAGAGGGAGGGCTGAAACTCTGCTCCTCATTGCCTTGGAGCAGTATGGTGTGTAGAACCATCTGCTGTTTGTGGACCCCTCAGCTATCCCTGATTAAAGATCAGATTATCAATGTAGTTTGAGTCTGAAATCTATAATTCTGTCTAGGCATTATGCTAAGTATGCGCGTAGATACATCAAAACAGCTGAAGTGATTAGAGCTGAACAAATTACTTTTATGTTCCTGAAAGCTTTGTTCTACATTTAGAAGGCATATAGGAAGGGAAGACAGTAGTGAAGCGATGTGAACATTCATACGGATTATTTTCTCGTGTTTTATGGTTTCTGTTCTTTGTTGGTGAAAGATTTCTTTCTTAGGATATGCAATTTCAAGGAAACTTAGACCGTATTCTAGGGAAGTCAACTTAGAAACAAATGCATTTACTAATCATTTTAAGCCCCTTCAATCAAACAGGATTACTGTTTGGCTATGGCAATAGGAGTGGAAATTTCCTCAGCACACGCAAACAGAGTCGCTGCTGTGTTGTCACATGCAAAGCATGCAGTATAGGGTCTTGCAAAGCACATGTTTTTAATCATTTGTTTGTTTTCCAGAACTGTAGGTGTATATTACACAACAACAGAAAAAATAGCCGCAGAGTCCTCCTACACTTTGAGCTCCATGTAGACTAGATGCTAGCTGCTCTGAAGGGAGTAGCACTGAAGAAGCAATGAAGTAGTAAATCTTTTGTAAGCTGCTTTTTGTTTGGTTTCATTCATTCTTTTGCTTAGTTCATTCTCATCTGTTGCTTAACTGCTCTGGTTGTGGATGACGAGCTTTTCATGTAAGTATTTTAAGTCAGTCTTCTCTGTGCTAGAGGTGGATTGGTAGTGTTTGCCACTGCCTTCCCTGTCCCCCAAGCCATATGGATGCGATCATGGTGCAAGGACACATGGTGCTTGGTTACATATAGATTCAGGCATTTGTCTCTTCAGTTTCAGTCAGTTGATTCAGTATCTGTTTCCTATTTCTTTTAAGAACACAACAAAAGTGCTGATAGGCCCGGACCTGCTTCTCTGTTCTAAACTGCTTCAATTTTAAATGCAGAAGTTGTTCAGTGTTT
>VYZW01020808.1:20967-63072 GCA_013401315.1 Balaeniceps rex | reverse complement strand
GACCAACACCCACCTCACTACAACCTCCTCTCAGGTAGTTGTAGAGGGTGATAAGGTCTCCCCTCAGCCTCCTCTTCTCCAGACTAAACAACCTCAGTTCCCTCAGCCGCTCCTCATAAGACTTCTTCTCCAGACCCTTCACCAGCTTTGTTGCCCTTCTCTGGACATGCTCCAGCAACTCGATGGAGTACAAGAGCCCCCTTCTTGTACTGAGGGGCCCAAAACTGAAGACAGTATTTGAGGTGCAGCCTCACCAGTGCCAAGTACAGATGCATGATCAGTTCCCTAGCTGTGGTATATTTCATGTTGGATCAAGCAGTGGGCTTTGTTGGCTTATACTGTTTCCCAAAGTGATCTTCATTGGCTGTACACACCAGGAGACTAATAATGGGGTTTATATTCAGTAAATAATATGATGTCTGGCACATCCATGAACTTCCATGTACAGTAAATAAACATCATAGCAGTAAATGATAAATCAGTCAGATTATTCCCGTGCTTTGCTGGAGCATCTTGCCACAAATACTAATAAACAAAGTAAGAAATAAAAGGATGTTTAAAGCCTTTAAAATAATTCCCATTCATTTGGCTTTACAAAGTGCTGTGACCATTTACAAACGGAATCTTTTATATTTAGATGCCAATAGCAGTTTCCTTTTGATCAGTCTGCCTACAAATGAATTCAGACCCACTGAGAGGCTTTAGTGGTAAAGCTCCTGAAATTTCCATTAAATGCTGCTACTGAATGTTTGCCTGTATCTGATCAAAAATTACCATGAAATATTTCTGATAAGTGTTTATTAAAAGCTGGAGCATGGTAAATTGCTATGTGTACTAGCTTAAAGCAGTTTAAGCAGAATATGGCTTCTTGTCACAGTCTTATACTCAAGCAGCTATTCCAGATGAAGAGACCTGTATAATCAGAGAGCTTCAGAATCAGAGAACAACCAGTTGTGTCACATAACCTCTGCACTCCTGTCTGCTGCCTGGGCTAAAGACAAATGCACAGCATTCAGTGTGCGCCTGCCCATGCCAACGGCTGCTGCTTTAACTATCAAGTGCTCAGCCACTATTTTCCCCATTAAACTGCGTTTCTCTTTTATTCAGAACAATGCCGCTTACTTTTATGAAAAGCTTGAAAAAGGCTTCATCAGATAAAGCATAGTGAAAGTGCAGGTGGTTCATTCCTGTCTCTTGTGAAGGCTAGCAAAAGTGGCAATTTTAAGGCTAAAGAGCCACTTTAACCTGGCTTAAATCCAGACCGCTCAGAAGAGGTCTTCTGGCGCTCCCCTGGCTCTTCTTTCCAGCTGCATCAAGGTTCTAGCTCTAGTGTTCATATAGCTGCATGGTGGGGATCTTCTCATCAAGTTAGATAGTACTCTTTCTTTTTTTTTTTTTCCTGGCCAAGTTAGCTTCCAGCTGCTTCACTTACCTAGTATGTCTAGCAATGCAAGTGTATGAAAGCTTATGCTGCTCAAGGGAGGTGGCAAGAATGAGCTACCTGAGGCAAAGAAGGTGGGCCCACCACTCTTGGAGGCAGCACTGATGTCTCTGGGATGAGAGAGCCTGTATAACCACAGCTTAATGTTCAAAAGGCAAAATCCCGTGTTGAAAGTAGCATTCTCAGTGATGTTCTTTCCTAATTTAAGGAGGCAATCGACTACCTCAAAAGAAAATATCCACCTTTTAGGCAAGGGTGTTATATGATGTGATCACCTGCAGTAAGAGAAGACTAAACCCAGTGACACAGGAGTTTCCTTTCAGTTTTACAATCTTATCATTGCCTATTAATAATACACCATGACTAACTTCAGGATTGGTGCTTCAGTCTAGTAACAACTGTATGGTCACACAAAGACCAAACACAATTGCAACCCACTAAACAAAAGAGGAGCAGGGACTGAGCTGAAGCTCTGGGACACTGCTTGTCCCCTTGACTGCTAAAGTTAACACACTTCCCAGCTCTGTTTTTGCCAGCTCCAACCAGCTTTCTCCAAAATAAACCTACTCTAGATGTCCTAAGTATCACAGGTGCAGCCACTCAACACCATTTAGGCTGAGGGCCAGGGATTTAGCAGACACAGAGCCAGAAAATCCCTGCCTGAAGAAACTACGGCCTGGGGTCCCCGTTACCTGAAAGCCATGCTAGTGGGTGCATGAAGCCTCTCTGTAGTCCTGGGAGCCTTATGGGGTACCATGAGGTGTGGGGTTTGGACCAAAACTGGGAACTGGGAACTATGAACTCAGGGCAGGCCGGGAAATGAATGGCCTATAACTCTTTGGGGATCAACAGGCTTGTTCACAGGGAAGATTTGAAGGAAAAAGGAATTAAGAAGTACAGGAGAGAAAGAAAGGGGAAAAAGGGCCAAGAAGCAAAAAAAAGAAGAGGCAGGAAGATAAGGTGTAAGATGCAGGAATGAAAAAATAAAAGGCTTAGGGAGAATAAAAAGGCGGCTTTAGGCCAAAACATTTGTCAAGCACTCTGAGGAGAAGCAAGACTTGACAGTAATTTGTAAAAGCATAATGCAGCAATGTGGCAGGGTGGATCTGAGAGCAGCAATGAGATCCCAAAGAGGGTGAGCAGCTGTCAGAGTCAGTCTCTGTCCAATTTCACGCTCCAGAGAGAGTGGGGAAGCTCAGGCCACCTCATTTTCCACCCAACCAAGTCAGGCTGACACCCTGCGGCATGAAACTTTCCATGTTGTAGGCATTTATTCCTTGAGCTTGTCACCCCATAATGAACAAGGACCACAGCTAGTCATCTGCTTATTCCAGGGAGCGCCGGGATCCTGACAGCCTGTTAAGCAAACAGCAAAGCTAGGGAGGAGTGGAAAAGGTGTGGAAAGAAATGTGAGAGATCTCACAGATAATGTGGAGCGGAGGCAGCGATGTAATTATAACCCTAGTTTTATTTTCACTTGACGGCCCAAAAAAGGAAGGTGAGGAGAAGCTTTTAAATGAAACATGACATTCCCTTATTAAAGTCTGATTTAGACTTCAGCACTCTTGCTGCTTTGTGTACATTCCAGTGCTCCCACACCATGGGTAGCCAAACAGTAGAAGTTTAGTAAAATAAAATAAATTTAAATGGTAATTTCCTGAACAATGAGGGCTTGTTTTCTGAGCAAACAGTCCTTTTGGTGTTGTTATCAAAGATGACAGAGCTAGCCATGTTGTAAATATGAGGAAGAGAGATATGGTCTCATTTATAGACTTAAAAGTCCTGTTATGCGTCTTTGTTTCCTGAGCAAACAAATCTCTTGTGGGGACTGCATGGAAAAATCTCGTTATCCAGTTATGTGTGGGTTGCCCTTGTTGGAAACGGCTGCATTGCTGCCTGTTTGTCAAAAGCATCATTGTCCAGCGTGGTCCGCTGTGGCTCCACCGAGGTCCCAGTATCCATCGTTGCAGTCTGACCTAAGCAGCTTCCTCTCATGTTGAAGTGGAACAGTCAGCAGTCCCTGCCGCACCTTGGGGTGTCCTTAGGTGGCAAATCTGCTGCATTTCTGGCCTGTGAACCTGGGAGTCGTAGGGTTTGTTTGGGTCCAGAGACAGCAGTAAGTAATTCCTTTCAATCATCCACAGTCATCTCTCTTATGCCCCATGAAGGACATCCCAAGCAGAGCATTTGTATTAAATAGGACATATGGCAGGTGGCCTTACATTTTAGAAAAACTAGAAAATAACTGAACAACCCTCAGGAACATTATTAATAATGCTTTTAGACAAGGAAGTGTGGGTTCCTCTATCTCATCAGCCTGCCACTGCAGCCACAGTTTGCCATAATAGGATTCAAAGCTCCTCCCGAGATTGTATCTGCCCTCAAGGGTAAATAAAGTCAGAGCTGGAACTTTCTGACACAACTTTGTCACTGGCTTATTAATATTGGCAGGCAGTGACCGGAGAATGGGCGACACCGGCAGCATAGCAATTTTAAGGAAACAGTTCCTATAATGAAAGTAGCAGCGGCGGCAGCCAACAATTGCACAAATGCTGTTGGGAGGCTTTTCCACACTTACTCTTCTATGGAGCCCACTTTTCTCCATAATGCGCAGTGGGAGACTGCTTTGTTGTTGCCGAGTTCAATGGAAATTGCAAAGTTGCCGCATAATTCGATATTATATGCATTTAGGGCCTGATCCAAAGCCAACTGACATCAATGGCATGACTGCTATCATAACTAGCAAGGACTGTGGTTTGGGCTCTCCTTGGAGAGGTGTTCCCAAGCATAAAGCCTTACAGAAGATTATCAACTAATTAACAACAGCACTAGAAGGATGCCGTTCTGAAGGCACCATTAAGCTTTCAAAATGACTCACTTTAAAAGCCAGGGTCTGGTTCAGGTTTGCAAGTCGGCCTCTACCTAAGGAGCACTATGAGCATTCTTTAGTCCTTATAATCCTTTCCAACTCACACACATTTCTAAGGATGCTATTCTGGTCTCTCCTCGGGGAGATTTTTGGGCTGTCTCCCAAAACTGTAACGTAGTAAGCGCACTGCTTTGAAAAAACTCTCAGAGGTCATGAGTTTATGCTTAGGTATTTTTAAACGCTTTGTTATTCAGTGCTGCAGTAAAAAAGGCCTGATGGTTGCCAAACTGAGAACATAGCTCAGGGTTTATAATGGTTACCTGGGGTGTGGATTAAAGAACAAGCTACTGTAGGTCCCAAGCCACCTCTCCCACTGTAGTTGGCTCTGCTTATGCTCTTCTCTCCATGGCAACGCCCCGAGGTGCATCAGAGTATCTTGGTCCTCAGGGAACAAAACAAGGTCCCTCAACGTCACGGTCAGGTACAGAAGTAAACACAAGACTGCCAGCGCAAGTCTGGGACTGGGACCAGCTTTTCTTTCTGGCTGACCAGCCATGGAGATGAGAAGGCAGGAGGGTAGTGTTGCAAAAGTGACTCTGCCAGTGTCCCCAGCTCCTGCTCAGCAGAGCTTGATCTTTCAAAGCTAGCGGCCCTTTCAGATATGCAATTCTCTTCACAACTGCATAACAAGATGTATGCTGTGAGAAGCAAAAGCTAATTCATCCCAGCATCATCCAAAAGCTCATCACAGCTCTTTCAACAGTAGGTACCCTTTGCTTCTCAGTTAAGGAAGAAGCAAGTCCCTTCATCCAGTGGGATTAGACCACAATGTCTTCCACCCACTCCACTGGAACAAAAAAACCCTTTTCAGAGCAAATGCTTTGAAAATCAGGAAAGTAAAGAATTCAGTATGCTGAGATACAGCAGCTTTTGTACAAGCACCCTGATAATAAAATGATTTAATATAGATACGCAGTTGCATCCTTTGAATTCCCATACACTCCAAAGGCAACCCATGTCACGCAGAAGGTCACCTTGAAGCCGAAATGCACTAAAGACCTTGAATGGCTCTTACCTGATGTCTATTTGGGTCTTGGCCATGTGTTTGGAATTAAATGCTAGGTGCGTGCGTGGGACTTTGAGGATACACGGGTTTTGTGCTGGCTTGAATGCTGAATTACTCTTAGTGAGGAATCCTTTTTGAATGTCTAAATATCAACATTTAGCATGGTTGCTTTGGAAAGAAACCAAAGATCGCCTGGAAGATTTCTTTAATAATGCAGATATCAGTGTATAATGGGGTCATTAAAAGGGTTTCATTTTGTAACCTTTGTCACAAAACCCTCTGTGCAATGCAGTTCACAAAAGGTTATGCAGGGACTTCAAAGGAGACTGAACCAGTCATGTAGCACTGGTCTTCCTTGAAAAGTGCAACTCAGACTCCATCAAGTTCTCTACAAGCTCCAGCATTTCATTCTGCCACCGTACCCACAAGATTTGGGGGCCACAAAGACAGAGGCCTTTCCCAGAAAACTTTGCAGGGAAGTTCGTAAAGATACTGATGGCGGAGCTGCAGAGACACGAGATCTGCTGCAACCTCTCCTGCAGATTCAGGTGCCCAGCAGCTCCGCAAGCTGCATCCTCCTGAACTGCTGCATCCTTTTTTGAAGAGACTGGGAGGTTTCTGGTTCCCCAGAGATACAGAGAAAGGAGCTATATGCTCTGCACTGAATGACCTAATGTAATTTGGGGACAAAGCAGCTATTAATCACTTTTATTGATAAACAGTAGCTTTTTTAATAGAAAAACTGCCAGCAGTGTCAATTATTCATACACATACATATGCATATTCTATATAAAGAATGGAAAACAGACTTCCCCCTTCTATCAGTACTGTAACAGGTAGAATAACTTCTGAAATGCGGGCATAGGTATTAATAGTTTTAAAATATTGTTTTACATCACTCTCATTCCCTAATTTATCTCTGCCAGGCAGCAAGGCAGGCTTAGAGCCATCTGAATGCTGTGATTAACTAGCTTGCTGATTATCTGTGTATTAACATCAGTGAGAGTTTCCTATTGCCATGCTACATACAGAAGCAGAGAAAAAAATCAGTTGATCATAGGTTATCAAGGGCAAAATTCAATAATAGATGGATTGCATATCTGACGGCAAGAGCAAGCTCTTTCCCCACACCTCCCTTGCACATAAATTGCAGCAGTTGGTGTGATTCAGCAGTTTAAACCTTTTTCCTCCTCCAGCTGTGAGAAGTTACCATGCTCCAGGGCTCTGCCCCAGACTCCTCCGCTACCTGGCAGGGTAAGTGAGTTGGAGGGGGCAGTAGGGATGCATCTGGGTCCCAGCCAGCAGCCATCCTGCCCCAGCAAGCCCTCGGTACCCTGGGTCCTTTTCCCTCCTGTGCCATGTTGAGGAACCAATACTGCCAATGAATGCTACAGGGATGTTAAGAGAACAGGTTCCCTCGCTGCCGGTGTCATCACACCATATGGCTGCTTGTATTATTGGAGGGGTGGATTTGAGGATCCAGGTCCCCTTTTGTTCTCGTATAAGAGAGGAATGGCATTTAGGTACAGAAGAGGTTCAAGAGCAAAGCCTTCTCCTCCATGAATGTTGAATGCTGTCACTGACTGAGAAGCACATCTCGCCTGGTTAAGCCCTTGGTTTCAAAATACATAAATAAATCTAAGAAGTGTCACAACACAGAGGTTCCTGAGGAACTAATTACAAGCTCTTCTTTGCTCACCGTAGGTATTTTTCCATTAAAGTCACACCAAGTTTTCCCTGTGTTAACTTACATGCCCCAAAAGCCCAAATTCTGTGGAGGCTTAATTACAGTTTCACGCTGCCAAATCCCTTTGGTGCATCTTCTTGTAAGTCGCACTTAACATATGTTATCAGCAAACTTAAGGCCCTGCAGCAACAACAACAACAACAACAACAACAACAAGGACCCTGAACAGCTATTCCGCACATCTAGGAGCCTCCAGGAAAGGAATACAAAGCATTTCCACCAGCTTTCATATCATCCAAGTGATGTCATTTATTTACAAGCCACCTTGCATTCCTCTGTGCCCGCCGCAGATACTAGGCTGCAGAGAGGAGGTACCAGCCCAGCAACGCGCTTCTTGCAAGGACTCCACCTCACCAGCATGAGGCTACACATCCCTTGGCTATACATCTGCCATGTTACGAGCCATGTGACTCGTAAATGTTTCTCACCTCTGGATAAAACAAAGCACAAAGCTACAGCATGTTGAGACAAGAGTTTTTCTACAGGCAACCCTATCTTCTCAGCACAGAGAGAGCAGCTCAGGTGCTCTTTCACAGACTGAAGCATCCATAATGCCCCTACACCCATTGGGACCAGAGATCTCATCAAAGCTGACACATTAGGTCCCTGTGTGCCCTTGGCAAAGTCATCTGACCTCCTTAAAGCTTAGTGAACCAAGCCACAAAATGAGCTGAAAGACCGACCTTTATAAAAAATAGACACAATTCTAAATTAATCCAAACAAGCTTTCTTGTGCGACCTAATAATTTCCACACAAGGCACAGAATAGCATAGGTGGGAGGAAAAACACCTACATGAAACAGAGGACACCTTTTTTGAGCTGTCCACCCCCTTCAGAAGAGACCTGAAAGATCAAATGGTGCTAGACCACCCTTCATTTTTGTTATCAAGTTGAAGAGGAGAAAAATTTGATGGTTACACAGATAATCAATTGAAAAGTTCCTTTGTAGCACCTGAAGGTGGATCCTGACCAGCTGGAGCACTAGTCTTATCCCATATGACCATACTGACATCCTAATACGATTTTTGACTAATGTTGTTAACGTGAATACCTGTCAAGTTTTATAGAGCATCCATCATGGGGATATTAAAGCAGTATAGCTCAAGGGGAGTGAGTAATTGTGAAGTCTCAACGTGCAGTAAGAAGTAAGTTTCTTTCCTAGAAAGTTAATTTCAGAAATCCTACAGTGAGGTTAACGGGATTAGTTCTCCAGTTGCCACTGACTTTGCAAGAATAATACCAGATGAAGACTGGAGGAAGAGAAGGAGGGGTGAAAGGGAACTGTGACTCTTCAAAATGCTGGTTAATTGCAAAGAATCTGCTACTGCTTAAGATGTGACTTGCTGACAGGGAGAAAAGTATATCAAAGCACAGAGAAGGTACATCAAAATATCAAAATTCAGCTGAATAAATCTCAAGGGATGACAGAGGATCCAACGCTTAGAACTCATCTAGAAGAATTTCTCATCCTGCTTGCATTAAGCAGTCTTTTTTCTTCTTTTTTTTTGGCACAGTTGAGTCCTGTTACAACAAAGCATGAACAGGTTTTTTCAAGATCCATCAGAAATTATTCCGTACAGACCAGGAGCTGGGACTTGAAGCTAACACTTGGTGCAGATAAAATATCCATGAAAACAGGGTTATGGAGTTGTACATCCAGTAGGGATAGGAGGTGGCTGATTGCCTACCCTTGGAGGTGCACTACATTATCCATGGTAAATGTTACTTCGAAAGTAGATGAACTTCAGCAGTCCAGAAGTGGTTGCTTTAAAAGCATGGATATGTCATGTTGTTTCATTTCCTGCTGTGAGGGCTGATCCCCTCCCATGAATTCCCCACCCTAGGCTAGGGTGAGGCACCAGTCTCATGAAAACCTGCTTCAGAGACCAAGGGAAAGAGAGGGTGAGAAGTTTTCCCTAGGGAACTACCTTTGCCAAAGACGCACACAGATAATCACTAGCTGGGAAGTTTCCACCAGCCCGAACGACACTTCATATAGTCTGAATCAGCTCAATTTCTCCATGCAAAGTTACAGTTCAACCTACTCATTAGCAATCAACAGAAATCAATACTCTGCATTGGCAACTGACATCCTCTATCTAAAGGACAAACTGTCATCGCTGTGGTGGCTCAGTGGCATCTGAGGTGACAGCAACAAAGAAGCTGAAGGCATAAGAAAAACTTGTTCATCTACAATTAATTGCCGCCAAAAAGTCTCTTCTTAAATAAAGGCAGGGTAGTGCTGGGCTCGGGCTTGCTGCAGAAGAGGATTTGCTATATGCCCCCCATCCCACTTACTGTCATGCACAGGTAAGAATCTGCATGAAAACCATCTTGCCCTCAGGAGGAAGCAATATGGAAAAAGCCAGCAGGGAAAAAACCAGAGGGGCTGGTTTACACCCCAACAGCCTCACTCAGTTCCTGGGGGGCAGCAAACCCCATGTTGCACAGCCTCCTAGAGCCCCCATCTGTACATCACTCTGGGGGCTGATGCATATTCTGTATCTATGTGGTCCTTCTCCTTCTAAATTTCTCTACCAGAGAACTGGGAGGATAGTTCGTCACTGTCACCTTAGGCTTCCGGCAGTCAGAGTCCAGGTGACAATTCAGAGACACAGCAGAGCATTCAGATATACACTTAAAGACCCAGAGTGAGCCACCTGGTGCAATTAATAAAAAATGATGGAACAAGCATAGGCCATTTGGTTCATCAAATTCACTTAGCTTTTCTATTTAACGCTCTATTTCCTCCAAGAAGGCAGCTTATGATTTACCGAATAACACCAGTGTCTTTCCACCTCGATGGCTTTTGCTTGGAAAGCCAAGTGAAAATATGTTTTACTCTGTTTGCACGTACATATATATATACCTAGTTTTGTTGTGAAGACACCGAGTACACACCACCTCTCCTATTCTCTACCTGTCCCTGTTGGGGGCTACCACCAATTTAGGTAATACAGATTCTTCCTTTTACCACCCTTGCCACCCTCTGGCCCAACACTACACCCCAACCCAGCAATCCTTTGGCACTGGACTAAAGGAGAGGAATACACAGGTGTGTTCCCTGCTCAGCCTCCTCATTCCTGCTGAAAGTTGGCATGCAGTGTCCCACCCACTTGGAAGAAGTGTCCTGAGGTTACCCCTGAACTTAAAAGCCATGGCCTGGAAATAAGAAGGAAATTTTCACAATTTTCCATTTAAAATTAATTTCCCCAGTTTTCCATTCCTACTTTCCTCTGTCAAATCCCAAGGAGCTTCTTGACCTGCAACTACCTATTCATATTAGAGCATGCATGCAGCATCCCTAAGCCTCCCACAGTGCACCAGGGAAATCCGCCCTCTTAAGACCTGCCCTGCTTCCTCCTCCTGGTCCCCCAGAGCAGCCAACAGCTTTGAACAAGGAGCTCTTTGTCCGATCAAGCACTATGCGGGATATTACCAGAACTTTAAAAATGTATGTTTTAAAATTCCCCACAGACACCTTTGTAATGGGGTTTCTCCCAAGGCCTCCCAGGGTCCTTCCCCCTTGCCCTAATGAACACAAGCTTCTGCAGCTCTCCCCAGAAGAAGGACTAAATTCAGTTTTCCTCACATCTTCAGAAGATTGGCTGCAAAGGCTGAAAATGAGGAAATCCAAGGAAATCAGAGCAGGCGCCACATCCTGCTTCTCCACTCCCTGACCGTAACCCATCTGATGAAAACGATGCTCCCACGCAGAAGAGCCCACTGCTGTGGTCGGGTATCTTAGCGGTTTCTCAGGTTGTGATTTACTTCCTAGAAACTGATTTCTCAAACGTTCAGTCCTTTTAGTAAACCAGGCAACTGCTATTCCAAAGGCTTGCTTTGTGAGCTGTTCTCATTAGCTTCATTTATTTCATGTTTTTACCTACCACTTTCTTTAGATTTTCACATTAAATTCCATTTGCTGCACAGTGACCCAGTTTCACAGTACATTTGACATCCCTTTGATTTCTTTTTGCTGCCTGCTCTGCACTTACAGGTAAGAGCAAACGTAAGAAGTCTGCAGCTGGTTTCTTTGTGCGGGTCATTTAGACAGATTAGAAACACTGAAGGAAGCACTAACTCCTCTTCTGGCTTCAATCAATACTTCTTCTGAGTTTGACACAGGTCCTCTCTATTTTTAAGCAGTCCTTTGCTATGTGATACGCTGACTGCCTGATCCCTTCAGGTTGAATAGCAACCTGGCAAGTGGCACTTCAGTAGGTTGCTGCAGAACCCAAATAGCATGTCATGCCAAGTCCCGTCATTACCCAGCCTTCTTTTTTATGTATGTGTATATACGCTTGTTATGACAGAGGCACTAGAAGGGAGAATAAAGCTAACAGAAGGGAGAGGACGTGTCAACCTTAACCACGCTTTCCCTGACTGTAACAATTGAACAGCTTCCAGCAAAAATATTCAGTTACGTTCATTGTGTGCAGGCTTCAGTGCCTTACCGTCTCCACACATTTGCTAAAGTCACCCCAGTAAGGGGATGCACCTGCGTATTTATTCATTTCAGCTGAAATGTTCAGGAGTCTCAAGCATTACTGATGACCCTGAGGATTCAAAAGCCTCCTATCAAGCCCTCCTTTATTTCCTTTCCACTGCCTGGGGAGAAGTAGGAGCCTCAGAGGCTCAGGATCAGCACCCAGAGATCCCCTTGAATCAGCCCTGTGGCAGGGGAAGATCAGAGGCTCAGCCATCTCAGGGCAAAGCTGCAGCTGGCCCAAAGCCACCAATGCTGGAAACAGGAGGAGACACATGCAGGCACCTTGATTGTGACAAGTCTGGTAACCTCCCCGCTCTGCTTCTCTTGACATGTGAGTCCCAGCTTTGAGGTCACCGCGCTCACCCACCACGTGGCTGCAGTTTTGTCACCCCCCGGGGCTGCCCCAGCCAGACATGCTGCCCACCACGGCTGCCACCCCAAGCCCCCTCCATGTCCAGCTCTGTACCCTGGCATGGGCAGTACATGTGTAGAGGACCCAGGGGACCAGTTGACTTGGGTGTCCCTCCTCTTCCTCCCTCTTGCTTTCTCTCACAGCAAAGTCGTGTTTGTAAGAGTGCTTTAAATTCTCCCCCACCTCCATGTGTTTCCAACACACCCCCCCCACGAGTTGTCCCTCTCTTCAGGTCCCTTTTGATCCACAGGGTTTCTGCAGCGATTCCCCCTGCGCTTTGCGAGTCAGCAGGACAGGGATCCTACAGCCAGGATAACACCTCACCGCAGCAGAAGACAGCTCTGCCCTTCCAAGCATTTCCTCCAGGGCTTTTCTCTCCCTGCTTTCAAGATCTCTCATCTCTTAAAAACCCCAGGGCTTTTTTCGCTCGCAGCTCTATACTCTCCCCACTTTTAATGTAAGTGTGAGTCAAATTCTGTTCTTTGTCACTCCCATCTCTAGACCCAGAGTCACGGAAGAGATCAACAAAGTCACACTGGATTTACACCAGGATAATGAGAGCAAAAAATTGGCCCTTTGTCTTTGTATTTTAACTTCTTCCCATCATATTTTTTATTTGTGGCAGTGTTATTGTTAGATTTACTTTGATGTGCCTGTTTGAAATTCATTAATCTACAGCACGCTCTAGGAAAGCTCTTTATATTTGTTCTCCACTTAGAATATAAAATTACTTTGCTTTACAAAGCAAGTTATAATATTCTAAATTTATGACATTACTATCATCTGAGGAATCTCCAGCTATTCATGCATATTCCCCCTTTGTTTCAGGTCCTTCAAAGTTAGTACAGCTAATTCTACATTTTCTTCTCTTGGCATCAATTGCACATTATACTAAATGTTCTTAAATTACAGATCCTCACTGCTTTTCCTGGAAACTTGCTGGTTCGCAGCGTAAGATTAGATCTGAATATTATATGCAAGGTTATTTTAACAGCTTAGGTTTAAGATGCAGATAGTATAGGAACCTTCAGTGTGATGGCATCCTTAAAAGCATTAAAAAAATTACATTAAACTAATCAGAATTTTTATCCCTTTCTTTCCTGATTAGTGCAGCCTGTGCAGATTTACTAAATATCTCTGCTAGCTCCAACATCTTCACCTCATGGCATCTTGAGTCAGCATTTCTGGCTGCAAGCACTACCGTCAAGTGAAATTCATAACGTAAATTAGCATTCAGCACTGGGACCGAGGAGGTCATTAGCAAATGTTTCCAAATGACCTGTGGCAATCCCACCTCCCTACCAGATCTGCTGTAGGAAAAATCTTAATTATTCCTGGAGGGAAAGGGAAAGAGCTTCCTGGTGTTCAGCTGGGCAGAAGCAACAGCATCAGCCATGCTGTGCTGTGCAGGGTGATGCCCACACCATCACATCCCGCCGGGGGCTACACGTGCGTCTCTCCATGCCCAGTGGTCCCTGCGACAGCAAACCAGAGAGCCCCGGAGGCAGGGAGCTGCTCCCAATGAAGGGCATTTCTCACCCCTGCATCCTTCAGAGGAGCAGAGGCTGACGCCTCCCACCCATTCCCCATCAGGAAAAAGCTGGATGACCTCGTGTGTCCGTTGCTCTTTTCCTAATTCAGTAATACAATATGCTTAATATAAACTATAACTTATATTGCAGTAATTCAGCTATACAAGTGTGACCTAGAGCATTTGTTAATTATTGGACTTCTGAGAATTTCCTCTCTAATTTCACACGTGCATGCCTGCGTTTGCCCATGTCAAAGCTCTTACTTGTAACCTAACCAATAAAAGCAATAAAAACCTGTCTACAAATTTGCAGCCTACAAATTTATTCTCTCAAAGTTTCCTCTGTAAAGTGCATGCAGTTGCTTTCATGGTTTTGTTTCCTTTGGAAGGAAATATAATTTTTTATATATAATTATATGCAAATATAATTATATAATTTTTAAAAAAAACCTTTTTAAATATTTAATGTCAGCAGTGAGCTCATTAGCTATTATTTGCTTTGCTGGGAAATGCCAGGTGAAGAGCCGATTGGTTTTTTTCGCCAAGCCAGGACAGAAGGCAGCGGTTCATCTAGCCCAGGACTCCATCAGATGGGCCAAAGGAGATGCTGACAGACCAGTATGACTTAGGAGCAAACATATAGAGATATTTGGGCAGAAAATATCTCCTTATCCTGCAATGAGAGTTTGCAGCTCAGGGATTTCCTGAGTCAGAGAGAGTGTTAATGTGAAGGTTTATGACAACTTTTTGCAGCATCGTCTTTCCCCCACCCCTTGCCCAGGGGGCTGTGGCCTCCGGGCATCTCCACGCTGCCGGTATCTGCCTGGAGGAGCAGGTGCCAGGTAAGTTCAGACCCTACCTGGGGGAGCAGGCAAGAGGGAAGATAAATGGGATTTCTCCTGGGACAAACTAAGGCAGATCAGGGCTCCCTGCGATGTGTCTGCACCCCATTGAGCTGCTGACAGCTCAGCCCTGTGTGGTCGTATCTGGTGCTGGGGTAGATTCTCCCGAGGTGATCAAAAATAAAAATACTATCTGTCTGCCAGCAGCTGTTTCTCCATAGTGCCCCCACCGAAGCACCAGCCTAAGAGCAGTGAGTTCCCAAGGGCAGCAGCAGCAGCAGTGGTGAGGAGAGATGGCTGCTGTCTCGCCTCCCACGCTGAGCATCCGCGCACCCCACTGCTGCTGTCAGTGCGGGAGCCGCTCTCGCCAGGGCTTCTTGTTCGCAAGGGTGGGGATGAATGTAGATTTAATTTCGGAGGCTTCACCCATGGCCCTCGTTTGAAGCCCGTGCCAGCCGCGGGGGTGGAAGCTGTGCAGGAGACAGGGAGTAATTAAGGCTGGATTTTGAAGCAGAGGGATTTCTCCTTCTCCTCTCACCCTCCCCTCCAGCCTAAGCCCCAGGACCATGTTCCCAGAGCAGAGATAAAAGGGCTGGTTCCCCTCCCTGAGTTTATTAAACAAAGCACAAAGGTGGTAGGACGGGACTGGTGGCGTTGCTGAGCTGCCAGGTCACAGGGGCTGGCTTCAGGACTCCTGCACATGCTGTCCATCTGTGCTCCTCCACAAGCAGAACCACATCTCCCACGTATACATAGCATGGACCCGGAGCCCCTCTCCCACCGAACAGACATCAGAAGGACTTGCCACCCAGCTACCCACGGGGCAAGCGAGAGGCTGCATACCCTCTCGCATTACCTGCTACCCTAAAGTCAGGACACGGGACCCAAAGGATTGTCAGAGTCCTAATTAAATGCATAAATTGTATGGAATGATGCAAAATGCATCTGTGGCTTTGAAGGACTATGACAATTTCAGGCAGATGGCAAGATAGGAATTGGCATTTCTTGCAGCACCCAGCCAGAACAGATGCAATACATAATGAGGGTCAGACAGCAATGCACAGCGTAATTCCCTTTGCTCTCCCAGCAAACACAGAAATGCTAAGTCACTGTGTCACTACAGATTCTGTTGCTGGAAACATGATGAGTGTCAATCGTCAAGGTAAATTAGTAATGCTGCATAAGCAGAAGCTGGAGGGAGAAAGGGAGCCGCGAAAGAGGCAGCTCTGGTGACACAAAGCTTCTTAACGCAGTTTCTCTAAACTCTTTCTTCTCCCGTAGGCATATTGCTGTTTGTGAGGGGTCCACAAAGTCAGTAACTCCCTCCGAAACAGTTGCTTGTTTTGAATTGCTGATAGGAAATATACTAAGTTAATTAAAAATTGTTACAAGGGCAGAGATTCCTGAGGCATCCAACTACAGAAGAATAATGCACCTACCTGGCTACCTGTCTCGTTGGTCCATTTCTTTGTGAATTACAGTATTTTAACTCATGAAATAGTAAAACCTCAGAGCAAAGCAATGGAAAGTTACTCTGTGCTTAACTGTCCAAGAATTATATTCAGGAAGAAAAAAAAGTGGAGGCATAATTTGTCAGCAGGTATAAAAATAGATCTTCTTGAGGCATTACCTGAACTTGGGAAAAATATCTAATTGGCTGCCTGGGGCCCTCCAGTATTTTCATTTTTCTAAATGAATTATACTATATTCATTATACAATAAGTGGCTACAAGTATGGAAGTGTTTCTGTGCATTCATTCAGCAGTTCATTCACAATTTAAAAAACAAAGCCAACCAGGTGTAATGAGGAATCCCTGTTTAGGTGGTTGCCTTTCTTCTTTGTTCTGCTTTTTCGCTGGCAGTATTCGAAACCCAAATTTGCATGAGTTAAAATCTTGCTCAGGAAAGCTAACTCGCACTTTGGGGTTCTGCTGCCATGCCAAATAATTCAAGCTGCTTAAATGGATTTGCAAGGTGGATGCTCAAATGCAGATTAAAATATGAATCCACTTTCCAGAAAATCATCTAATTTATAAATGAGGAATCTTCAAACCTTGAGGTAGCCAAACTGACTTGGCTTTTAAAGCAGATTACTTACAAAAGGCTCTGGCTACCAATCTGCTGGAAACTGGCTGCGCGACTCTTAAAACCCCAGAACAAAAGATCAAAGAGTGCCTCAGTCGAGCAAAATATTCCACTGCTGGGTAAATAACTTCTGCTCTGCAAATAGCATTTTCCCAAATGCCATATCATGATTCAGATCTTCTGACAGGTGCAAACACAGGCTGGAAAAGTGTGAGAAAATGTGTCCCGTGACCTACCGACTTGTGAGAATGAATTGGTAACCTGAGCACACTCAGCACCTTTGGAAGCTGGGATACAGGGGCCATAATGCTCGTGAGAGTACAGGCATAACCTTAACGCAAGGCGGTGCTGGTTAATGGCAGCACTTTTAAGGCGGGAGCCTTCAAGATGGAGCTTTCAGCTGTCCAACCACCATCCAACCCTAAAGGGGCAGCTCAGCAGACCTGCCCCAGCTGTGCCCCTAAAAACTGCATCTCCAACTTCTCACCAAGTCCCATCCCACTACCTAGGAGGTCGTGTCCCCAGATGGAGGGGACAGGGAAGGAGGGGCAAGGCAAGGAAACGCTTACCCAAGAGACCTCTCCAGTGGACACAGCCACTGGTGGGGACAACCTCGCCCCCTGAGAGAAGCAATGAGTACCCAAAGGTCTCACTATCTGTAAAGGCCGTCACAGGGGATTTGTACTTTCCTGCATCACCCCATGAGCATACAGACCTCAGGGGCCAGATTCCCACCATGCTGTCTGCAGTGTGGTCAGTTTTTGCTGTGTAAAATGAGTGCCGGGGGAGCTTAAAATGCAAGTGAGCTCGTAAATAGCCCAGCAAGGCATGAGGGAGACTACAACATCTGGCCACTCATCTTCTTCCATCTCTATCAAGTGCCAGATATAATTATGAGGACAGGTAATGAACAGACAGGAGTAATAAGAGAGGAAGGCAAATCTCTTGAAACCTGAATGTGAAACCACAGCACCTTCATCCTTCAGAGGCCCAGGCGGTCCAGTAAAAAAGAACCACGTCCAAGAGGCTACGAATCTGTCTGTTGTGACACGTGCTATCAGCTTAGCATGGAGCAGCAGCACTCGACATGGAAAATAATTATTTTCCCAGCAATCACCACCAAATCATTGTGGAAGAGAACTGGGGAATTTTGACCAAAGAACATTAACTGCAGAGCTAAATCATAAAGCCTGCAGTGTTGACACAGTCTTCTTGCAACCCCCGAAAAGCATATTTTGCATTCCAGCTGACTCAAGGCATGTCATGGGGGTTGGACTAGATGACCTCTAAAGGTCCCTTCCAACCCAAAGCATTCTATGATTCTATGATTCTATGATTCTATGTCCTGGGTAGTGGATAAGAGCATGTCATGGAGCATGCCATGGAGAAGCCTGACTTTGAAACAGCAAGCTCCGATACTCATTGGAGAATTAACACACGTCTCCAGAAGAATGAGCACAATGGGGCCTTTCTGTACTGCGCTGCTTTTTGCCTCCTGTCCACTAGTGCTCACAGCAGTGGTGGAGGAAAAAAAAAGAGAAAGAAGAAACTAATGAAGTAAATGGCAGTCAGCCCTGCAGTGTCAAGATTCTGTATAATCTTTGCATCTTACTACAAACCCATGAGATCTGGCTCAATGAAAAGCCATTTGGCCCACTGCACCTACTGGCTTTTGGCTTGGTTTGTATCCTTAACTAGAAAACAGAGAGCAAGAGTACTTCAAAATAGCATGGCTTACAGTTGGGTATGCAGGAATGGGTTAAATCGTAGTGTAAGATAGTGCAGTGGATGCACATTTTATAATGTTTTTTCATGTTTTTCTGCTGTCATTCGCAATGCCTTCCCTAGGGAAATCATTTCATCACCTCTGTGATGGTGGGATGAATGAAGACTGACCCCTGCCTAGGAAGCCAGATTTATTCATGTTAGGTGACTGCATCCATAAAATAAAAGCCGTCTTTTGCTAGGATTCCTGAATGTCAGACTTTTATTCCCTCTTATTACTTATATATTTTTCTCTGTCACTACCCTAGTAAATTAATCTGTATTTTACCTTTTATTTTATTGGAGGTTTTTATGTAAATCTAACTGTCTAATTTTCAGGCTGCATCTTCTATATCTCTGTGGATGCCAAAATTTTATCTTTATAAGTAACCTTTGGCCATTATAGGCCAAAAATATTTTTTCAGTTACTCCTACGCAAATCCTGAATAATCCACCAATAAGCAAAACGTGGCCCCTAGACTGTCTGAAAATGCTCTGGTGTGAAATAGTTTTCTTAGATACAGTGTAGAAGTAACTACCTTGTCCAGAAGGTGATATTCATTTCTCCTACAGCTAGCTAGCAAAAAGTTTTGCCTTTGTAGTCCCCCTATGTATGGAAGAAGGTATGTAGCATCACAGGGCAATTATCTCCTCTGTCCTATCATGGAGGTACCCATTTCTCCTCATTGGCTGCCAAGGGAGTCTAGACCAGTCAGCTTAAGCAAGATATGTACTTTTGTATGTACAATACATCCCACCAGTAAAGAGACTCCGTGGAGAGTTAGTACAGAGTAGCGAGAGCACTGTAAATTTGTGCCTGAGCCTTATCTTACCTGGGCAGACAAAAGCTTTTATTATAACCTCCGTTCCACCTGTAAGTCTTGCCTATAAATATTAGTCACACGGCATGGTAGAATCAATTTTTACGAAGATGACAAACTAAAGCGCAAAATTGAGCATTTATATGCAGGTTGCCTTTGGGCCATTTGGCGATTTGCCAATTAGTCCTGACCCCCCTGGATCTAACTTTAAATATTTCACTTCAAATGCTTCTACTGTTTCAAGTACCCTTTAACATAGATGGAATTTGATCTGCCTACCACTAGGACATTATTTAACATAGCCTCTGAGTACAGAAAAATAGATGTTTTCAAGAACACATTCTTTTAGTTCCTGTATTCAGGGGAGAAAGACTGGGTTTATTTAGTTTCATGTTGTAGGGCCAGATTTCTTCACTTCTATTCAGAGTAGTCCTTTATTTTCCAAGTAGCTCAGTTAAAAGCAAACAAAGGTTGTTTGTCTTTACTCTGGTTTAAACAGAAGCATGCTGCATAATCTGAATTATTTTGGTTTCACATACAGCGGTTCCTTCTAATGGCATAATCTGATTCTTCCCATTGTGCTAAACCACCTCACTTAGACCCGTTTATGTTATACTGGAGTTCAAGATTTATCATCTTAAGTGTTATGCTCTTTGCTGGAAACAGGATCTGTCACCCTGACTTAGTTTTAGGTTATTCTGAGTGGATCTTTGGCAGGTACAAATCCTCTCTGAAAACAGTAGCAGCTTCTCTGAGTTTCACAGTTTGGCAAGAAACAGACACATATAGGATATTTGTCTTTCTTTTAGTGGGATGTGATCTCACTTCTTTCTCTTTCCTCCACAAAGCTGGGCAAGTGCAAAGGTATTTTTAATGCACCCTTGGGAAGTAAAGATTATCAAGGAATATTGGAGTTTTCGCTAAAAGCTTTGTTTTCAAGGATACAGGCATTTAGGATACGCCTGAAAGCTTCTTCCTGCTCGTTCTGGTTAGGTATGATAATTTCCATCATTTGGTTTGTGAGTTCATTCCCTAATCAGGGCTACAGCACATGTCAAGCTGTTCACTTTGAATGAAAAGCTTTTCCAGACTGAAAACTCAATTCACCCCTGCTAGTGAGATTAAGATAGGCAGTGCCTCAAGGGGTCCCAGTCCTCATCTCATACACTGTGTTCTTCACAGGCTCTGGCAGAAATTAAGTGGAGTTTCATGTAACACACATTCGGGACATGTGTACCCTATTGAACAGGACCTTTCATTTGCACATCAAATGAAGATTTCCAGTAGCTCAGTTGAGCCCCATTCACCTGCTGAATATCACCCCTGTTACAAGAGCCTATGATAACAGCATGCCTATATATCATAAAGACAAAAGATTACTGCACCGTAGGAGGTGTCTATCAATCCATTGCCTATCATCCTGTGTAATGATTCCCTATAATAAAGTGATACTTTTTATATCTTTTTTGACAAATGAGTTATCCCCTAGGAAAGCTTCATTAGATGTCCTTCATAGCCTCCATCACAATGCTGAGATCAATTATTTATGTTAGTAGCACCTAGGAATTTGAGGTAGGGTGCTGTGCAAACCCAGAACATGTGTGCATGCACACTATGCACATGCTGCTGTATATTTACTGGTGTATGGCTCCTACTATTTTCTTTCTCTCCAGCTAATTAACCTGATCCAGTCCTCCTTTTACCTTCACGCTACAAAGATGCACGCCACTAAGTCTGAACAGGGCTTTATGCAGACTTTTGCTGGAATCAAATGTAGGCAATTCCATGTGAGGGCAAGATTTCTACTCACAGGAAGCAATTAAGAACATTAATACAAGTATCTGAAACTGATCATTGAAATTTAAGTCATTAAACTAAATTAAACATATATGTAGGAGCTGCCCTTTAGGCTGGAAATGGCTGCCTTTCTACTTAAAGGAGAATTAGCTGTGAAGGCTATCTACTACCAACACACCAAGGGAACCAAGAGCCCAGAGAACATTATACTTAGAAAGGTTTTAAAGGACTAAACAAGGGATTTCCACTTAGAAAAAAATCCACTGGGGACCCAGACTAATGAAACCTACACAGTGTTGCTCCAACTCACCTCCTAAACATATTACCAGAAACATCTAGAAAATGCAATAGAAAACAACAACATTATGCTGGGGATTTTTGAATAATCTCCCTGCACTGAGACTGATGTAAGTCTCATGGCATGATGCAAAATGGTTCAAACTGATTTTAAAAAGGGGATTTCCATTCCCTAAAATAGCCTGCCAATTTTAGAATAATTTTTGTAGAACCCTATCAGACAGCCTGTAAGAGTCCCTACAGAAAGTTACATACGTGTCCACAAGGAGGCAAGGTCAAATGCTGTGTGGAAACTGAGCTTGGCTCTACATTAATATAGTGAGTATTCCTGACAGTGGTGGGGGTCAATGTCCTTTTTGATAGAAGAACTGATTGCTCTAGGACTAGATAATTTGCATTCACTTGGCTATGGGAAATCTTGGGCTCACTCTCTAGGTGATTTGTCACCTGGAGCTCAGGATGTGCACTATAGATCATGACAGCTCTTGTTGGAAGAATTTGCGAGTAATGGAAGGAACACAATAGGTTTCCTAGGTAATCAGGAGGAGACAAAAGTAGTAAAGGATTGAACCACAGTAGAAGCAACAGAGAAAATGAAATTCTTATTCTAGATGGGCACAGACTTCGCTAGATCAATGTCAGATTATTATATATGCTAGACTAAGCTTTATGACAACTGTGATGGGGATCAGTAACAATCATATCTCACAGAACTTCAGTGTTTCTCTTCTGGTTTTACTTACCCTCAGATGCTGTGATTCGTTTCTCAGAATAACAGAATGCAGTATTTTCTTGCTAGAGGAGAAGTTCATGCACCCACAGAACTATCCTGAAGCTGGGAAAATACATACAGGATCTGCTTCTTCCATGAAATGTCCCAGTATAGTTAACACACTGCCTCTTCAGGGTATGAGAGATGACAAGTCCTCCACAAAATCAAATGATCACACAGTCTTTCCCATAACCTATCAAAGCTCCTGAGAAGGGATGTCAGTGTCATGACTTCCAGCTATGGAAAAGGAAGCTGAGGTACTGAGCTGTGAGAAGATTTGATAGGGGATATCTGGGAACTGATTAGAAAAGTAAGAAATCCTGATTTCCAGACAATCCTTTTTCCAGTGCTTGGGCTTGTATCCCAAGCACCTGGCNATCCACAGCGTGTTTTTGAAGATCCCACTTAAGCCTGTGTTCTTGCCCTCCTCTGAGCTCACATCTAATTCAATGAGAGCATCCAAGAGATGCCTAAAGTGCTCTTATTAGCTAAATGGGTTAGCCTATGGTGACAGAAATCAGTTGTTCTTCTTCCGTATACGAACTAAAGGCTATATTCAGACTGCCTACAACAAACTTGAGATTTCTCTCATCTCAGTTTACCCACCCAGAATCTAGGAGTCCAGTTAATTAGAGCTTGAGTCAGTTGCCTAAACATAAGCATCTGGTGCCATCTAAGATTCCCTAGGGTACCTCAGATGTCTGCACAGGCCTGGCATGTATGACATAAGATCTATGGAAAACCCATGCAATTTATTGGAGCTAGACAGTTACCTGCAGATATTGATTCTGCACATTTTAGATGAGAATTTCCCGTTGCAGGTGGCCTATTTCTCATCACTGACTACAGAGGACACCTATGGCAAATACACACAAAAGTTCAGTTTCATAGATGCCTAAAGCTGGGAGGGATGAGGCTGGGCCATAGCCCCTAGTTCTCTGTTGCTTGATCCCTTCTGCACTTCTCAGCTCCTCTGACAACTGCATGGAAAATGCTGCCATCGGGATTTGGAAGAACTTTATATCCACTTTGCAGAAGTATAAATAATTATGCAAGGCAGGGGTGAAATCAGGTCTGTTTTCTCCCCGCCTCAGAGAGATATAAGAAAGACACCGTGAAGAGTAAAATAGTTGAGTCAGATTAAATTTACCATGTCTGCAAAATTTTCTATTAAAAGGTTACCTTTGATATAATGCTTCAGCCTGCAGACTTTTGCTTCCCAGCCATTAAATTCTGTTGTAATAAACTTTTACAATATGCATCATTATAGGAAGCTTAAATAGGCTTAGCTCTTGAGTGAGACTCACAAAGACAGTAAAATAGAGAAAAGAAATGAGAGGTGTCTGGCTTCTTGAATATTTAAGAAAAGGTTGTTCTTTATTAAATAATGCATATGAGGAGAGGGATTTGGAATTCTAAATTTTCAAGGTCAGGGTGGAAGGAGGTCTGTCTGGAGAGCCATGAATTCCTGATCTCAGCTCCTGCCTCTGCCCCTGCCTTTGCCATATGGCCTTGTGCAAATCAGAGGACTATCCAACTACTGAGCCCCTTAGTTCCAGCTGGGATTGAGCCCTTGGGGCAAACGGGCTGTTAATACTCACCCCCCTCAAAGAAAAGTCATGACAATTGCTCTTTTTATTCTTCACAGTATTGTTCTCATATCTGTGGGGAAAGGCTTAGAAAATACAAATGGCTCAGCGTTGTAGCAAAATGGTTGCTGGTGGTTTAAAAGTAAAATTCAGGGTCTCTCTTCTGCTTATAATGAGCACTGCAATGCAGAATGGGCAGCTGCAGAGAGCCCAAATGGGAGACAGGGAGGATCAGTCTCCTTGTTATTACAATGGTTTATGGAGACATTTGGCCTCAGGTATATTCTCCTTCCTATTCTGCTGGTAATTCATTTGTTTAAAGTGTAATATAATTGTCCACAGAGATCACGCTACACTCCTTTCTAAAGCTCTAAGCATGTTGGCTATTTAACAGACCTTCTGTCACACATGGGTGAAATGAAAATTCCTTTCCTATAGAAGAGTTACAGTACTTTGTACATCTCTTTATGAAGAAGGCTGGACTTATATCCTATTTTGTTCCTTGTGTACTCTTGGAAAATCAGCTATCAGCCTTAGGATGGCCAGAAAGCATACATCAGCTAATGTTGCATTTCATGGCCTGGTATAAACACAGAGAGCAATAGCTGATTCTCACCATGTATAATGTGGAGTTAGACAGGGGCTAAAATTTGTCCATGCTCTTAAAATAACAAATCCTTCATCCGGTCTATAGAAGGAATGGAGCAAAGGCACTGCACCACCTCCAAAGTCTTCTGAGAGGCAGAAGGAAGGGAACGTTAAGAGAGAAAAAATGCCCTGATATACTCCTTTTCCAATTATTATTCTGCTTTCCCCCCCCAGCCTACAGAGGGTTGCCTTAAAAAGCAATGCCCTACACTCCTCAAGTATTAGATTCCTCAGGATTTTCTCTGTTCCTGTTGTTCAACAGGAGATTTCAGCTATCCAGGAGTCTGTGGGCAGGCATCTTGCTTGACTGTTTGGGCCCCTGTGCATCTCTGGGGGACCTGATTCCTTCTCTTGATTAAGTGAGCACAGAGAGATCCCTGCAGCAGGGAGAGGCGAATGAAATAGCCTGAAACATCGGCTCGTGATTTGCATTGCAGTGTCATTTGCAATCAGCAAGAGACTCCAGTGCCCTCCATTTAAGACGCTGGCTTTCTTCCCACTAGACTCAATAACACACTTCATTCTTACAACACCCTGGCACTTTATTTCATTTCTGGCGGTGCTTATTCTAAAGGTCAAAGGCCTCACTGGTTTTCTCAAGTGGCAATACTATTTTATTTAATTGTTTTTAACTGCAGAAGGCACACCTCTCATCTGTCTTGAGGCATTTTTGCAGACACAAAGGAACTACAGTCCACAGGGCAACCTCTGTTAATGAGTGCCAACACGGATTCCCCAAACCAGTCCTTCAGAAAAAGCAATAGTAAATTTACAGACCTGCTGGTCGAGAAACTCAAACTCTGACTCAGACGCAGGAGTGACTATCAGAGCAAAAGGTCCCACAAGTTCCCACCCAGGAGGCAAAAATATATAATATTTTAGTGTGAGTGATGCTTATTGGGTTTGGTCCTGATTAAGGGAAACAAAACCAAGAAGAAATGTTCATTAAGGACTTCACTCTGGCTTTGCAACTTCTTTTTAAATTCAAAACAGTGCCTGTCAAGAGACAGTGCAGTAGACTCATTGAAAGGTGGACTGTGCTCTGTCCTTAAATGCATGTGAAGTGCTGCCACTGAAGTCAACAGAGGCCAGAATCTGGCCTTATAAATCCTGGCAGGTCCTAAACTGACATATAATTTATTATGAAAGGAAAACACCATTTTCCCCTTAGCTTTGGAAAAGGAATAAGGGCTGGTGGCCATTGCAGATCCCCTTGCCCCTAATGGTGAGATCCAGCAGACTTTGTTCCATGCTCATCATTGTCTATACTTATTGCTGACCTCAATTTTGGTGTCTTCTGACATTGATTCACCTGAGAAGGGTAATAACCATTCAAAGAGTACGTACATTGTAATAAAAGGTAAGCCAGTGAAAACCCTAATTTACTCAGATAGGCAAATAAAAAAGCTTTGGCTTAGTATAATGTGTCACTTCTTGCAGCATTCCCCCCATTGTAGCTTACAGAACATTACCAAGAGCGATGCTCTAAAAACTGAGGCTGGGGATGAAATACCCTCAATGCAATGTAAACTATGGGGCCCCCTGTATGGGCAGGTAAGGATCCCCCCAAGTCACTTTATGCCTCCATGTCCTCATTGCTTCGCAACTTTTTCCGGACTTTTGCTTCAAAATGGAGTATGTTGGAGATTTATCCATTTGGAGGTCCTTCCTTTGGAGGCAAAGGAAGGGGAAGCTCTTTTTTTAAACACATGGGAGAAAACAGTTCCTTGTTCTCAGCCAGGTTTGCAAACCAGTTCAGTGCTTACCTTTGGCAAGGGAGGAAGGGAAGAGTGTTTGCAAGCCTCTGTTTCAGCGCATTTGCCTTCCTCGCTGTTGGGAGGTGCAGACTTTGTTCTGACTGTGGGCTGGGCAATACGGCACAGGTTTGAAGAATGCCTTTCTTCTTGGCCGAATTCGTTGTTTGGAAGCTGGCGACTGCTGCTGCTGCTGCTATAATTGCTGAGTTTATTGCTGCCCGAAGCAAATGAATGAGTAGGAGGAAAAGTAGGAGGAACAGAAAGTGCCATTAATCTACTCTTTGCTGAGTTTGTGGGAAAAAAAAAGACAAGCATAATTCCTGTAGGCACTCAGTATGGTGATGAGCGCAGCAATAGCAGTTGGATATTACATACTAGCATTTAGTAGGATGAAGAAGGCAAAGGAGATCTCATGTCTTCACATCCCAGGAAGCCTCTCACCAGGCTGTTCTGTACCGGGGGTCTCACTCAGGGCTGCACTGATTCCATGTCGCCTTGCAGATCCTGTAGCAGCACCCATCCCCACACTTACTCCGTCATCAAGTCAGGATGTGGCCCTGCCTCCCTGCAAAGTTAGAGCTCCCTTCTGCAAAGCACAGAGGGTCAGGTCTAAAATACGTATATTAAATAAAAGCAAGAAGTATGTAGGTATTGCCTTATCTGTAATCATCTTCGCTCCTATACACGTTTGCTCAGCAAGTACGAGGTATATTACGATCTCAAATTATTTTCTTAGAAAAGACTATCTATTAGCATTCTGAACAAGAAGGAAAATAAAAAATGTAGAAATCTATCTTTTACTGTAAAGGCCACTGAAAATTATTTTTCAAATGAAGCAAAGTCCATAAAAATAGGAACTCATTTTAAGATCGAAACAGTTTATGGAGGTGTTTTTTAATAAGCCTTTGATAGCCTTCCTACTGCACTGGCCATTTCTCAACATAGTTCTGCTTTAGTAGAGACCATTGAAGGATATCAGAAAGGCAAAGTATGAAGGAAGAAGCAAAATTTTTTATTAAACCAACTGATATAGTTCAGGATACAGGCAGGCTTTTGAGTATCCCAGCTTTTCTTCAAGTCATTTCCAGAGAGAAGCACAGTGGTTAGCCCAGCAGCTGAAACACTACGTGATAAAAAGTTGGTTCATTTGAGAGTAAAAGCCTGTGCTGATTAATGTAATGGAAGGAGGCCCACAAGTCCACTGTAAAGTCATCCAGGGATGGGAATAACAAAAGACAAGGCAGGGGAGCAGGGAGGATGCCAGGGGTAATTTTTTTGCTTCAAGGGAAGCAAATGATAGGTAGAACTCCCTAATCCAGCAGGTTTCAGACTCCTATCTCTGTGTAACTTGTAATTACGTGATTAATTAAGGAGTTTTTTCTTGTTTAAGTTGACAGAAGGAGATAAGCCAGGTCATTGAAACTCCACAGCCACTTCATGCTCCAGGAGCATATCAGGAGTTGTAGCATGGGAGTCCAGGCAGAGAGGACAGAGAGCTATTTGTTTATGTTGCTGCTGATTGAATCTGCTGCTGGGATCACCATTTAAAGTTGGAAGTGTATTTAAAGTGGAATTGACTCAACCAAAACATTCAGCAAATCCCCAGAGATACAGATGCAGAACAACAGTGGCAAACTTCCAGCCTGCCATAGCAAGCATTCAAAATCCTCTGGAAATAAATGACTTCAAGGCTTTAAAAGGATAAGAAAGGACAGCCAAGCTAGACAGATCTCAGGGCCTGTTCCTGAAGGCCCCAGACATGCATAACTTCAGCTGATTTCCAATCGTGTCATCTTTCCAGGACCAGCATTAAAAGACTGCTGCCTTTGTGCAGGGGACGAACATGATCGCTTTCCACCCCAGCACTGTGGTTTACGTGAGGATGTATGAGTGGACATTTTGGGTCAAACAAAGGGTCTACCTAGCCCAGTTCCAGCCTCCAGCAGTGCTCATAAGCCCACGCCCAGTGACAAATAAGAAATGGGCAAACGTTTACAGTATTTCCCCCACATACTATCTCAGTCTCTGACTATATTCAGCCCAGTGGAATTTCTAAGCCTCATGTGCTTTGTCTGTTTAATAAACCTTCATAAATCTCCTCCCAAGTTCTTGCCCAGTCTCTCCTTGAACTTCTGCATTCATAACATCCTTTGGCAGGGAGTCCCATGGGTCCATTGCCTGTTACACAGAGAACTGCCTTCTTCTGTTACTTTTGAACCTGTCTCCCAAGTATCTCCATCTGATGGACGTTCATCCTTGCCCAGGATGAAACAGTGCATGTTTAGCCCTTATCCACCCTTTCCATATCCAGGATTTTGTAGTTCTTTAGAGTATCCCACCTATGTTGGATTTTCTAGGTTGAAGAGTCCTAGTCTAACAGCTTCTCTCCTATTCCTTGGCCCCAGAGCTAGGCAGAGCCAGTTATTTTGCCTTGGCATCTGCCAGACAGGTACAGGTGGTCCAGGTGAGCTTAAAGATGGAAAGAGGCCTCAACATTGGGCTACTGCAAGGGAGGAGTGATCACATCCAGCTCCGTGCTCAGAAAAGCCCTGCTAGATGGCACACGCACCAGCCACGACCCGGCTCTTGGTCATCCCTGGTCATAGGACACAGAACCATGCATCTCCTGCCTCGTGATGGAGGAGGCAAAGGCTGTATTGCTGCAGTATGACCCAGTGTGGCCCTTCTCCATGTGGCTAAAGACCTTTCAGCGACTGGGCACAAGGCAGCAGTAACCTCTAACAGAGCTGGGAGCGCTCTGAGATGCTGTGGAGATGCTGAATGGTGGGATGGTCCCTTGTCCCAAAGACTGCACAGTCTAAAGTGGCTTACAGCTGAGTGAACAGTGTTGGCTATATTTCACCTTACATGATTTACATGAGATATATGTACGACATGAGTCATATAGATATGTCTCATACATTTCATGGATACATTTTGCATTCCAGACCTATTCTAAATACCTTTGCCTTAGCATAATCATCTGTGTTTGTCCCATCCTATGTTTTCTTTTCATAATTCTCAAGAAAATTAAACAGAAAACTATTCTTATTGAACAAATTGGTGTTTCACATTTAAAAAGAAGGCATGTATTTTCTATAATACATGTTTCCAGAATCATTCTGTCTGTCATTTGTGAAATGACTGTACTTTCATTAGACAAGACAAATTATCTAGAGCCCCAGGAAAAATTAATTTCATGGGGATGTGAAAGATTGAAGACCTATTGGTAGAGTACAATATATGCTTGGCAGATGTCCCCTGCCTAAGGCATGAAATGGCCTGACTATTATCTTTTCTATGGTTCAAAAGTAATTCTACACATTGCACACAGAGCAACATACGCTCACACAGCAAACGCCTAGTGATGATGGATATCACTATTGATACAATTCGCATCTAAAAACTATAAGGGCTGGAAAAACTATTGTAAATTTTAAAAGGTAGTATGAATTCATTAGCTGCAAAGAACACACACAGTCGCATTCAAGGAGTAGAGCTGTGACAGTAATTGCTGAATTGAATATTTTTAAAAAGCCCTTTTGTTCTTATTGGCATCAAAGCTATTGTTGAACTGTGCTGTACTGTCAGCAACGTGAATATTAGGGGTTTAGATCCATGCATGCGAAAGATCAAAAGCAGTGATGAAGGATTCTGTAATTACTAGTAATTGCTTCCCAAGTGACCACTTTTTTATAAAGATTCTTTATAACAAAGTGTTCACTAAAGACTATGGGTTGAACTCATATTTTCATAGCAAGAATATGAGCCTATGGAAATTATTTCACACATTATCATCATAGCTGGAAACTACCACTAATAAGAAATACAAATGCTACATAAAATCTGGATATCATAATTATGATTATTACTTGTAATTTTAATGCAGATTGTAATGTTACTTTTTCAATCAGAAGAATTTAAAGACTCACAAAAAATAAGTCAGTTAAACTAGTTTCAGGTCAAGCAAAGTCTTTGTTTCTCTAATTCTGTGTTCAGAATTGCTTCATTCAAGTAAAATATAAATGATGCATCAGCTGTGAACAACCCCTGAGTTGTAAAAGGTACCTTCTAGGCTCAAGTCTCCATCCACTTAAAAGGATGTAAATCCTTACATGGACATATATCTACAAGCACAGACACCAAGAGAATTACAACAAAGCCAAAAAAAGGTGCAAAAGCCAAGTCATGCCCTCTTCTCACATACCAGCACCCGTCCCATTGCCAAATGAGATCAAATGTGTAACTTCAGAGCCTTACTTCATATTTGATCCTAAGGTTTGCCTTGGAGCTGCTCTTGCTTATTCCAGGAATGAATTTGCTCTGAATAAATAAAAATCAAAAACATGGCACTATTAAAAATAACACACATGACAATAATAGTCCGCTATGTCTCATTGGAAAACATTCAAAATATTTATGAAATTGTGGTGTTCTGCTGTCCAGATGTAGCATGAGGCAGCTTTCCCCTATCCTTTGCTGAGGATGGAGATCACCTGTGAGTACATGACCTGCACAACAGCTGCATCTCAGTCAAGACAAGCACCAGGAGGGAACACCTCCACCACAAGCTTGTAACTCCTGTGTATTTCCTAGTGGGGCATTTTGGAATGCACAACTGCAGCTGTACAGCTCCAGGACTTCTTCCTTCCTACACATCAAAGCCCAAATGCAAAGGGTCAACAGACTATAGAGTACGCAAGATGCTGACAGGGGAAGGAAGGAGTCTGGGCTTTGCAGGGGAGATGCCACAGCTTTTCAGGAGTGGTCCCTACCTCTCCTCTAGATCTGATTCTAGAAACAACATGTATTTAATTTTAAGTGCTTGAAATGGTCTGTTAGAATCACTGCTAGGATTAATTACACTCTTATGCTCCTCAGGGAAAAAACCTTACTGTGCCTGTTCCGCAAAGTGCCTGTTTGGATGCTGTACAAATTAATAAAGAATAATAACAGTGGTGCCTGTATGAAAAGCCAGCCCTTATGAATCGATCTTGTTCTACTGAAACCAATGGGATAACTCAGAGCCTTCCATTATGTGCAAAAAGCAAAATTCAGTATGTGGTTTGTTTACGACCTCTGAAGAAAAACACACAGAAAACCCCTTCAAGGTACCCTTTGATGGGGACCAGGTTTTTTTGTTTCAGTTAAGTAGCTTTGTTCAATATGCTAAAGCACCCTACTGAAGTTGTCATGTGGCACTGCTATTTCTTACATTAAAATCTGTTATCCCTCACAATATAGCCACCTTTACCATGCCAAATGGCTTAATTCCCTTGCAGTTTCCTTTCTGTCATGGTTCAGTCTCCCATCTCACTCATAAGACACATTGATACCATAATATATATATCTGCTGCAGGATAAATACTAATTTATCACACAGGGGAAGTGTGAGTTCTGCCCTGACATACACAAGGCTGTAACAGGAGACTTTAAACAGTCAACCCAATAGCTTCATTATTTTCCAACAACTCCCTCCATATCATCTCTCAAAATAAAGCCAATTTTTCTTCACTTTCATCAGTGCAAATCAGGAGTAACAGCACTGAACTCAGTGCTTCCCCTCAGGTAAGGAAGAGTCAGGGCTGGTGTCTCCTATTCATGAGGTAAGTGGGGAAACAAATCATGTCACTGTTTTATTTATGTTTCATCTAATTGTTCAAGGCACAGCTTGCATTCATCCTCCTTAGTGACTGCCTGTGTTCTCCACTTCCCCACCGTAGCTTACTCATTCTTCAGTATGGATTTTGATGTCTGTCTAATGTACTGTGACTTGTGCCACATTTTTCCTACAAGTTGCATATTCCGTGCGGGGGGTGAGGGCAGGGGGAAATCCCAAAGGAGAGGCACCGAGAAAGCCCACCAGGATGACATCTTAGATGACAAGAAACATGGAGGCCCATTCTCCTTTCAACACAAGGGAGATTTACACACACAGTTCGCATTACCATTAATGGTAGTTATGCGTGTAATTTGTCCCATACACTGAGAGGAAAATAAACTTGAGAGAGGAGAAATAGAGGGTATTCAAGGGGAAAATATTTAATATGTAAAGTTTGTGGCTGACAGTTGCTAATGAATGTGGCAGGCATAATATGAGTAATAATAGGAAAAGACACCGACATATCTGAGTTAGGATTATTGTAACATGGCATATGTACAGAGAACAAAACCATCAAGGAAACCACTAAATATGATTTTGAGGAGACAGCAAGAAAATATACTCAAGACTAAAGAGAAAATGAAAAGGAGAGCAAAAGCAAGACTTGGAACAAGCCAGCAAAGACAGCAGAGAAATCAGGGGTGTTTTCACCTAAGGAAACAGCAGCCATCTGCAAGAGTACCAGGAGAACTGGGGAAGGGGCAGAAATAGAAGGGGTGCCAGAAGTGTGAGGCAGAAGGCACAAAGGTATTTCCATCCATCAGAAGACAAAAGCAATCACGTTCAGAAGAGACTGGAATAAATTAGTTTACAGGATGATAAGTGACTCAGACTGTTCAATACAGGAGTGTTTAGGTAATGACATTATGGACCAGAAATAATCACAGAGGCTAAAGCTTACAAATCAGTATTAAACAGGGACTCTCAAGTGGTGGATCCTAGTGATTCAGATACTCCGCTGGCTCAGACAGTATGAAACACAGCCAGCGGTGTTGGGATAGCACCGATGCTGCAGACAGACAGATATCATACATGAAATCATATGTCATGGTGTACCACCTTCCAATTCCTCCTGGTGCCAAACTCACTGGCATTTACTGCTCCTTGTTCCTTTATACAGGAATAACAATACAGATAAACAACACAGATACAGCAATACAGGTAAGATGCAACTGCAGCTGTGGTAGGAGTTACCACAACACAAATATCATTGACTGACTTACTTACACAAACAATGCATTTTAAAATGGCTCTAAGACTTGAGAAGTAATTGTCGGTGGGGAATCACCACCAAAGTAGGGCGGCTTTCAGGCAAGTCCCTGACATACATGCAGGAGCACCATGCAGCAGGAGCACCAAATACTGGAGCACAGACAAATGATCAAGCCTCCATCATCTAGGACAACCATTTTAGGGTAGAATTAATAATCTCTGATTGATTACCTGCTCTCTCCTTTGACTGTAGAGAGACACCAGGTGAGCAGCTTAAGGCAGCTATCTTGTCTGCAGGTGGATAAATCCCACCCTGAGTGACTCGGTCAGGATCACAAAGGAAATCTCTGGTCTGAGTCGTGGTCTTGGGCATCTCTACAGCTGCCTTGTTCTGTCTCTGTACTGTTACAAGCCTCTTTCGCATGAATGAGGCTACATTAATTTTAAGTAGGAACTTGGCCCATTGTATGCAAACCAGAACATAAATCAGGAATAATTATTCTAGCACAAAATGGAGACCCCATTTAAAATACTGATAAATCTTGGTTCTGTAGAAGAAATATTACTAAGTCTAAAGCCTCTAGCTGAGGAAAAACAAAGTAAATCCAGGTTTTGGGAAGTTTAAATTATGAGGAAACACTGATCAGATGTTGCTTCTATAAATAATAACAGCTCATTAATTCTCACTTTGCTAATCCACACATATTTAAAGAACTCACCAACCCCTATACCCCCAAGGGGACTCATCCCACTTCTCAGCAGAGTTTAATTTATGTTAGTAGCAAGATCTCCTATTCCTAGGAATTCATTACTTTTAAAAAACCTATTACAGTATGTTTATTGGCAGGCTAGAAGATATGATCATAAATAATTGAAACTCAACTACAGTTGTTCAAGGCATTAACAAACTACATTGGCAAGGCATCACACTTGAGTCTTTTTTTCAAGCACATCCTTTCATTCGTGGCACAATTTTATGCCTGTGGAGTGGGTCCCAAAAAAGGTCTACTTAATCTAGAATAGGGGCTTACATGCTGCACACCATTCTGTGGTCTGCTGTGCAGACACAAATTTCACATTTAATTGCCAAGCTTAATTAATGAACAAAGGATGCTGTCACTATCCATGCGAGCAAATGCAGGGTCTCCCATCATTTAAATATACAGACTTGGGGTCATACAGTGACGATCCTGAAACCAAAGTAAGAAAATTAGTAATGTAAGTCCTGATGTTAAGTAAGGCACAACCTGTAGTGCCAACGTTAGTATTCATCGAGCAGAGCTCTCTTATGTGGGAATGATCTTAAGTGAGAAATGCAGCCGGATAATCAATCAGGGAAACGGGCCTTCCACATGGACAGCAGGCAACCACTTCCTTCCAGAGTTGTCCTATGGGATGTACTGAGTGCAGCAGAGCATAACAGATGATAAAGGATTATGCCATGGTGTCATTGAACTGATTCTAAAAAAGATTGTGAAGTATTTTCATGCCCTACAAAGCCAGCTTGAAGTATCAATATGTGGCATAGGTGTACTCATAGATCATCCCCTAGTCTTTGACTGACTGCTACCAAATAAGGTTGTTCAGAGGGGGCAGGATTCCTCTCACCAAACTTTACTCACCTAATAATTAAGCATCTTACATGAGCTAATTGTCCGGGCTCTCTCCATACTGTCCAGAGGCACCTCCAGCAGACTGTTTAGTCTCTCTTAATACAGGTGGGATCTAACACAGGTGGGACCAGGATCCTACTGGAGGTGCCTATCACCCTTCACTGAACATAAAGAATCTCGACAGCTGGCTGAAACCATACACCCGAAGAACTGAGGGCTGCCAAAATTAAAAACAGGAGCAACAAACTTGTGTAAGTTTGTGACAAGGACTAACAAGGTGAGACGACAACTGCAAACTCTATCTTACAAGAGGAGGTAAAACAATTCAAGATTTAAAAAAAAATACAGTGAAAGTTAAGTCTGAGTTGAGATTGCTATCTACATAAATATATCAAAGCAACTTACAGCAGAGAGGGAAAATAGCTATTTAAGCTAAGGGTCGATGCTGGCCCAAGAGCAAATAAGTACATACTAGCAATACATAAATTCATCCTGGAGATTAGAAGAATGCTTCTAACCATCAAAGGACTGAGGGTCTGGAACAGCCTTTCAGAGTAGTGAGATCTCCTATTTTTGGAAAGTCATTGCTTGCAGAGAAGCTGCTCTGCTATGTTTATGGCACGCTTATAGACATTATCATGAAGCATTTAAAACTGCTTGTGTAACCCTCGTTGAAGTACAGGATACATAAATATCAGATAACTATTCTGAACAAGGAAATGACCTGCTCCAATGTGAGAGACCATGCACATGTCAAAAGCAACTCCACATTCAATCCTAAGTGTTAGGATAATTTAGCATGGAGGTTTAAAACTGGGCTCTTTTTGTTTGGCTGCCAAGTTTCAAGCCCAGCTTCCCTGCATGTCAGGATCCGACTCTGCATTGTTATCACTGTCACCGAGATCACGAGTTTACCCTCGTGCCCCACTGGTTCCATAGAAAAGGCAAGTGATTGTGGGCACCAGTTTCACAATGGGCAGCCGTGTGGTAGAAGCTAACTTCAGCAGCCCTTTGCAAATTAGAGATGGGAGGAGAAGGCTAAAATAGAGCACGCTGAACTTCAGCTATAATTTTGGCCTTGTGGTTTTGATATTTATGTTCATCTTAAAATTACATAGTGACTTGGCACTGTCAGTCATCAGACTGGACTTTAAGCAAGCAAATATATAGCAGACCAAAGGGAGAGATGGGTAAAGAAATAACATTGCAACGTGCTTTATGGGAGAGATTTGAAATCCACTGGGTCTCTGCCAGGGCATCTCACATTCGCAGACACTTGGAGAGCAGTGGTCCTAATTGGTGGCACTTAGTAACATACACTGCGTGGATTCAGTTCACTCTGGGATACCAATGCAATTCTTTGTAACTTGGTAAGATTTCTGGAGCCTCTGACATCTTCTGCTCCATCATTTGGAAACTGAAATTTTCCAGAGGATCAAAGTCCCTGGGAACACAGACACCTCTGCCATTCTCCCTTCTGTAAATAAAAAAATCTTCAATATTGCAATCCTCAGTAAACTTGTTCTTTGTGAGTTTTACAGCCACAAAGAGAAGATAGTCACATTTGGAGGACCATGTCTTAAGTTTAAAATGCAAGACAATGAATGCAAGGCAGATTAAGTAGTGAAGCTACTAACATGACATGATGGATCAGTTTGGTGTAGTATGTAAGGAGGATGCTAACAGCATCATAAAGCAACCAAGCATAATAACAAAAACACTTCAGCTAACACAGCCCTGAAAAATGCCTTTTTTACGAGTGTACACTTTGCAGAGAAAAAGCCTCAAATTTTCACAACCTGGTTGCAGGCATTAAGTAACAATCACCTCTCAGACAAAAGTGCTGTGATGTATTACAGCATTAGGTCTTGCTGAGGAAGACAGACTGTATCATGATTACATGCAAAATTAAACCTGAAAAACTGCATTAGAAATATCCATGACTTTGAATTTCGGATCTATTTTCTTCCCTCCAGAAAGTACTGTTTAAATGTTGGGTACAGGAATCCCACTGACAAGCACTCCTGAGTACAAGCTTCATTCTATCCTGGAAAGAAACAATACAATTGCTTCACCTGTGTTCATTAAATACACAGTGCATTAACTCTGGCTTTGGAAATCTCATCGGCAGGAGGCTTCCTTCTTTCTTCTTTTTTTTTTCCGCACTCCTTGAGGATTACTGAAATCTCTGCATTATCCACTGAATAATGATAATGTTCTGCAGCCTCGAGCTGTGACTAAGGATTTGGTCATAGATGCTACAAGGTAGGGAACTTAGAGGCTGTCATTGCAAAAATGAATTATAATAGAAGTTATTTCCTTCCTTAACAATTAAGCACACAACCTTGTTTATCCCATGTATTTCTCACTTGCTGTGTGTACTCAGAAAAATCTGGCTACAAGAGACAACCTGCTATTTTTGTGATGATACTGTTACGATCACTGAAAAAAGCCCTCACAGGTTCAGCAAGCCTCTGTTAAAACTTCTTGCTCTGTAACTCCAGCCACTGCTTCTCAGACTGTTCTGGCTGCCTCACTTACATGAAAATGTTCACTTTCCACATTCATCATCACCTGCACTTATATCTACTCTTACTCTTAAATATTAGTCCTTTTAGGACTCCACAGATATTCCCATTGAGTTAAGTGGCAGGGTCAGGCCTTAAGGCTACGAGTGTGTGGACCTTTATTTGGCGATGCATGCAGTTCCTGGCTTCCTCCTCCTCATATCTGTGACTGGTCATTCCCTCTCCCGCAGCATCCTTTCAATTGTGCCACCAAAAACATTTGTACAGCCATGCTGGAAATCAGATAGGGGAATTGATCCAGCTAAAAATAACTTTTTTTTTTCCAAGTCAATTTTCAGACAGAGCAGCTCCTGATGTGGCAGGGTGGTGGAAAGCTGGTGGGCAGCAGCATCAGGAGGTGGGGCTGGGAGAGCAGGACACCTTCCTGGTACCCCAACATCTGGTTATGCTGTCTTAAACTGATTGGGAGTACAAGTTTTCAAGACTGTCCTGTTGTGAGAATACTAGCACGGTTCTCAAGCCTGATCTCCAGGGGCTCTTTTGTGTCCTGCTCCAGCCAAACAGTTATTAACCACACTCGCAGAACACAGAAAAACATCAAAACTGGCAGAAGTTCTCAGGCATGATGCAGGCATCTCAAATGCCTTCACAGGACAAAGCTACATCCAGCACCGAGTCTTAACAAGGGAGCAGAGGGGCTCAGCAGCAAGTTACTATGTGAGATGAGACCCTCCTGTAGACTTCTTGGAGCATGGACCTTGCTACGTAGTGCAATGCCCCATCATGACATGGTGACACCTATGGTTTCTCTCCCTTGCCAGGAACACAGGCATCCTCACACAACCACTCCTTGCTACACTAAATTCTTATGCTTGCTATTTATTGCACTGGTCCTTCAAGCAATAAATGGCTTGAATAAAAAAAACAGAACATGAGGAGAACTCACAGATGCCCATAATTATTTTCTAAAGCATTACAAAGTGTACTAGGAAACACAGGCATGGCCTGAGGTGCTTACCTCTTGAAGAAGACAGAAAATGATGAAGCATACGCTATAATCTGGAGCACACGGGTACAAAAAAGCAGGTGACATTGTTGATCAGTGCAAGGAAAGGGATAGAAAATTATGTCAAAGAGAAGCTGTCTTTAGCCACTTTGGGAAAGACTGGGGAGAAACAGCAGAAGTAGAGCAGCCAGTGGATGAGGGACAGGAAGTAGAACGAAGGCGAAAAAATGAGTAAGGCAGCAGTGAGCGGCATTGTAGGTATTGGAAAATGTTCCAGTGATGGTGGGAGGTGATCGTTTGGTGAGCAGATGTGGTGCCAACACTTCCAGACTAAATGTCTCCCACAAGGTCAGTGGAACTGGGCTCAAGTACCAACTGGTCTCTCACCCTGCCCTGTGATCCCAAGTGCAAACAGCGCAGAAATAGAAATCTAAAGAGACAAGTGACTATTAAATGAGGTCAGAGTCAGTCTTGGGCAGTAAAGAAAAAGCTGAGCTCCTCAGATACCAACGGGTCTGCAGCATGCCAGGGATACTACAGACACTTTGGTAACAGAGCACACTTTCTCCGTTATGAGTCTTGGGGTTCATTCTTACTGCCAGTTGCTAAGTAATGTTCAAAGATGGCCAAAAATCTATCAACAGGTTCTGAATTTTTCATCTTTAATAGGAGGATGTTACAGTGCTGTGAGGTGGTCCACTGGCTCAAGAAGAGGAGAGGTAGGTGTCTGGGTAAAAAAGTTGTCTGTAGTGTGGAAACATGAAACAAACTTTATAGAAGAAGTACTGCAAACCAAAGGAGCAAGACAAAAACATCAGCGTAAGCGCTTCAACAGGATAGGGATCATTCACAGAACAATGCTTTGCCTCAGACAGAAAGGAGTATCAAAATGTCATTTTGGGAACCCTTTCACTAGTTGTACACTTTCTCGGTTTCATCTAATTGTTCAGACTACTCCTCCTGGAATTATTACTCCTCACAACCAAAATTAAGCTTTTCACTTGAGGAGATGGGTAATTAAGCCTCTGCGCAAGTCTGGAATACAAAATTACCCAGAGTGAAAACAAGTCGTTTTCTCTTCTCTCAAAACATGGACTGAAGTGATCGGCATCGGACACCTGGTTGTCTCTTCCCTGCAGACCCAAAGAGCCGGCTGGCCAACATGGCCACTCTGCAGTCAGTCATCGGGGTATCCAGGGTTCATTTACTTTCCAACAGTTCCCTTCATCTTCCTTCCTATTAGTCTGCTTCTCTGAAGACACAAGAAGCACAAAGCCATGCTTCTGCACGCATTCCTCATAGCCATGGATTTGCCATTTCAGCATATTTTAGCAGGGCTTGAAACTGGTTGGTGCTACAGCCTGGCCAGTCCACCCCTCCACCTGCAGGAGGAACATGAGGGGACGGTGCTGATGGTTTGGGTGTCAGAAGCTCAAACCCCATGTCCTGCAGGTGGGTCTTTCACTTGCACATGACACTGCGGCAGCCAGCCACCGTGCCAGCCGGCCATGTCGCAGCGCCTGTCCGCCCGTTCCTTTGCTAACCCAATGGTCTCCTCGCCCCGACTCCTCAGTCAAAGAGCTGGGTTTCTCAGTAAACTTTTAGCAATGGGGTAACTACAAGAGTTGTAGAGGAGCCAGATGAAACCATGTGGGTCCGGGAAAATGTAAGAGCCAGCACAGAGCTCCCTCAAGAGCAACCCACAAGAGCAGCAAAAAACCTGCCAACCTGCAAAAGAACTGCCAAAGGAGTGCACCTCTTCACCAAGCAGCTTGCACAAGCTCCTTGGGCAGTGGGCAATGTGTATAGCTGTCTGTGAATCTGGGCTGAAATACTGTTATTACTGGGGTGAGTGAGGCAGCATTTGTTGGTTAATAAAAGCACCAGAAGCATGTGACCAAGAATAAAGGAGCTTTAACTTTCAAAAAAATCTATAATTTCTCATAAATTATAAAAAAAGCAAGTTTTGAAAGCAATTTTTGCTGTCTTTCCCTCTGGGAGCTGCTTTTTTTATTTCCCAGTGGCTAACTGAGCGGTAAGATGAGGATTAAGGCAGAGCAGATTCAAGTCATATTAGAAACCACTGAGAAATAAGGCTGGTTCATCATTGTTTTAAGGTAAGTTCAAGGAGTTTTTCCAATGTTTTGATCAAAATGAACACACTTTAGCCTACTGTTAAATTGATGAAAATGTTTCCTTCTTTAAATGACAAACTAAGCACACTTTTGCAAATGATTAGTGGCTCAAAGTCATAGCACTGATTTAAAGTACTTTGCTCACAGAAAAAGGTATAATAATTAAAATTAAAAAAAAATTTTAAAAGGCAAACTGTTACCTTTGTGGACATGCAGTACAGATATTTTCAGTGGTAAAACTGTCAATAAACTTAATTTAGTATTTTATTTCCATTGAACTTAGTAACTCTGTAGATCCAAGTCATGTCCATGAAGAGTTAGGATACACACAAGTCTCAGGAAAAAAAACACATATGGGTTAAATTCCTTTCCTTGTGAAGGTAATTGGGGTTGTGCCTTTGCACCTCAGAAAGCAGGCAGGTTTTCAGTTACATGAGGCGTGAACCTGGAGAAATCCCACAGGAATCAATGGCATTGTCCCAGCAGTAAACAGGTGTATAAGAGTGTAATTTAAGCCGACAGGCGTACACAGGCTCCAGTCACTCCACCAGTGTTTACGGCATCGAAAAGGATGTGTTAAATACAGTAGCATGATAAGGAATACCTTTATTCTGTAGAAAACCCTGCCTTAGAGAGGAAGTTGAAAGCACTCTTGAATTTTAAGCAGCAATAACTTCAGTAGGAGGTTCTCTCTGGCAACAGCAGAAAAGGCTGAAGAAGACATTCACACAAAAATGCATCAAATCCCAGAAACTTGACAAGACTGGGTTATGAAGCTGAACAGGATTGTTTAAAGCAGCTGGCAACTCTATAATTTATTTCACCTGTCCTTTTCATACTGCCAGGGAGAGTCTGCCACGCATGTGAGAACCAAGCCACATCACTGGATGCCTGATATCACGCCAACCCTCGTGAATAGCGACAAAAAAGTCTATTCCATTTAATTGCCAGGTGTCAAGCAAACTCATTACAGTGCATGGAAGGCACTCTGTGCAACCAACGAACCTGAAGAGACTTATCTTTGTGGCTGCTGTCTGTACAGTCATAATTAAATAAAAGCAGATGGAGGATGCACTGAATAATTATGATGGCAAGATAAATAAAATCCTGGGTAAGTAACTTCAGAAGGGTAATTTAAGTATCTTACATAAATAAAAAGTATCAGCATCTTCTGTGATATGTTTTCACACTGAGGTAGTTCAGAAAATTAAAATAATCAAGAAAACAATAAAGCGAAGTATTAAACTAAAAATATCAAATATACGTGACACACACATAATAGGCAACAGGTACAAAGTCATTCTGACTCACTCTTCTCACATGCAAATGATAATTCTCTCTGTGTCCTCTGCTAACTGCATGAGCCAATTAATCTTGCAATCACATTATCACAAAACTCTGTTGTTTGGCACTTTTAATTATTTCACAGCACATAAAGGAGCTGCCCCAGTTCTTCACAGGCACAACTCCATAGAGACCCCATCACTGGGACATGCCAGCAGGTCACTTTAGCTGTGCCTCGCCTGACAGGCTCAGCTATGCACCATTTCGTGCAATTTTTGCAGTGAGGTGTATCAACGCCTTGGTTCTTCTTCAGGTATCAGATGTAGACCCCAAGTCACCACGCCGCACAGTGTATCGAGGTCCCACTCCTACAAATGGTAAAATTTCCATCAACATCAAAGCACTGCTGTTCCCCAACAGTGCCCCAGGTGCAGACACCAAGCCATGGCAATCGATCGTGCTGCCATGCTCCTCACACAAGAAACTCTTGGGTGGTGCAGGGGCTGTCAGCCTGGCTGTGGGCACCTGTGCTTTCCTGATGCCTCCCAAAATGCTGTGAGGGAGAAAGTTTGTTTCTCTTTGCACTGACAGGGAGATATGGCGGCATATTTCAATGAGGTTGTTCACCCTCGCCTGAGGTACCCGGCTGAGCATCCTTTCTGAAATCAGAAGATAAGAAAGAGAGAAAGAGAGAAAGAGAGAAAGAAAGAAAGAGAGAAAGAAAGAAAGAAAGA
>VYZW01020808.1:0-20827 GCA_013401315.1 Balaeniceps rex | reverse complement strand
GAAAGAAAGAAAGAAAGAAAGAAAGAAAGAAAGAAAGAAAGAAAGAAAGGAAGAAAGAAAGAAAGGAAGGAAGGAAGGAAGGAAGGAAGGAAGGAAGGAAGGAAGGAAGGAAGGAAGGAAGGAAGGAAGAAAGACAGACTTCTCAGATGCCTGCAGCTTGACGATTAAAATGCAGGAAGACAGTGTGTGTGTGGGGAGCTTTTGTGCAATGTTTTGTACCTATGTTCCCCTAACACAGGTATATCTCAAGAGTAGTTAAGAACGCGTAGGTTTTGAAGTAGGTGCACTGCCAACCTAAAAAGCATGTTCAGTCCACCGCTGGTCTTAGATGTTTCCTTCCTTGTGAATATGATGTTGTGTAGCCTGCTGCAAAGCACTGTTTGTTCAGTGCCTTGTAATCTGCAGAGCTATTAATTGCTCATGTGAAAGATACAGTTAGAAAGTGTGGCGAAACACCCTAATAACTCCTTTGAAAGAATATAGAATCCACATTTCATTAATCTTCTAAATACATATTTGCACAACAGATTAAAAGTGCAGGAACTATGTATTTTACATATGCAAAAGCTGACCACATAATGGCTCCATGAGATCTTTGATCTAAAATCCCCTTTCTGATCTGTGTGGAAGATCTACTCCTTGCTTTTTTGTTTGTTTGTTTTTTTGCTTGCTTGCTTTTCTGGCCAGAAGCATATGGGATTATTGGTCTTTGTACACAGGGAGAACAGAATGTCCTTAACAAAACTCATCAACCACAACAAAGCAGCTCTAACCTACAAATCTATCAATGGAAAATTCTACATTTTTTACAATTGTCTTTCAGTGGGTTTCAGCCTGTGACCCAAGACCATAGGAGGTGTCATGGACCTTTGTGAGGGGACCACGAAAGGTAACTAAGCACAGCAAGCTTAGCCATGCCTTTCAGCAGTCTAGGGAGTCAACCAGTCAGGAAAGGTTGAAAACCAGTAATCTAAACAAGCATATATAATTTTTGTACATAAAAGAAGCTATGACCTTTTTTGAACCATGGGATACCATTTATTATTGCAAGAAGAGCTTCACAAAGAAAAGAAAATTAGCTGTGTCTTTCAGTTAGGACATGCCTTCTGCACAACTAGACTAAAAAAAGCCACTTAATTATGGCAGCAAGGAGCTCAACAGGATAAATTGCCTTGCGAAACAGTGTGTGTTAGCTTGTGACCAACACTGTTTGCACAGTCAATCATCAGCTCAGGCTGCACACAGTATAAATTTCTGTCTGCCTCAAAAATGCCAGGCAGATAATCCTGTAGTCATAACTTAGTGCAAGGAAGAGGCACATTATTACACCTCTATATTTTAGTAATGTTTCCATACGGCAACTCTTTCAGTGGCTGCTCATGAGCCTACGACTTGGAAGGCCTCTACTCAGTATTTCTTTAAACATAAGTTTTATATGCTACCTTCAGTAAGTTTCTAGCCTCCTATCTGTAAAATGGAAATAATATTCCTTGCATCTGTGCTAAGAGACACTGTGAAGATAACGATTTTACGGAAAGGTACTTTTATAACTTAGAATATTGAATTCTGTCATTCAACTTTGCCAGAGATGACAACAAATTGTATACCCAAACGGTGAAGAAAAAAAAAAACAGTTATGCAGTTTTAAGCTCCCTCAAATCTTCCCTTTTCTGCCATCCTGTTTTGCCCTCGTTATCCATCTCAAAGACTGATCGGTTCTGTTAAAGATGCACCTGCCTTCTCAGTTTTACTTGTGAGTATTTGGAGACAGGCTGCAATGAAAAATCTGATTGTAACTTGTGAATTTGCATTTAAACCTGTTGAGACAGTAGGCATGCGTCAACATTCGCTTTCCATTCTCGTTTATGTACTGTTCAAGATTACTGAAAACCACGCCACCTCTCCCTTTGGTTTACAGCTGTCCCACTCTGTTTCCAAAGTGAAATTGTATTCCCGATCTGGAAGCAGCACCTCTCACCACCTGTCTGCAAGATAGAAGACTCTCTGTTGTCCTTGTGTCTTTAGAGGTTAAGAAAAATCTCTGATACTTTAAAGAGAATCTGAGCAGTCTGGATTTAAATGGGAACAACCAATAGCATAATAACTAAGGAACGCTTGCCGGATATGGCGTAAAGTACTTCAAAGAGTGTCCTGGGAGGAAAGGGGAAAAATGTGAAAAGCAATCAAAGAGATTTCATGAGAAAGACATGAATGGTTTCCAGGTGTAAGATCAAATCTACCACTGTGTCAATGGATCAGTACATAGCTCACCAGGTACCAAATTCAGATGTAAATGGAAGTAGTGGGGGCTGTTATACTCTTGCCAAAGTCTAAATTAAGACAGCTTTCACAATGGGTAAGCAGAAAAATATAAAAACTTAGGGGAAAGAAACTAATAGAGTCCAACCCCTCTTCCATCCCAAATTTCTTCCCCTCCTAGGCCTTCTCTAGCTACCTCGGCTTTAGTGTTTGGAATGGCAGCTGATTCTATGCAGATCCTCTTTATTTACTTTTGCCCTGTTCACTGGATGGTCTCTTCCAGACTGGAAATATGGCAAAAGATTTGCAGTTTCAGAACTGATTTAACAATCAACTTATGCTCCCTCTCCACCTAAAAATGCTGGCCAGCTCCACCACACCCAGAAGGGCTACACTGCCCTTCTGTTGGGAAACACGGAGACCCATCTACAGACACACAGTCCATCCTATCTTTCTACAGATATCAGGTGTTATTAAAATAAAACTACTGCTTACCCCTCATTTAGGGTTTTATTTTAGAGAACAAATAAAAAGCGTGATTTCTTAAAAGGCATAGTATTTGATCTGATGCTTTTCAAACTCGATCCTAACAGCCTTCATTGAGGCTGAATTAACAGTCTTTTGAAATGCATAAAGACTATCGCTGATCTATTTAAAACAAAGATAAACAAAAAAAACCCACTCTCCATGACAAATTCATTCCCCCTTCTTATTTTTACTACAAAGACAGACAGCCATACAGCCTAAAATCACAACCAAGTATAAATTTTGACTATTCTCATGAGGGCCACTGAAATGAAAGCATTTGCTTGCTGAGCTTCATTGACTGAAAAACATCTTGACTGGGTACATTTAAAAATGCTGCTTATCTGAACTGTTTCAAGAGATTAGTTTGCATATTTAATATGTTAATATTTCACAAGTGAGAAGGTTTCCAAGTGACTTATTACAGGACATATAACTCAGCAGAGCCCTGAATCATTTAAGCTGGTACCTTCATCAGTAAATGCCAGCTACACCATCGCACACCACCTCAGAGTCTGTCCATGGCAGTAAGCCAGTTTTGCAGATCCTCTTCCAAAATCCAGGTTAGATTCTGTCTTTCAGCAGGCTATTTCTCAGTGGTTTATATTTTCACTGTCACCAGCATGTCAGTAAGACTGCATATCTTTTGAGCTCTGATTAATTTTGCCTTGACACTATTGAAATGCCAAGTATAAACTTTAACTCAGGTTCAGAAATGTTAATCAGTTTTGAAATATCCATAGATTGCATATATATCAAGGCCCATAAATACTCAGAGACACCTGTCAGGTTCCACATGGCATTAGCACTCTTGTTTCTTTCTAGCTGAAGGCCCACCAAGTCAGGTTTCATCAGCACTGAGAGTGAAATGTATCATCTTGAAACAAAACACGTAGTCTTGTATTAAAGTCTTCCAAGATATAAAATATGAAGATATAACTCTTCTAGGATTTACGTTTACTTGCATTCTCAAATAATCTTTTGATTGTTTACTCTTTCAGAGCTGGCACTGGCCACATTGGTAAAACATTTCTGTAAATATTGATGTCTAAAATAATCCTATGTATCGGATATCTGCATAATTAGATTATAATCATAATGTGATTGTTGTGGTTTAAACCTCTACCATTATGCCAGGTATAAAATTTATAGGAATTTCCAGACTTCAGGATATGAACTAATCATTAATTATGTGAAAGAGGAAGAAATTTCCCCCACAGCAATTTTATTGATGAACAGTCTGCTATATTAGGTCTGCTACTTACACTGGAGCATTTTGTGCTGGAAACACCTAGTAAAGATCCTGAACTTCATGTCCTCATACTAAGACAAAGAATAATCTGTATTTTTACATTCAGCTTAGTAGGAAAAAAAGCTCACAGAAACTATTAGTTATGCCTTCATCCATAAACCAGTGTACTCAGCCAACCTGGAAAAAACAAGCAAGATTTCAGTCCATAGCCAGAGATCCATGCACTGAAACTGTGCTCTGGAAAGATGTTTTGAATCCCCAGAAGAAAGGGTGAGGCCACCTTTTCCAGCCAGATCCAAGCCAGGGCTGATTTCAGCGGCACCGTGCCAATTTGCACTGGCTGCGTACCTGGCTCGCTGTTCGGAAGGGGGACCTGGAGCACACAGCACTTGCAGCAGCCACTGCCCTCCGAAGACACAGGGGATGTTTGGAGACACTGCTAGCAAGACACCCTTGCTTTCTTGGCACAACTAAGCATCTGTCTTCCGAGTAAACTCAAGCCACTGCCTGAGATGTAAACTACAGTCAGCCTATCCACCAAAAAGGTGTTACATATGTATATGCATAGGGCTGACTAGTCCCATCCCATGGGAAACCTCCAAGGAAGAGGGGCTCCTTGAGGAAAATCCTCAGCGGGTCTTCTCCCACCAGGAGCTACAGAGCACAAACGTCCCTCCTGCAAAGGAGACGGGGAGCTGCCCATAACCTTCATCTTTCCTGAGGTGTTTAAGGAGGCTCAAGACTCTGTGCATTTGGAAATATTTTGTCTACGAAGGGACTATGGAGACCTTAGGGTAGAGGAAAGCAAGATGCTCCATTAGTTAAACTGAAAGGACTTGAACTAATACCTTCTAAAGGGCATAAGGTAAAGTTTCATCAATCAGAAGTCTCATTCTGAAAATGATTTATGGTCTCCCAAGCCTGGCTGCTCTTGGCTTGCAGTGAGGCACAGGTCTATCAGTCTCTGAGCTACCCCTGAATGCAGAGCTCACTTTTAAGAACTTTTAAGCTTCATCTTCAATTAATTTTTAATAAGGTAATTCTTAAAATTTTACTGACAAACCATAACACATTATTTTTGGATGTTCTGGTTATCCCAGCAGACTGAAAAAGGACCAGCATTTCAGAAGGGCTGGCACTCTGCAAATAAAGGCCTTTTAGAGTGCACCTCAAAACCACTTACACTTACACAAACCCACTTATACTTGCACAAATATGCCCAGCATCTGCCTTAGACACAGACTTGAGAAAATGCTGCTCTGCACTGCAGAGGAGGTAGCAGTGATGTGAACAAGAGCTGCCAGGTCCATGCTGGGGTGCTCACGTTCCCTCACCCCACCTATCAGGGACTGAGTATCAGCTATTAAAAGGAAAACAACCATGTTTGCTCTCTGCATTCCTGCACTCATACACACACACACACACACTTTCCTAACAAACCAGCCTCCTCATCTGTTTTTGAAAAGAAAACTCACATAGACTCACTAAGCAGCCCAGGTCACGGAAGGCTTGTCTCACAACCTTGGGTTGTCAATCCAGCAGCAGTCCACTAGCTCTGCTTTTAAAATAAAGCTGCAATTAGCCTGAAGGGAATAAAACTTGCCTCTTACAGCAAGCTCTTTAACTGCACTTTTGACAGTCTTCAATGATACCACCAGAAAAGGAAGGGAAGCAGCATCTTTTTGTTATCATCACACGTGAAAAACACTTGCAAGCTGACCTGGCTTCCCATATATTAGTTTTCTACACAGATTTGCAACGGTGTCTTCCCCCACCTGCTCTGCCAAATTATTATGGTACAAGCACTTCGCAAAAAAAAGCACAATTGCTTGAAATTACACTAGAGTCAAATGTTGATAAAAAGGTGTCACAGAGGGAATGAAAACTAACTGCTGTGAAATTTAATGAAACCCACTGTGTGCCAAGGCCACAGGCAGCCAAATTGAATTTAAAAAGGTGCCAAGCAGGGAAGCTTGTAATCAGACTAGCCACTATGTTAGATGAAATAAGCAGAATGATTTTGCTCTATCACAAGATCAAAACAGACTGCAATTCTTATGCATGAGATGAAAAGTTACAGTATTTATCCTCCCAGCTTCCTGTGTTCTTAGCACCGGATCTCCGGCTTAGTGGCCTGAAATGGAATTTGCCATCTCCAGGGTAAGGCTTGTCCCAGCCCTTGCAGGTCACCGAGCTCTTTCCTGACACAGTTTTTATTGCAATTTGTTATGGAAAAGAGGAACAAACTAAACAGAGCTGTGAATGGCTCAGCATAAACCATCTTCAGCCGTGGCGTCCCCTTCCGCAGCCTGGGGAATGAATTGAAGTCAATGGAGGACAATAGGAAACAGAAGATAGCACCAATGTAGGAGAAGAAGGAAGCAACAGACTGTGTTCAACAGATAGCTCAGTGGAGAACGGTTTCCAAAGCATCACTCCCCTGTAGCCTGTTAAGAAATCATTTTACTCCTTAATTATTATAACGGCGTTATTTTGAAACAGTGTTAAGAAAAGCCTGATCTCGCAAACAGAACTGTGCTTGCATTCATTTATGGGAGTAATCCCTCAAACTCTGGTTGAGGACAAGGGACAAAAAAGCTGTGCAGCCCATCTTTGTTGGAAATAGCTTCAGCTACATTCATTATTTCAGTGGCTTGGGGAGTTATCAGTAGTTTGGGGGACAGATGGGAAAGGCACATCGATACTTGCCTTGGCACCGGGCCACACAGAGAGGCTCAGGGTCTGCACCTTCGCCTCACTGATGGGTTTCATTGCAACCTGCTCGAACTTGCAGCCTGGCCTGAAAGGCCGGATTCTGCTCTCACTGGTCTGCCAGTGACCCTGGAATACTTTCCAGAGAGAAAGTTTCTAGTTAGAGAGGAGATTTCCAGTACTGAACAAAGCTCTCCAAAGCCAGCCACTGGGTTTCTTGTAAAAGGACTTCTCGTAAAAATGTCCTGACTTTTATAGCAACCTCTTGATTTTGCAGAATGCACCTGTAATGGTTTGGGGGTTTGTCTTGGCTGTAAAGAGCTTTATCCCAGTATTTAGTGCCATTCATCAAGTGCCATTCATCATGTTTTTACTGCTGTGCCAGAAAAAGGACTTGCAAACTAACAGAATCCCTTGAAATCTAAAACAGGCTACAGCGCAGAAGTGTTAAGTTTTGTATTTTCCTGCACGTAACCCATACAACATCTGAAAGACCCTCTGCGAGTCAGCAGTGGCAGAGGATACGTATGTCTGCAGGTACGGCAAATGGAGCTTTACAAAGGGGTGAAGCTCCTCTCCCCTCGCAGCTCCCTCCTGTCCCCCTCTGCCTGCTTCCTTCCCTGCACAGCGCCCTGCTCTCCTTGGCCAGCTTTGCTACCGTAACCCTGGCCTCTGACTGCTCCCACCTCTACTCATTCCTTTCTGAGAATGCAGTTGAAGTAAAAGAGCTTTGAGAGGGATGCAGGTTATCTGAAGAGGAATCTCTACCCATGAAAGTAATACATTTGTCATTTGTTTGTTAGCCAACATTTAGAAGTCTCCTTTTACTTACTCCTCTACAAAGCACACAAGAAATTAGTCAGCATCAGTTCTTATCATATTAAAAATGCAGTAAACTCAAAGCACCCTCACTTTCCCGGTCTGACTTTGTCTCAGTTAGGACTTCTTTGGAGCAGAAACTGTCTCTGTCTCTTCCCCCAGCACGATGGATTTCTAGAATTTCCTACATTATAACAACAACAACCATAACAGAAGCAACACTGTGCAACTGAGGATGTTTGTACAAATTTGACAGGCAGATGTACTAATCCCCAAATGACATTTAAAGCTTGTAGTCATGCACCTGGGCTGAGTCAGAGCAGAGTTCGAAATGAAATACAAAGAAATTTCCTCTCACACATACACTGACAAAGGTCCCACAACGTCACGCTACCCCAGTTTCTATAGATTCCCCAAACTAAGCACTTTTTAGTATGTCCTGGTAACCCTTCCCAGTAACTGGCATTCAGCTGTATTATGCCTGACCTGAATTGCTTGTGAATAACAAGTTCATTCTGATTGAAAAAAAAAAAATTAAAAAATGTATTCATAAATGGGCTTTCAGTTAGCTGCAGACTCAGACAAAAGCCTGAACTTGTGAAGAAGTCAAGCAGCACACTCCTCAGAAGCTGTAAGGCTATTTCTTACACTCCACTATGTTAGTGGGTTTCATATCCTTTCACAGGGCGCTGTAGTTCAGAAGCAGCTTTTGTTCTTCCAGATCGATCATTCATGGCTTTATCTCAGATCCTTTCTCCTCAATGCAAGGGACAAACTCCATATCCCTTCACATTTATTAGAAAACCATTCTTCTCAAATCAACAATACCACTTTATATTACAAAGGCATCTTTAATGGGAGACGATGCAAGACAACTGAAGTCTCAGATTGCAAAGGAAACGGTCAAATCTTTACATTACTACAGAAATGATACGGTGTTTATCAGAACTCCGCATTTTCTGCTTCATTCTCTCTGGAGCCTTTCAGATCATGTTACAAGATAAAAATAACAATGATTTGTAATAGGTAATTGTTTAGGCTTTCTTTCATTAACATTTTCTTTATATTCCTACAAACTACTGCCAAGCTTACTTAAAAGTCTGTTAGCCCACTAAAGAACTTTACCTGCAAATCAATTAAAAACAGTCAGTTCTCATGAAAGAGTGAGATTTATCACGTTTATGCAGGAAAACCTGGACTCAGCTCATGGTACAGCAACCCCCTCAAGAAACAGTTTTGTTCTAAGGCATTGGTCCTACTGCAATTAATATTCCGTACCAGGGAATTAGGTAGGATCTGGCATCCACTGAAGGCCTCTGCACTGCTACATAGCAGCAACCTCCTCCAAATCCCACTAGCCTCAATGAGTAGCAACAGCACTGAGCTCCAGATCCTGCCCTCCCCTGGGTCCCATGGAGGAATATTGCTGTTGATTTCAGCAGGTCAGGCTCTAAGGAAAAGCCAGTCTGCAGGGAAAAAAAATCTGCCTCTGTTCTCAGATGTGCCTGTGACATCAGGGGACTGACAGTGGAACAAACAATGTAAATGAGATCTCATCAAGCCTAGTGAATCAGCCTTATCACCAGCATTGTCAGGGTGCACTGACCATGCCCAGTTTTTCATGCCTGAGAAGATACAGGACAGCTACTAGAAGGGATCTCTCAAATGCAATATTGCCCCTCTGACCTGTGATGTCTTGTGGTGGCAAAGTCATCCCAAGACCAAGGAGAGGATGTCCTTCTTGGTCCTCTGTGACTTAAGGCCATCTCCACATGGTCTGAATGCCATTTAGGACCTTGCATTTGGGCAACATAAAAAGCTTAACATCACTGAAGTCAACAAAGGTATTCCACAGAGCCAAAGGAAGTCTTTGAGCAGGGAGCCAGCCAACATGATGGCCACCACAAGGCATGTGGCTGTGGATGGAGTTTTGGTTGTACAAATACATCCTGTGTTTCTTAATTACACCATGCTCCTTCCTAACTGCTCACTGCATAGAAACAATACCTTGGTTGCCCTCAACTGCTATGCCTGACTTCACTGAAATGATGAAGGAGATTGAAAACTGTCTTATTGTACTTTATAAAGCCAACGTTAAAGAGCTTAGAAGGTAAACAAGTGTATTGGAGAAGTAAAAGGATATCAACAAGGAAAGAAAAATGCAGGTTGAATATCATGAAAAAATTCCAAGTGGAATGCCTAGTAAGCTGAGTTTCCTGAGAGAAGTGAGAAAAAAACCACATTACATAGACATTTAACACCAGACTGGACAAAATCCTGGAAAAAATATGCCATTGGGAACAATCCCGCCCTGTCTGTAGGGCATATGACGTCATCTGCACTGGAAAATATTGAAACATTTGAAGCTTAAATGAAGTTCCCAGAGATATTCAAATATCTCATGGAGCTCAGGAAGCCAAACAAGCCACATCTTTCAATGCAGAAACAAAATTGCTAACTCCAACCCAGATTCTGCTCTAATCAACACAAATGCAGAGGATCTGAAGTGAAGTAACTCTGCATTTACTTTGACTCTACACCAGCAAAATAGATTATTTGCTCCCCTGCCTCATATTTTCTGAAGTTTCATTAGGTTACGCAAGCAAAGCCTTTTGAAATGAAAAGCATCACAGAAGTTCTGAGCATCATTGTTCCTTTCCAATAAAAGAGAGGAAAAAAAAGCAAGAAGCCTGAACTTCATTCTACAGATAAATAAAACAGCACTCCGGGACTTCTTTAGATCAAAAATTCTGTTCTTAATGCAAAATTCAGCTTAAACCCAACACAGCTGCAGCAATATTCAAAACATCACTTTTATATTCAACATCAATTGGAAAACAAAGAGAAATAAAGAGATTCTTCCCAATACTTTAGCAGCATCTTTTATTTTTTCTAATACATCAGCATTTCCATTTTAAATGTGCTTCCAAGGCACCTAAAATCTAACTTGCAGAATTTGCTCCAGGCCGAAACTCTGAATGGTTTTTTCTTCCCCTGTATTTAGCTAAAATTTATATTAGGAGTAAATATAATGGAAAAAACAAAGCTGAATGTGTGTTTCGAAGCACAATTCTGTATAAACAAGCTAGTTCACTCTGGTAGCTCTTCAAGAAGAAACTCAGCCTCGGAACCACACCCACTTCAGGCTAATGTCACAATCAAATAATCTTACCTCTAGGATAGAAATATTGATGTCATTTGTACTTAATGTCACTGACTTCAAAGGACACACAAAAATTTGCACCCCGTAAGGGCCCTGCTGCTTTGTTAGTAAGATTTGGAAACACCAGAAGAGTCAAGATATCTCAAGTGGTTGGGGACAGAAAGAAAAAAACAGACAGCTAAGTACGAAGGCTACCCTCTGCATCAGTTGTCTTCTTCAAGTTGCATCTCCATATTCCAACAGCATTACAACTCCCTGCTTGCTCTGTGCTGCTTGTGACCTTGCCAGCAGGGATAGCCTCCTCATGGCTACTGATTCTACACTTTATGACCAGTAATGTTTATCACTGATTCTTCCTTGCTAACCTGCTTCATTAAAATGGTTGGTGTTAGCTTAAACAGCAAATCTTTGATAACTCAGGTCTCCTTCAGTGGGACTCCTTAGGGAACAATTGCACAAAAAGCTGTGCTGTTAGATCTGTCGGGGCAGCTGCCTTTAGCAGGGCTGCAGTGGGGACTTCAGCAAGCAAGGTGAAGGCAGTCATGGGAAATGGGATCCTCTCTTAAGAGCATACAGAATCTAAGTCTGTACATTTTTCTTACCTATTTCAGATAAGTACCTACTAACTTTGATTCCCCTCCAGTCAGATTTGGTGTCCCATGCATAGAGGAAAGATTCAAGCAATACAGGCTACATATAATTAAGAGAGTAGGAATCTAAGTAATGTCATTTACAAACCAAGAGTGACAGAGAACATATATTGCATCAGTTCGGCTTCAGTCCTCCTGTCTGAATACAGCAGAGAGCGAGCTAGCTAATCTTCAATAAAATGTATGCTACAAAATCTGTTAAAGATAACATCACTGTCTAAATTCCCTTGTTCTGAACATCTTCCCAAACTATAACACTTCCATGCCTTACTCACCTGGACTCCAAACCTAAATCCAAGAATTCGACTCTGTGCTGTACCACAGTATGTGAAGGCACCTTGTGGTGCTGGGAAGCAGACACTGAACATCAGCACTAGCAGTCACAGGATGCAGTTTAGCAAGTCAAAGTCAAGATGAAAAGGGATGAAGCTGCAAAACTATACACTCCACTTAATCTTTTGGTAGATGCCTATAGAAAACTGGAGAGATAACTGGTGTGAAACATAGCAGCTATGAAGCTGCTTCTATACAGGTTGTTCTGGTAAAGAAACCATAACATAGCACAGCTTAGATGGATTAAAGGCAAGCTAACTGTTGGATCTTAAAAAAAAAAAAATATAATGATCCTTGGGAAAATGTAATTTTGCAATGATATATTCTTGGTGCTACATTTTTAAAATTTGCATTAATGATTTGGAAGAAAAGCAGTCAGGGTAAGTCACCATTGGAACAACTTACAAAGATCCTGCTTTTCTCAAAGTTAATTAAATTCTGACTAGAAGTTTTTTTCTCAGAGATATACTCTTGTTCAAACTGAAATTATATGAAGGCTGTCCTATGACCCATGCTACAGCAGAACTCAGGCTAAATAGCCACAGTGTTCTCTGCTGACCTTATTATTGCTGAATCTATGAGCCTATGACAAGACACTCACTAGCAACATTTAACAGTGCCACATTCCTTGTTTGCTCCTCCTCTGTTACCTCCTGGTGATGTATCTGTTCCTTTCATATGCCCCTCTTGCAGGGCCTTTATATGTGAATGTATACACTGGATTAATACCTAGCCTGCAGCTTGTCTTTGTCTAGGATGAGGATTGCCCTGTCACATGTCTACATGGGCACAGGAAAGTCACTGAAGCTTTGCATCTGACAAGAGGAAAGAGAGGAAGATGTGGCAAAACAGCCCTGAGCAGCTAACTAGAGGGTGAAAAGCAGGACAGAAGCAGACAACACTCCCCAGCCTCTCCCCAAAAGCTTCCCTTTTGAAAAATAGTTTAGGCTAAAGAGGATGAAAGAACTAAAAGGCTATTTCTGCATGTTTTTATGCCTGGGTTTTTTTCAAGCACAAATTTCAGGAGGAGTTGGGCAGAATGTGTATAGATGGGGGAAATGGACAAGATAGGCTTGGGAGAACTGCAGAAGAGTCTGAGGTAAACATTTCCTTCCTGCAAGTCTCCTGACCATCTCAGATCTTCCCTGTCCACGGCAAGGCTCTTCTCAGTTACATTTTCTCCTTATAGGCAGAAAATGATCCTGACCTTAGTCTTCCAGGCAGAAAGCAGAGAGGCTCACTTCAGCTGTCAGACAAAATAACAGTTACTGGTCACTGTCCTGCAGTTTTTTTCCTCCAGCTCCACACAAACATTTCCCAGGAGTTTCTAGTCCCTGTAGTTAACTGGAGCTACCCTCACCAAAGCCCCTAATGACTTTTTCTTAGCCAGCCTCAGAACTGAGACTGCCTTTGTTCTCCTTGACCCACACGTTGTCTTTGACTGCCAGCCACATTTCTTGAAACATGACTTAGGTTCAGTGACTACACCTCTCCCAAGAGACTCCTCTCACTTCTTTAACTGTTTGCCCAAACATTTCCATTGAGGGACAGCTTCTCTACATGGTCCCACAGTGCTATGAATTAGTGCTCTGCCCTCTCTGCCCCCTACATTTTAGACCTCAACAGTCTCACATGCAAAGTCAGATTCAGCCATTAATATGCTAACAACTTGCATATCTCCTTTGGATCTGTCTCTTTAAAAACTCCAGCCAAAAATCTAAAAGGCTTTCTCTAAGATTTCCTCACAGAGCCATCACCCCACACTCAATGTTCTCCTCATTTTGATGGAGCACTCTTCATTCTTCTACCCTCCACACCCAGAAAACACTTGCCCTGAGCAGCCTACTGGTGATGGAAACTATAATGACCACTATTGGCATGGGACATGTGGCAAAGGATTTTGCAGCAATTTTGTGTGGTGTTGAGAGCTTTTTCCAGAGGCCACATTTTTTTTCTGAGATGAAATCAGAAGTTGTTAGGATCTGTCCCTACTTCTTCTCAAATAATCAAATGCTCCTTTCATCACTCCTCCCTCCAATTCAAGAGCTCTCCAGATTTTCTAACCAGCAATTCAAGTACCATAGTTTCAGGATTTTCAGCACTCCCATGAGACACAAGGGAAACAAGACAGAGAAATGAGGAGAGAAGGCGCTGGTGAAAACTTCGCTCATTTACTGAACAGAGCAGCAAAACTTGTGCTTTACCTGAGTACAAGCAATGAGTGATCAGTACTAGAGATAACAGTACAAACCACATGGCTACCCCTCAATCATGGAGAGGGATGACTTCCCACATGCCACTCCGAATCAGAGCCAAAGCGTCAGGTTCAGAGAGGTGTCTAATTCAGCAGGTCGTTTCACGCTCTGTCCCTTGGACTCATACCCCTCTGAGCTTGGCTTAGCTGTCCTACACAGCCAAAGCAAGTCCTGAGCTAGTGCAGATTTCATCTATAAATCCTGCGTGCTGACCATTTTAATGAAAAGCTTCACCTTGCCAGCATAACGCTCTTTAAATTGACCACCCTTGCAATACTTGTGTCTTTTGATCCACTGCCTCTCATAAAACTGGCTAACCTTTAAGTTCATTATGTTCTTAAAATTATTGCTATGTTCTTAAAATCATTGCTCTGCATTCAGAGAGTGAAACTATTCGCCAAATTAGTATGTCATATCTGAGCTACCTACCTGCAAATTTCTAGTCTCCCCGTTTAAGTGGAATTGACTTGCCACGGCACAACGAAAAGAAGATCAATAATTACAGACTCCAATTTGCCATAGATTTGTTAAACTTCACTTCCTGCTGTCACGCCCTCAATAGTTATGGTCAAAGATACATCCTTGCAATCTGTTCTAGCTACATTATATATGCCTTGGTCTTCCAAACATTCAAAGGAAACAGGCTGGAAACACTGCACTTACTATTATCAGTGAAGACTGTATCCATCTACATAACTGTGCCCTCAAGAGGTTACAGACAGCATAACTTTCACTTCAGTTGTCAGTTCTTCAAAGCAATTCAACAGATATGTTCACGAAGCGTGTTCTGAGACACCGCAGCAGCAGCTTGCCGTCCGCGGACTGCAGACCACTGACAGCCACTGCAGAAATGGCTGGCCTTGGGGTGTTGGCTACTTCTTGTCGCCCACTACCAAATTGCCTTAGAAAAAGCTAAAAATAGTATCGTTTTTCATGTAAGCAATTGCTGTAATGGCTGCAGAGCTGCCACATGATCATCCATGGGAAAGGAAGTGGTTCCCATAATCACAAATGGGAGGAAAAGTCTATGATGCAATCTTCCTACTAGGAACAGAAACTCCGAGTGTATCATCCCAGAGTCATCTTAAAACACACGTATGCTCTGTAGCCAGGATTATCTGAAACAGCAAATATAGACTAAGTACGTAAGATCAACCCATATCTAAAGACCCTTCTGACTCTGCAGGGATCTGCAGGTTCTGCCATTCAGTTTTTATGAGAAGAGCAGATTTATGGTATAAACACTCATGAATAATTCACTCCCCTGAGTTGCCACATACAACCTGGGGAAATCCCAGCTGTAAAACCTTGGCACCGTTTAGCTAGTGCAAGCTGCACTACTTTTATACAGGTGTTATTCCACTGACCTAGTTGGAGTTACTCCTCCTTCCCACTGCTAGAAGAAGAGGATCAGCCTGTTTGCTTACCACCTCTGGTAAGCAAACCTCTCTGCCACCTCTTCACAGCAGTAAAAATGCTTCCAGTGTTGTAGTAAGTTAGTTTTAGCAATCTTAGTGCTTTGGCTCACCACAGCTTCAGGGGCTTGTACATCTCACCCACTCTTGGGCCTCCCATAATACTCCGTTGTGAGTTGGCTTAGTTCCTCATCAAGTCCGTGTTTTTAAATCATATTGAGAAAAGTACTTGGATCCTAGACTAAAGGAACACCACTAAAGCCATAAACTAGCTACACTGAGCATGTCTTTATGCTGGTTTCTAACTTCCAGAGAAATATGGTTTATTCCAACACTCATCCTCTGCCACTGGAGCTGGAGCCACAGCACGGTGTTGGTGCAGGTGACTCAGACAAAAAGAAACAGAAAGTGAAACAACCTAGCCATCTCCTTGCCCTAACACGGAGGATTAATTAATAGCATCACACAGTGGGCTGCTTATTTCCCCAGGCTTCTTCTTCATATAAAGATAGGAGGGCGTTCTTTTCCCCAATCAAAAAAAAATATTTGTGAGGGTTTTATTTGGTTAGATCTCCAAGTGGAGGCCAATTAAAATGACAATCACTGTACTGCCGCTGAGCCATATTCAAAGAACACTTTGTGGTATATAACTAAACCTACAACTGTAGTACAGGGAACAAAGAGCTGGCATTCCCAGTTAGTAAATAAAGCGAACAGCTCGTGGCTATCTTGACATAAAACAACCTAATAATTATAGTGCCTAAGTTAGACATCTGAATAAATGTAGTCATGTCATTTAAACAATGAAGCTACACTGATTTATAGCAGCTAAGGATCTGACGAAGGATGTAAGGATCTGATCTTTACCCTAATATGTCCCTTCAGTTCATCCAAATTATTGGCTGTCACCACCTGGCCTCTCCTTCGTGTCCCCACAGCTACTTTTTAAGCAGGTTAAGAAATGACGGGTTCTCACTTTGTTCATTTCTTACACACTTCCAGCAGTGCTGAGTGAAATGAGAGACAACCATAAAAGCCAGTAGAGGGGAAAATTAGACATGCTGTGTAACTAATTTATGAACTGTAAGCAAAGTTGTTGGTAATTTTCATTTCATATCTCAAGTTCACATTTCTTTGAATTGTCACCTACCAAGGACAAGCACTACCTGCTCACACCCTTCCAGGTGGGATGGGATGCTGCCTGCTCAGCTGGGACAAGCTCCAGGGGTGGCCATGGTGTGGTCTGAAGGGACCTCTCACCTCCTTGCACAGGAGCCACCATCCTGCCTCGGAGGAGGGTGCACACCTCCAACCCACACCAGCGTCCCAGGGGTACAGGGTTCCTCTCGCGTCCCCGAGCCGGCCGCCCACCCCTGGAGCTGCCGTGTTTGCCGGGGTGGCTGTAAGCAGACACAGGCACAGCCGGCCCCGCTCCACAGGCAGGCAGGGGAGCACTGCCATGAGAAAGGGGCCAAACACAAATTAAAACCAGATGAGCCGAGCCAGCAGTTGGAAAGAGGCGGGTGGTTAAAGCATAAGCCTGTGATGGCTCTGAGTGAAAATACCCAGACCGAGCCGGCTTGCAGAGTGTCACCGAACTGAAAATCCCCTCCACCCCCTGGCTGCCCGGCTGGAATTGTATAATGGAGCAGGCTTCAAGAAGCTGCAGTTCCCAGCAGAGTTAACTCTCCAGCAGCTGCTGCACTTTCAAATTGTCAGACAGATTAAACACAGGAATGCCTGTGGGTCACAAAACTGAGGGAAGGGTGCAGTGATGGAGTCGGTTTGTTCTAAAGTGAAGAAACTAGTCAAAAAGTCGGAGGCAGGACTCCCCACGGCCGAGAGGGAGCTATGCCGGCATCACCTGGCTGGAGGCTTGCACGGGGCCCTTTCCTTTCCTCAGTTGTCCACCCTGAGCTGGACGGTTGTGGGGTTTTTGTCTTGTGCTTCCTTAGGTCTGCAGACTCGGGATGTATCCAGACTGCCCTTGCAGGGTGAGTTTCTGTTTGGAGGGGAGAGACGTGGGGGTCCCGCTGCAGCCTGCTCTTCCATGGCATGAGCCGGGGTGCCTGGCTGGGACTGGACACTGCAGGGCACCCAAAACACTGGTGCCTGCGCTGCTCTGGCACCAAAAGCTTGGGGAAATGTGTCCGCTAAGGGGGGTGAACGCGCGCAGGCAGTGGAGCACTTGCACCAGGTGAAAGTGAGTGCCGCTGAGCCACATGTCACTGACGACAAGAGAGTGATGATATACTGGGAAAACTGCCCTATAAAAAACACGCTTGAGGATCCTGTTTACTGTCTCATACCCTTCAAATACTCCACAGTTACAAATACTCCATACAATTACAAGCTAAAAAAAGGAGGGGAGGTAATTCTCCCACACACTGTCTAGCCCATCGACTCAACAAACCCACGGCACTCTCAGCCGGCAGCGTGGGTCAGACAGCCCGGCGGGGCTCCTCCTGGGAGATGGTGGGCCACCTCCACCAGGAATAAACAACCCCCACTTCAAACCTGGGCCACGGACTTGTTGCCAGATCCACACAGCTGCAGAGAGCAGAGGTGGAGGGAGCTGTGCTGGTGGTGGGGGTAGGAAGGAGAAAGAAAAGAGGTTGCTCCTGCATAACACAGCCTCTCCTCTGCAAAACCGTGACGCTCCATGGGGCTCTGCAGCCCCCACGCATCTCCAGCTACCTCCATCCCAGCTGCGCTCCGCTGGAAACTACAGCCCACAAAACCAGTGCAAAGATGCTGGCCCACAGAAATCAATGCGCCATGCAACTCTCAAAGGTTGCACAACAACCGGGCAGGGACTAAGCACAAGAGAGTCACCACAGGTGGCTACATCTTTGGGCCACACTCAGGCCCCACTACCAGCTCAACCATCAAGGGAGCCAAATGGTCTCCCTCGCTAGCAGAAAGTTTGACTCACCCCCTCCTCATCCCAAAGCACCAGGGGAGTCTCCACACGTGCAAACCTACAGCCTGGATGTCCCCATCCCCTCCCCACATAAGCACTTACCCCCCAGGAACTGGATGCCTCCTGCCACCCTGCCCACGGTCCTGGAGATGAGCTCGGACACACAGCAGCCCATGAGCGCTGTCAGGGCCACCAAGAGGAGCAGCCCGCAGCCCAGGCCCGTCACCACCGTGCAGATCCTCCACTCAGCGCTTGGGATGGCCTGGAAGGAGGCGTAGCGACCACACTGCTCCACCATCACGGTTGTCTGGCGGCTCTCGTCCCGCACCGGGTAGGAACACCTCCGGAAAGTGCCGAAGGAAACCGACTTCTCCAGCTGAGACCCCAAGAGCCAGTAGGGCATGAAGAAGCCCACGCAGGAGGCGGCGGCGCAGAGGAAGGAGAGGAAGGCCCAGACGACACCGGCACAGGTGAGGCTGGAGGCCATCTTTGTATCTGCTCCAAGACCCCTCGTGATGGGGAGACAGAAAAGCAGCTGTGTATCTCAGAGGAGGTTTATGGATAATCCGGAGTCTCTCAGCCTTGACAAATCCTCGCACTGGGAGAAGCTTGGATCCTAACAGCTGGGGGGATGTTTCGTCCCATCATGAAGTCAAAGGTCCCTAATTAAATAACAACGCACAAAAAAAGGAGAAAAATACAAGTTCAGTAATACTGACATTAGAAAAAAATGTTTATCTGCCAGAGCGTTTTTCCTTCCTACAGGACTTTTCATTAAGGCATCTCACTTTTCTGTCCCATCCTTGCAAGCAGCCACTAGAATCGCTGTCAGCGATACCAGCTGCTGGGGACAGTGAGACGGTGGTGGGAGGCAGCCCGGCCAGCACAGGCTGCTGTGCACATCCAGGAACACTCTGCAGCCACCTTCAGGGCCTCCCCGTGTACGTGCCTACTCACTTTTCTCCACCATACGTGTTGATCTTTCCCGTACGGATAGAGAAAAAAGGCGAGGTCTCACTTATCCTTAGCTATAGTCAGGCCTTCCTCCTGCGACGCATGGGGAATGTACTTCACATTACAGATGGCCCCACAGCTTCATTGCAAAACCGCTCGCAGTGCCTAAGGCTTTTCAAGATCAGACTCTCGTGGCAGAGGTAAACCTCATTAACACACCCCCGAGAGAAGCGTTACGAGGTGACATTTTTTCCAGCACTCCCTTAGGTTGTTGGCATCCCTGTGCAAAAGGAGCCTTTTATCACTTGATGTCCAGAAGTGCCAGGAACCCCAGCTCCAGGTGGGCTCCTGGTAGGTGAAGACATTGCCACATCTTTTGGATCGACCCCCATGCAACCTCAAGCAGCACATGATTAAAACAGAGGGGTCTCTCTTAATATTCCCGCTTGCGCTCAGCCCAGCTCCTTCTCTTCTTTGCCTCTTCCCAGCTCAAACCCAGGAGCCTTAACCCTTCTGCACCCTTCTTGGACAACTCCCAGCCTCTAAGCTCAGTACCAGTGTGACCAAGTGCGTTGGACTGTCACAGAAACCTACATGCTGCTTCCCAGAGGTTGGGGGTGTATTTCTCGTTAAATCCACGTTGGATCATTACTCCAACTGCATTTGTAAATTTATGATCATTTCTCACAGTTGCTGCCAAATTAATTCCGATAGCTATTTACAGAGGCTTTTTTTTGTAAGTATGATTAGACGCCAATCAGTGAATTCAATTCATGTACAGGCAATAAAATTAATACTACTTCAGCACAAGGAGGGAATGTAGAGAAAGAGCCTGTAAGTGAAATTAAGCATGTGCACCACACAAAAGTTTTGTTTACTTTTAAAACACTAAGAAAAAGAAGTCTCTTCTACAATGTTAAAAAAGGCCTATGCTGCTACTCAAGAAGTATACATCTATCTACTCGTAGCATATCTGCAGAAATGCCTTTCAACCTGCAAAACACCAAACCCCTGGGGATAAAAACTTGGGAGAGGGGCATAGGGTGCCTCCATCCCTCCAGAGGCATCTTCTGGAGAAGAATCTGCCTGTGTCTTGGCGTGGCACCAAACGCCTAAGGCAAAGTGGGTCATGGCACTTGGGGAAGATCATTCCCTGAACAGGGGGAGGAGGTACGGCTGGAAATAGGGGACAACGAGGAGGGTTCCAGGGGTAGGACCCTGCAAACCCGCGGGTTTCGGCGGGGCAGCAGCTTTGCCTCCCCGGAGGCTGCCAGCCCACAGCCGGGGTGCTCTCCGGGGAGGCGGACTCGCCCCTCCGGCCCCGAAACCCCGCTCCCCGCCCTCCGGGGGTAGGAGGGGGCGGCGGAGAGATCCGGCTCCCCCCGAGGGAAGGCGGCGGCCGGGAACCAAAACTCGCCGGGGTGATGCGAGGGGAAGGCTGCGGGGCGAGAGGGCGCCGCGCCCGCGGGGCCAGGAGGGTGCGAGGAGGACCGGGGAGGGACGGGCTGGGGTGCAGGGGGTCCGGGAGGGGCAAGGGCTGGGAGGACAGGGCGTCCGGGAGGGGCAG
>VYZW01020802.1:2743-16505 GCA_013401315.1 Balaeniceps rex | reverse complement strand
GTTCATTTTTAGCTCTACCTACTGTGTGTCTGACACTTTGCAACCACAGATAAATATAGTCCTTCCTCCAGGATGCTTTCTGCCCTCAGAGGAAGGAGACTACTGGGCAGAAAAAGCAATAAATTGTAACAGTGACAAGATTTTACATAAATATTATAGTAGTTGTGCATATAAACAGCTGAGTTACTCTGGGAGCCTGACATTGAGAACTGGAATGTGAAGAAATGCGTATGTGTGTATACATGCATGTGTATGTACACATACACATATACACTTATGTATATATGCAAATGTATATTAATCCAGAGCACTTTAAGTGCAAAATAGTCTCATGGGTAGACTGTGCAATATTTAGAATATATAAAAATTTTGTCCTTTATTCCTATTTTCATGTTTTCACAGTAATGTTTGGCAAGCAATGTAAGACTGATGGTCACTTATGTACAGCATCTAGTTTTTGAGACAGCACTCCTCTTTTTGGCTTCCCAGAACTTCAACGTCCTTGCCTAAACTTTAGATGTAATAACTTAGTTACAATAAAATCTAACTCCAAGTCTTTTAAGATGTACCTTTACCACTGCAAGTACAAAGTAATGCATTAAATAACTTAATGTTTCCTTTATGTTCTTTCCAGCTTCAAAGAAAATATCCACCTGCTAGACCACATTCACAGCCATCAAGAGATTCCTTGATACATGTGGACATGAATATTGGAAGACTGAGTACCAAGAGTGAAAGATGAATGACATTGAACTAAAAAAATAATCATGTTCTCCTACTCTTCCTGTACCTTGCCAGGAAAGCTACAGACATAGTGCATTTTATATCAAAAAACATACTGATTTAGCACTGCATACAAGTAGCATAAGCCTCACTTGTTTTTTCTCGAGAGCCTTAGAATTTAATTTTGTATAGCAACTTGCAAGCCAGGCTCAGAGCCAACAGGGTACTTCAGTCTCCTGGAATTAAGGTGATCCCCAAGCCTTATGGATGTAAAGGGACTAGTTATTTTATTGCAAATATTGACCTCCTTAGAAGCATTTTGTAGATTTCAGTGTGGTTTTTGTTCTTAGGCCTCAACAGAAAAAGTTAATTATCTTAGCAAGCCATCAACAGTTCTTTTTTTCAATCAAAATAATGAAATCCCAAGCTGAACTCCTCAAACAGTACGGTTGCAAATATCATTTGCATGCTGCACTGACCACTCAGCTGAGCCAGTGGGCACTTCTCACAGCAGCATATTTTTTTAGACCTACCATTCAGGTCAAGTACTAGCTGGATGTTTGCTTTCAGTATGCCTCCATTCATCAACACTTTTGATTAGGTGCTATGTTCTTTTCCATTTGACTTCAAACAATATGTAGTACCTCTATGAAGGTATTACTGCTCTTAGAGATAGCTAAAAAACCAAGAGAAGTACTCAGCGATTATGGACCAACCTCATAGCTCCTTGCAGGACAATCCATTAATACGCAATAGTCACTGAACACCGCAAATCACTGCTTTTTCTTTCCCCTCCTGTTAAAATAATGTGTTGTTATTCACCAGCACCAGAAATAACTACCAGCTCCTATAATTCCTGTTAGTTTCATATTAGCCTGCATTTGTAAAAGTAGTGAGGAATTCTCATACTTACCTGGACTTGATGGAGCCGCTCTGTATATTCCATGCCAGGGACTGTGCTCCATACTATTGTCTTCCACGCAGGTTTACTCTTGGATGCCACAGAGCAATGCCTGTTTCTCAGTCACTTGACCAGGCACCATGACAGCCCAGACACATTGCACACTGTCTAGCCTGGTAACAGCTGATAGAGCAAGAGGCAGACAACTCTTATGGATCTGTTTAATTTCTACCCCTACAATGAAACAGGATTTATGTCTCACTCATATGTGGAAAGATTTGAATTTAACAGGTACAACAATCTACTGTTGCTAGCATGAGCAACCTACTGAAAGGATAGCTCTGCATGGAACTGCATTTTACTACACTGTGTAAAAATTTTTTATTTAGGATAGGAAGACTTTCAGAAATGTCAGGGTGACACAAAAATTAAAGCAAATAAAAGGAAAATGCTGTTGTTATTTATCAGTCAAAGGAAGCTTCCCGAAAACATTAATAACTTTTAGTCCAAGGTAGCAAAAACTTTGAAATAAAGTTGTTTTGCACCAAAGATGAAAACATAGGCAAGAGTATTAAAATAGGATTTTTCATAAAACATTTTGAAGCCAGTTGATCACCAAAACCAAGTCTTTCTCACAGTCATTTTCAGCACAGTGGCATTCTCCAATTTGCAGTGATTTTGCCTGAAGTGAGACACCCCCCCTCCTCCCCAAACCACATACATATCTGATTGGTTTGTAAGCTAATTTCTGTATGTAAGCTAGTTTTGTAAGCTAGTTCTGTAAGCTAGTTCTGTGTCGAAGTAGCTTACAAAAGCTAGGTGTTCAAAACAAATATGGACATGCACATAGTGAAAAGTCATCCAGGTTTTCAATTCTTTGGAGAGCCTTGCATGAGAAGGCATGAAAGAGACATAAAAGGCACAAAAGAAGACACAGGAAGAAACGGGTTGTGTTACCTACTTAAATTTCCAGTTACAAGGCAGATATTTCCTGCAAAGCAGAAAGGGAACAGATTATGTAAACAAGCTGTTTCTTTCAGCCAGAGAATTTCCAAATTGTCACTGCTTGGGTAACGGATTTGCGCAATATCCAGAATTTACCTAGTACTGTCATTTTAACACCAGATTTTAGTATTCATGTGATTTGTATGCATCCCCCCACCCCCTGCCTCCTTTTCCATGTACATTTAGGCTTCAGACAAACTCTAGAAGTAAACCCAAGCATTCGTCAAATGTAACTCCATTTCAAGATCACTTGATGGTATAAGCAAGAGTTTGCTCTTTGTGCTCCCTCTTAGAGTAGCACAGTAATGAAGCAAGTGCTAGAGCCAAGAAGAGCAGAGCTGGAAGTGTAGCTACAAGAATATACAGAACTCTTTTAAGAATAGTTAGGCCCTGGGTTGCCAGCACTGACCAAACGATGAGAGCTCTCAATGGCTGCGTTCAATTGAAATTATAATACCTGCCTTAATATACAGTATGTTGGTGGATCACATCCCACCTTTTCTGGGTTCAAAACAGCTCACTGAAGGGGACATTCATTGGCCCTGCTATGTCCTGCTCAAGCCATCCAGAAGAAGGGTATCCTGCCATCAGTCCTCCTGGGGCCTGCTCTGTTCACCACAAGCCAGTTTACTTCTTCATTACAAATTGTCATTCAAAATGAAAGCGTGGTTGAAGGAGGAAGCAGGATTCACATATCGTTTTCACAACCCCCAGTAGTGAAGGACTTCTGGATCGGGTCCCTTTTTTAGCCTGGAATTGCCATGGTAACCCTTCTCTGTATGGATGTTGCTGGTATCTCCTCCAGCAATTAGCTTACGCACGCACCAAGCAACTCCATAAATCTTTTGTGCAGCTCCTGGTTAATGAGTCTGTGCTTGCTTTACTTGGAGCTCTCATGGTTGTTTTCTTCCTGACCCTCAAAAGGGAGCTGATTTCTCACTCTCTTTCCTGACCTAAATTACTCTTAGGAATTAAAAGGAGAAAGACTAAGGTGCAAAATACTGGCTGAGAGGTACTAATGTGGGGCCTGTCCCCATAGGAACCATGCTGCCAAGACCCTCAGCAGGAAATTAATTTTCCAGGACACCACATCTCCAGCCACATGCTGCTTTTGCTATCAAAAGGACTGCTCAGCTACTGCTACAAGGAGTCTGCACAGTATGGTTAGCTAGCCTTTAATTTGTGCAGGAAACTTAAATATAGGCTTTAGCCTCACTTATTTCTAACAGAGCTGAAATAGGGGATAGGAATAGAGGACTGAATTAAGATTTGAAGAGGGTATGGTGAATTGTATCAGCTTGAATTACAAAGGTTTAAATGGGCTTATCAGCTGGTCAGGCAACCAAGATGAAGAAACTAGATTATTCACTACGCAGCAGTGCTGCTAACAAGGGTTGGATATCATGAAAGGTCAATGACCTTTTCTCATACCTTTGGAAATTATCTTCTTAACCATTATCTAAGTTCTCTAAATTGCCTAGCTCTGTTCAGCGTGTCGCGCACAATCCGGCCTCACAAATCCCTTCGTGATTTCTGAGACACCGTTCTTGCCCACTGAGAGTCCCCAAGCCATTCTCCGGAAGCTGACTGCTAGACATATTATTTAATGCCCCAATAAAAGCATCTTCCGGTAGGGTGCTCTCAGGTTTGTTGAGAAATATTCCCGTGCAGAGGCAGGCAGCATTTTGAACAGTGAGGAGGCAGCTGTCACCAGCTGACTGAAATCTTTAGTAAGTCACTTAACGTCTCAACAGGGGCTAACCAGCTACAGTACATGCTAGCTGCTTGCTACAGGCAAGGAAAGGAAATGTTGCGGCCCCTGGACAGCTTGCCTGAGCCTGCTTAAAGCACCAACAGGTTTACCTTTGCTTCCTCCACCCACCTTCGTTTCCTATTCAATTCACCACACTTCTCTTTCCCTGCATCTCCTCACATCTCATTTCAACAGTGATACAAATCCTTCTTTCCCTTTACTTTTGGGTCCTCTTTTTTTATAGAAGTGTCCCCTTTCATCCACGTAACTTTGGTGCTATTCATTGTTTGGCTATATATCTTTTGTTGCCCTAATTACTTCTCCTTACCACATATTTTTCCACTTCCCTTACATTTATGTATTATTTTCATTTCATAGCCTCCTATCTCTTCAGTCCGTGTTCCATTTAGTGTTCTCATTTTCCCCTGTAGACCCACTCCAAGTAATAAATACTTGTTTTGATAATAAACGTGGAAGAGCATTTGTCTTTCTTCCCAAGTCCTTTTGCTAAAAACAGATTATGCACTTGTTGCAGTAGCAGCCAGAGGGTGCCACTGAAATGAGGGTTTCTACTGTGCTAAGCACTGTAAAGGCACATTAGTCTGACTAGTTGTAGTCACAAGACACTTTGTCCTTTGAAGAAGTTCAAGGTTTCTAAAAGCATTGACCCCAAAGGAGACAAAAAGTAAACTGTTTAAAATGAGATGCTGAAAAGTAAGTAGTATTTATCCACAACTGTTAAGGGAAGAAATATATTGTGAAATGGTGCTGAAACAGGAGAGCTTTCAAGAAATATTTGCTCAAGCTTTTCCAAAATGAAACATTAAAACAATTCTTAATGAAAAATTTTAGATCTTATTTGAAGTGACCTTTTGGTGGAAAACTCTTACAGTAAATGTTATTACCAACCCTAATTGTGAGCTTTCTAGGCAAGTTACTCAAACAGGAAAAGGTGCATATTGCCTTTCATATAGTCATTGGGTAAATATAAAATTGGCTAATATAAAATTTGACATCACAAAAGAATGGCATTATCGTGGGTGCACACACTTATAAAAGTCATTTGTGCTAGACACAAGACCCAGATAGCTCTGTTCTGGCTCTGCTAGCCAGGAAATGAGCTGTTGCTGCCTCTGTGTTCCATCAAAGGTTGTGGAGGACCTGCAAGAGTGAGAACCGGCTGCAGGGCACCAATGAATGATCCCAGGCTGAGCACAGTTGTGTCCCCTGCAGCACCCATGCTGCCAGCCTGCCCTGGACATGGCCACAGGGCTCTGACTGGGGCTGTCAGAGGAGTTCAGGCCACCACGGGAAGGTCAAACTGTGCGCACCGGGGACACATGGGACAGAGATCAAGGATGTATCGCTGCAGCAGTACAGAAAGAGCTGGCAGTTGTTGAATGCCCAATGGATTACACAGGCTAACTAAGGTACCAGTGTTCATGCAAAACATGGACAGGCACTGGGATCCTGCCTCCACCATGCAGCTATTGATCAGCTGTTGACTTCAGATGCAGAGATTTAATCTCTGCTTCATCTGCCAGGGCCCCCACCATTCCCCGTCCCACCTTTGTGCCTGCATAGGCAGCACAGGGATCCAACTAAAGAATCAGTCTTCCACAAACTTCATGTGTGGCAGCAACCAGGAATTCTTTGAGACAGGGCTCATTTTATCTAGATGGCTTTTTTGGCCTTAGATACAAATAAGTATAAAAAATACAAGTATAAGTACAAAAAATACAAGTATTAAAATTACTACTAAACAAACAAGCGTCATTGAAACCAAGACAACACATGAAGTCTCACTATCCTACATGTTCCCCAAATTTCCCAGGACTAGAATTACAATACAAGAAAAGTATTTCCTAGAGAAAACTCAAGTTTCGAGACAAAATTTTAAGTCTTGCGGACTCATTGACATGGAGCAAATGACAAACACACAGCTAGAACACTTTTGTATTTCTGATTAGCTTTACTTTGTTAGAGTGTTAAATCTTTCCTCACAGGTCAAGACCAAACCCCAAATTCTACCAGAAAAAAATTGTCATGAAGCAGACTATTTCACACTGCTGTGCATAAAACAATTTCTGCTGCAAGACCTGCCTGAGCTTCACACCTGAAGAAAGACATATGAAGTTCAAACACAAAGCAAAAACCCACAAACAAATGTGCTTTTTTTTTACCTACCCACATCTTTTAGGATAATGAAACAGTTTTTAAAATTAAACTATATCATTATTTCCTGCCAGTCAGTATGCAAAAATACAATAGCTGTATTACTCATTGCAAAAAGCAATACAGATCACAAACTCCTCTATCCAATCTAGAGACCAGTTTCTAGTCATAAATACATTTTGTTTTGAAACATTGAACTTTTCTAGCTATGGAATCTCTCACCAATTCTCCATTTGATTTTCTTTACTGGACAAAACAGTTACTACAACCAAATTATTTAGTATTGAAAAAAGAAGCAACAAAGTCTTTTTTCAATTCACTTGCTAAGTGAGCAGGAAGTTGTAACAAAGTCTTACGATGAAATAAGAAAATAGCCTAAAGAGAGCATAGAGCAAACAAATGATGCCTTTGCCTGGCAGGCTTTGGCAGATACTTGTCAGGTAACTGTGACAAACTTAGAAACTTTACACAGTTGTATCTCCGCACTTCCCCACTCTTGGATGAAAAACAAAGGATATGATGATAGTCAAAAACAGGTCTAAACTGTCCCTTAATAAGATATTAAGTATTTTTTGAACATCCTTCCCTTCACACTGAAATAAAAAAGAGGCAGTGCTTTCATCAGCTTGACAGATTTTCGTACTAGCTGAAGGTATTTAGGCCCTAGTCCCTCACTGATGCATGACTGCTCTGCACGTTAAATGAGAGGAGTCTCCATTTCCCCTATGCCGTCATCCCAAAGATCTTGCTGTCTTTCTGTGACCTCTGTACTCTGCTGTTTTCTACTGCATATGGGTAGCAGGCCAAGGAAGTTTTGGAGAGGACAATGAAGATTATTTGCATTCAGAAAATTGCAATCAAAACATTTGGACATTGTCCAAACATTTAGAACCTCGCGTGCCACAAACACCACTTTCCATTCCCTCATATTATGTAGGAGAGCTCCATTCGGGTGGCCTGTGTGCACTCTTCCAGTCTTGCTTTGGGGACTACTGTTTGCAAACAAGCATTAGCTGATCTGCACTTGGTCAAGAAGCGACCACCGAATGCTATATGCAACAATGAAGGAAATAATCAGCTATGAAACATCTTGTGCTTGTATTCAAAGTGTCATATTTAAATATGTAAGGTGACAGAAATATCAGCTGGTATAAGCTTATGATGCACAAAAGTCTCACACGTTTCCTTTCGTTCATGTTTGTTCATGAGTCAGAGCAAGGTAAGGCAGCAGTAGTTTCATTCAAAACTTACATTCCCCTGACATCAGGAAGAACGTGTTCAGAATAGTTGAATGGTTCACAATAGCTTTACTTGTCCCTTTTCCTCCTTTCCTCACAGGAAAGGACATGCTTGATATTACTATGGTTCTAGATCTGTTTTTTTCCCCTAGTTTAGAGAAAATAGATGTAAGCAGGAAAACAAATCACCCCCCCCCAATCTCTCTCTTTCTAATCATCTGCACTAAACTGAACCCAACAGATTGTTCTGTTTCTGTAAAACACGGTTTGTAAGAAGAAAATCCCTCTTACTAAACCTGCTGATTAATGGAGGGAAAAAAACCTCAAGCTGATGGCACTTCACTATCCAGAAGTTCACTTTTGGGTTTTTCCCCAAACACAATAACCAGGCTAAGATCTTTTCTCCCTTGTTTATGTTCTGACTTTATTCAATCTGTCAATATGCATTAGAGGCCACAGAAACTTAGAGATGGAGAACATCCAGAATCTTTAAATTGGTAACTGCAACGGTTGCTGGATCTATAGTTTTGGAATTGACTGGCAAGGGGTGGCCCAAGAAATGAATCATAGCCTAGATTCCAGTGCATAAATTGTGTACTTGACAGATGTACTGTTAACAGTAGGAAAAGATGCTGCAAGCTGTATAAAGTGGGGGCAGGGAGGGAAGAGAGAGCAAAGATAGAACAAAAAATAGGTGTTCCCACAAACTGACCTATAACACAAAGCCTCATGAACTTGGGCTTCACTTAGAAGCTGAATACCATCAGTATAAACTTATTTTTCCATTAGTGACCTCTGGAACATCTCAGCACTAAGTGGTGCTGGTGTACAACAAAAGGCAGTCTTGTGCTTCTGTAAAATTGGAAGCAAGGCCACGCTTCTTCTGCATATATCATCAGGCAGTAACAGGATAGAGAGATTACAACATATGAGACCCAGGTATCTGTGAAGCTCTCATTAAGGCAAACTTTTTAATCAGAAAGATTAAGGAAGGTTCTAACATCTTTAAATATGAACTTTTTTTAGATCAAGGGTGATGTACTCACTCTCCTCCCCTCAAAAGAGTACTCAGGCAAATGCTTTAAATTCAGGAATTAGGGATACTGAATGATTCAACTTCATGCCCATTCTGGCACTGAACAGGAGGCCCTGATGATGGAGAACCAGTCAGCGATGAGGACACAAGATTGAAAATACAGATACTCCTCCATAGCAGAAGGGGGCAGGTCAGGCTGACTGAGATCCAGAGAGGCGATGAGTACTCTAGAAACACTTTTCTCATTTTAAGATGATGCCACATTTCTAAGGTGAATACAGCGCGGTCTGCCTAGGAGCTGACAGCAAGACAACACTCATGACCCCCTCCCATGCACAACAAACTATGTCAGTATGAAGTCCCTGAAGTTTGTGGAGTGTTTCCAGCATGGAGCACATAAAGCTGTCAGGTGAGGTTGTCACAAATCACTCAGCTTTCAGCCAGGAGGCTGAGGGGAGCTGGCACTGGAAAGAGACCATGACAGTCTGTGGAAGCTTGACATGCTTTTCTAAGCTGATACTGAAAGAAACTGCCACGACAATAAGGATTAGACAGGCAGCTGACATATTCAGCAGGCATATCTATGCATATCGAGGGTGCTAAGTAGGCCCCTTCTTTGCCGGGATTTCTGAGGGACAGAACAGACCATGTACGGATAAAACACACCATCTTCTCTATCAGCACCATTAGCAAGGGGAGTCAATAGTTAAAACATTTTGCTATTGACAACCAAACACCAGATTAAAGCCTGCATTCAGAAAGCCACCAACACCTTGACTGAGGAGAAGGAAAAGAAATAAGAGGCTTTGTATACAAATGGTTCATTTTCTTCTGCATCAGTAGATGGTGCTCTTTATATTCTATTGCAGGTTACTTCTGAGAAATAGCACTTGCATGGCAGGGGGTGAAATCTTTTTCCACACACCCCTCTTCATCTCCTTAAATTGCCAGACCTTCTTCCCTCTAAAGTGGCTTGACAATAATCATATTAGTGCTCAATGGGTTCAACCAGGAACATTAGATTAATCTGTCATGGTAAATAACCAAAAGAGTCAGAGAACGTGTAGGATTTCTATGCCTCTCAGGAAGGCTACCACTCAGTAAATACTAATGTGATCCTTCCTTTGTAATGTGCTGCTGAAGGTGCCTCTCTGTGCTTCTGTCCACGGTTGTCCTGGCAGGAATGCGCTGAGCAGCAGAGTGACATCACGCCTGGCAAAGCCCAAACACAGTGCTTGTGGGTGCACAGTGTTTAGAGCCATCATATAAATTTGACACATTGGAGACACATCAAAATGACCCTGCATGCTTCTGTAACACCACTTACTCTTAGGCTACCAGAATCCCAAATACCCTAAACCGTCACATTCAGATAACATTTCCAAGTGCAGAATGAGGGAAGACATATCCTGGGAAATGTCCTGGAATACCAGCCCCTTTTCTGATCCCCACAACAGAGACATCCATGGTCCAGGCAGTAGCTGAACCAGCCGTCCTCATCTCCACAGGCAGGCACAGATGCCCTTGACCTCTGGAAATAGAGCATCTGGGCATTTGTTCCAGTGTACTCACTGTAACTCAGGCAGATGATGGAATATCACGCAGTCTTTAAATAGCCTCAGAGGCATGACGAAACAGAATCAATTTCTGGGATAATAGGAGGAAAATAAGTCCAAATATACACACACATAAATCAAGAAAGTTGGCACGCTTACGTAAAAGTGCTATAAATGATGCAGCACCGTGCAGGACTCTTTGTCCTTGTGGATAGCTTTCCACAACCGGCATTCATTTTTTCATGGCTTCCTACTGAGTCTGGCTCTAGAAATTGCTCTAAAGACAATGTGTTGTATGAAGTGGATTTATTAAAAAGGAATTGATTTATCAAAAAGGACTTAACCTATACCACAAAAGGCATCCAGCCCACGACAATAACAGTTAAGACCACAAGCCACAAACAGGGGCACTGACACCACTGAGGTAGCAATACACTGCTGTGCTTGACAATCAGCTTTCCCACCAGAGGAAAAAAAAAAAACAAACCAAACCAGACCCCAAAATTGCCCCAAAAGCCCAAGGGACTATCTGTTACATTTACTGCTGCCTTAATTCCATAGCAAACCTGGATGGGGTGTTATTCTTCAGAGGCCTGAGAATGAGTCTTTTCACCTCTGGCAGTGAAGGTAACATACAGTGAACCACGTGGAGAGAACTAAGACTTCCCCAAGAATTAGTTTCTCCACAGCCGCTTCCTTTTTAAACCTAGAAAAGCTCCTCTGTTTTTTTGTTGGTTGTTAGTGTTTTGCCCTTGTGTACAGAGCCTGCTCTGTGCCCTCGGCAGGAGGTAGAGTATTTTCCCAAGCAAGTGAGGTGGAGAAGCAAGTAGCTGGAACATGAGCCTCTCTCTCAAGTGGCAAGATTCAACACTTCCACAGATTTTTCCACATAAATGGACATGGTTTATATGTCCATTACCGGCTTCCAACCTCCTGTCCCCCACCCCCCCAGCCCAGCACAGTCCTTATGTCAGGACTCAGTTTTGCTCTTGCAGCAGGCCTCCCAAAGATTTCAAGAAGGACATGTTAGCACCACCATCCAAGGCTTAATTCCTCTGGCTACTTTAAAGAAGCACGGCCTGCATCATGGGAACATTTGTTATCTGTACTGAAATGGTTCGAGTTCTGCTCTGTGTCTTTCTCCCACATCTCTTTCTTTATTCCTTACCTCTTCCTCATCTTAAATCTTGCCTCTCTTTTCCCTGCAGTATTACACAGTTGCCCTTTCCAGCAAGACCCACACTCTCACTCAATCTTTGATGTAACGGGTTCATCATTAGACTCAAGCACCTGAGGAATTTCCTGAGAGCAAAGGCATTCAACTTCAAAATGTTCTGCTAAAAAGCATGCACAGAGACTTAGGAACTTGCTGTCTCTGTCTGCATTTTCACAATTTCCTTCTGAGCTAGAATATTCACCTTGAGAAAGCGCTGAATATGGCATGAAGATAAATACGGCTTTGGCACTCAGTGCACTGTGCTTTTTTGTTTGTCATTCTAATGAAGCGACACAAACCCCAGCACTGCTCTCCCAACAGAAGCCATGTATCTGATAGCCCAGAAAATCCCTTTCTGTACCTTAAGCACCTGTCTCAGAAATGCCACCCTGCCGTGGTAAACTGAATTATGTATCTTGACCTGATGTTTACTGTACCTATATATTGGTTTGTTTGCACTCCATGCTCTGCTCTCTCAAGATAAGCCACGGAGGAGGAAATGGAAGCAAAGGAGGACGAGACAATTCACTGGCACTGGGAACAGACTCTAGCTCCTGCTGACGGCACGGGACTGTTTCTGTGCTTAAAAGCAGAAAGATGAGGACAGAACACAACAGAGTTGGCCTAAAAGGAAAGAGCTTGAAGAGCTCTCCAAATTAACACAGGTGTCTGCTGGAAGGATCTGAAGTTCTGGCTGCTCAGCTTATCATCATAAGAAAGTCTTCGCACAGGACTGGTGGCTGTATCGACCATTTTAAAATCCTCTAATTAAATCATAGTTTGGGTTAAGATAGCAGAAAAGTCCTTATGCTTGCCAGAAATCACAGACATTGGAAGTAAAGCAGCACAGTTATTGATCCCATTCCAGGATAACAAACATCTTCATCTCTGAGCTACAGCAAGGCAGCTGCCAATTAACCGGCAGCCTCAGTGTGCTGGTGAGGGGAGTGAGGGATATGGCTGATCTGTAGAAAATAACCCTGCAGTACAGTAATACAGGATCTCTCTGACCACTGAAGAAACTAGTTCACTCTAAGAAGTATTAATTGCATAGGTGACATCTCACTACTTGGCCAGCATTTTCTAAGTTTTAAAGATTTGCATGCCCTCCCCTCCACCTCCTAATAGGAGACTTCAGTGGCGTGCTGCTAAAGGCTCATGCATGCAGACAAGCCTCTGTTCTTTCTCCTGTTAGTGCTGTCAAGTCTTTCATATGGGGTAAGACAACCTTGCCCAATTGCCTCCCATCACTTGCTTCACTGTCTTTAGAGCTTTACCTCATGAATCAGTGAAGGAGAGATGCTCCAGCCCTGCACTGCAGCTAGGGAGGCAGGTCATGTCAGGAAAGACAGTGCTCAAAATGTAGCCTGCCCATAGCAAACTACTAACTGTGCAGCACAGGGCAGGAGTCCCTCACCCACCTTAGGACCAGGGTGGGCAAAGTGGCAGGGGTCACATCAGGAAAGGAGAGACATACAAGGATGGTACTGTAAGTACTGCTTGCCACACATTAGTGAAATTCCTTATAATAGTGCTCTGCTCCCCTCCTTTGCTTCTCCAGACTTAAAATTTAACCACCTAAATCATCAATACGACATCTTTAAAAACACTGGCATCAAAGCGAGAAGTACAAGTAATATTTCATAGTTACTTTGTCAGGCTCTCTACAACCATAGGGAAATATTACTGAGTTGATACTTAAGTCATGTTGTAAAACGCAAGCCTGCTAGGTAGGGTAGAAACTCCCTCGCCCCAGGAATTTTAGAAGCCCTAGTATAATGCCCTTCCTGAAAACCTGGACACATTTAGCTTTAAATGCATTAAATCTCCAGATTTCTCCTGTGCTTAAATTAGACATGAATTAGTGTTCTCAGCAAGTCATTGGAGGTCTGAACTTGCAAATATAGTAACGCTCAGGGAAAATTCAGAGCCAAGACTCTGGACATGTACCATAGATCTGTTTGCACAGAGAGAAAAAGTTACTCCAGTGTATGGAGGAAATTGTGTGTTACCACCTCTACTCAGGAGAAGCCAACCTGCATTCCTCATTTGATGGCATTCTTCCATCATGGCTTTAAACAATCTCACAGAGCTGCTGCTGGGTAGGAGGTGTATTCTATATCAGAACTGACTGAAAAACATGCTCTGTGTGATGCACA
>VYZW01020800.1:49702-59813 GCA_013401315.1 Balaeniceps rex | reverse complement strand
TGGTGCTTAGTTGCCGACTGGGGCTAAACCACAACAATGCTGATGCATTTTTTTGGCATGGTAAAAGTAATAGAAAAATTGAGACTAGATTTCCAATATCCTTCTGAATGTAGCAGTGGTGTTTGTGATATCAAATACAATCTCCTCCACCAAATATTCTAATTTTGTCTCTGTTTATAACCAGTGCTTTTATCATTCCACCTATGTGACCTACTTGCCAAATATCAGCAACTCCAGCCATGATGTTTCTTTTCTTTATTGCTGAAAGCCCATATACAATTAAACCATATTCTGTTGTCATACATTTTCCATCTTTGTATTGACTTCAAGATTTTCATGGCTATCTTCGTGTATTTTCTAGCTGATGTATTTAGCAGGAGCTAATAGAAAATCAGTTTCTGTGTGTTTGTGAGTAAATGCCATCAGACGGGAAGAGAAAAGAATGGCAAAAAGTACATAATGTTCTGTTGTTAGAATCTCTCCAAATTAGTTTGGTGAAGGAAAAAAGAACAGCAATTTCTGTGCTGATTAATTTCTAGTCAATGGAAGTGGAATTGCCATCAGTGCTTCCACACAAGGCCAACATAATTCTAAGTGCTATGGCAGGCATATGTTGTAACATGGTTCATAAAAGAAAAATAGCATTTCAGTTGACCACAGCACTCAACAAACCTTGAGTGAAAATCACAGGTCTATGGTTTGGTTTTTTTTCTTTATTTTTCCATTCTCTGTGAATTCAAATCAATTTATGGAGTAAGAGCCTCAGGTTATAGTTACCTTCACAGCTGACTCTTTGACTCAGCACTCAAGTATATAAAAATAAGTTTAAAATAAAGTCATCAAACTTGTTTTCATCCTTTCTTGCCAAAACAATACCTCCCTCCTTGCCAAGGACAATAAAGTGGTCCAGTCCCTGACCTGCTTTCAGTGGCCCAGTCCGCTGCAGGCATTTTCCAGAAAAACAAACAAAAGAAAAGCTAAATCCACAGTGATGGTGATAATACGAGCAGTGGGGGAAATTAAACTCATTTGTGGAACTCCTTTCTTATGAATATTCTAATGACTGCCTGACAAAATCATTTCAATAATGCTTAGTGTTTCAGTACAACCTGAAAATGAAAGTCTTCCAGCAAAGAGAGTGGCAGTGATGCATCCCAGAATCAAGTTTAAGGACACTTCCACAGGAATTCCTTGGGATGTAGATTATGGTAGGTTCAAATAGACTTAAGGAGAGGAGGAAACTGAACAGAGGTCTTCCACCTCATGGAAGAGTGTTCCAAACCCTGAGCTGCTGCATTAAAGAAGACCTTACTACCTCATCCTCTGATGACTTTGTTTTCTATATCTAGAAACAAGAACCACATATAGCATGTTCAACTCAAATTTGTAAATGTTTTCAGAATTTCTAATCACTTCAAATGTAGAATTACAGAATCACTGAGCTGGGAAGAAACCTTTGGAGATCATCTAGTCCAGCTCTAAGCAGGGTCAGCAAGAGAAGGTCCTCAGGACTGTGTCCAGTCAGGTTTTGAGTTACCTCTCTGGGCAATCTGTTCCAGTGTTTCACCACCCTCACAGTAAAAAAGTTTTTTTCTATGTTTAAGTGGAGTTTCCTATATGTCAATTTTTGCTCATTGCTTCTTGTCTTTTCACCGAATACCACTGAAAAGAGCTTGGTTCCCTCTTCTTTACACCCTCCCATCAGGTTTTTATATATCCCATCACACTGATGAGATTCCCCTTCTCCCCCAGACTTCTCCAGGCTAAACAATCCCAGCTCTCTCAGCCTCTCCTTATATGTCAGATGTTCCTGTCCCTTAACCATCTTCATGGTCCTGAACTGGACCTGTTCCAGTATGTCCATGTCTCTCTTGTACTAGAGAGTCCAGCACAGGACACAGTACTTCAGATGTGGCCTCACCAGAGCTGAGTAGAGGGGAAAGATGCCCTCCCTCAACCTGCTGGCAATGCTTTTCCCAATGCAGCCTGGAATGCTATTGGCCTTCTTTGCCACAAGGGCACATTGTCAGCTCATGGTCAATTTGTTGTCCCCCAGGACCCCCAGGGCCTTCTCTGCAAAGCTACTTTCCAGACAGTTGGACTCTAGCCCTGGCGTTTCTCCAGCTTGCAGGTCTCTCCTGCCTCTGCTCCTGTGTATTCTCTTTTCCTTTGGTGTCTCTCCTGCTCTGGCATCCCTCCTGCCCTGGCATTTCTCTTGTGTCTCCTAGCGGTCACCTCCATTTCTTAAATATATTTTTGCAGAGGCACCATAAACTCTGATTGGTTCTAGTTTCAGCACACGGTGGGTCTGCTTTTTCTGTTGCTGAGCTGGCTGGAACCAGCTGACCGCCACAAGGCAGTCCTTGACCTCCTCCTACACAGCTCACCCCGAAGCCCCTCCCCCACACCAAACCCCTGCCAATTATGTTCAGTACACTTCCCAAGGGCAGGACTCAGCATTTCCCCATGTTGAACTTCATGAGGTTCCTGTCAGCCCATTTATCCAGCCTGACCAGGTCCTTTTGAATTGCAGGATGACTCTCCAGTGTATCAGCCGCTCCTCCCAGTTTTGTATCATTTGCAAAATTGGCGAGGGAGGACTCTGTCCCATCATCCAGGTCATTCATTAATAACAGCGTTGTACAATACTGGCCCTGGTATTGACCCCTGGGGTACACCACCAGTGATTGGCCTCCAGCTGGACATCATGCTGCTGATCACAACCCTTTGAGCCCAACATTTCACCTGTAATCTTTCCTGAAAGTGTTAATATTCCTGCCTACTGTTCTCAATTAAACAACGTCTCATATGCTTCCAGGACAGTGGTGCTTTGCACCCCATCCTGAAGTGCTAAAGAGCTGTACTGATGAACATCAACCATCAGAGAACATCTTTACAAACACACATCCCTGCTTTACTTTCCATGTAACAGTCCTTGCATATCAAAAGGTGTGTGCATCTGCAATTACCAGTAAATTATAGAATTTTATAAAGAAACAAGTAAAAAAAAGCAAACAAGATTAATATATTTGTTCCAAGGTCAACTCTTGAAGTCTTGGTCCACCACTTCATCCCAGATCAGTAGGCTGCATTCACAAAAAAATACAGGTTGGAGGTGATTATTGTATTCTGTGCATCTCCTCTCACTCAGATTTTAATTGAGGATTAGGTAGCTATAGAGAAAATCTCAAATGTGTTCCTAAATGAGATGCTCAGTGTTTGGTAGGACGAACATGGGACTTTCTCTTCCGTTTTTTAAGTACTGTAGCATTAGGTGGCCCAGGACACTAAGGTAGCCATCCTGACACCTGGATGTTTTTTTTTTCTGGTGTGTTGTGTCTGGACAGGTGGATAACTCTCTGAAATTCAGTTCTCTGAAATTAAAATAGAAGCAAACAACAAAAAGAAAAAAATACGTTTCTATGTGATCATTTAATCTATGTAATAATTTCTTGCAGTAAAATATTAATAAAACCAGAAACAACAGTGAATGACTCTCATAAAATGTAGGAACTTTCCTTTTCTTATCCTGTTTTAGTGATAATTTCTTACTGTAATTCCTCAGTATACACTGCATTGAGGTAGTATTTATTTTTGATTAAAGAGGCATTTTGGAATTTGAGTCCAACATGATCTTAATTAAAGGTTGACATTTCCATTTTCCATAAAACCTTTTTGTAATTAGATCTGTTGTAGAAATAATTACTTTTTCTTTTTACTTTCATATACGAAACTGTATAATTCTTTCTAAATATAAAAATTATGTGGACTAATGTTTCTTGGAAAGGTTAAGGACTTTATTCCAAAAGTAATTTTGAATACACATAATTTATAGAGTACCTTAACGTTGATACTTACTTCTTAGACTACTTCCAAAAGGGAGGGTAATTATTTCTCATAGAGTAACAGAAGACTTAACAATCAAAAATTTGTCTTACAAAATTGACTGTGGTTATTGTTAAGGCAGTGGCCACCATCTCCAGCAGCCCTGGCTCAGGACTTCCTCCTGCCTGACCACTGGAACCCAGGCTGGTGCCCCAGACACCAGGGGTCTCTGGCCAGTCTGAGGGATGTGGCTGCCCCTTTCCCTTTTGCAGGTTCATCCAGTAGGGAAACTGAGTACATGTCCCAGATGCACAGGACACACACAAGACATGGACATGGCCAGCTACACAGAGAGGGTGCTGCCTTCAACAGCACCTACATATAGGACTCACATCAGAGATAAGCAGAGATAGCCCCATCCCCTCCTCTCCTTGGGCTGGAGGTCACTAGTGACTGAAGGTCACTAGTGCGGGCACACACATGACACTCTCCAGGCTCACAAGCGCATGCACAGTCACAGATCCCCCAAGTACCAGCATGGCTCCTCTGTCCATTTGACACCCCTGCCAGGACCCCAGACCCTCTTACCCACCCCCCAGGTCCCCGATTTGCCAGCTGCTCTAGTTCAGTGCTTGCTGCAAAAAGACATACGCACTCACATGCTCATTGCACAGGCACCCCACACTCACCTGTCCCCACAGACCCTCTACTCACCTTGGATATTCTTGCTCCAGCCGGGGGCCTCCTATGTGCTGCTGAGTCCAGCTTGGAGTCTGCTGTTGAATGACAGATGCACACTCCACACGCACTCAGTTTGAGGGTGATACAGACACTTGTCCCCCACTGCAACCAGCACCAGGCACACAGGCTGTGAACTGCGGTCCTGCTCCAGCCACCAGTGCTGAGCCACTCACTCGTCTCACTCACACCAGCCCCCCAGTAGCTGGCACCCAGTCCTTGTAGCACATGGGACAGAAGGTGAGATCATGCAGAGAGCTAGTTAAGAAAGGATGTAATAAGAAGACAGGACAGACTGCGGTGATCCGGTGCAAGGCTCCATCAGACAAGCATGTTGACATGCAAGCAGCCCCTTTTATACCCCTTTCTGTCAGTTCCCCACTTCATTCCTCCCTGCTCCCCCTTCTCCTGCACATTCCCTCATCAGTGTGCATAGCTCCACCAACCCCCCTTCACCATCCTCCACCCTCAGGTTTGCAAAGTCCAGCTTTGCTTGCAGCTTCTTGATAGCCCACTAACTGACCATGTTTGTTTCTTGTCTTTGTCTCCATTACATTTGTCTGTCAGGTTTGTGTCTCTGTATGTTCTTTTTTATAGTTTCCTTCTTTTCTAATTATCCCCTTTTTGCATTGAAAAGGTTCTTGACCATACACCCTTAAAGGAGGAGATGCTCTCTCCTTCCACACACCCTTGGAGTTTATTCCATGGGTTGGCTGGACCATATGTCTATTCCTTGTAGGCTTCAAAAGGAAAGAGTCCAGAACATTGAGTCAGAGTTTAACTCTGCCACAAGGTATGATATTAATTACAGAAGCTAAATATGTATTTAATCTGCTACTGCCAAGTATTTTTGGTGCTTATGGACATGAAAGAAAGCCCCTGAGTTGAAAAGCTTACCATATTTGAATAGAAGGTAATTAGAACAAAAGCTCACTTCAATGAAGTTGGGTTAATCTTTCTAGAGACATTCTATCCTCAGTGAATGAAGAAGTGCCTCCAAAAGGCTATTCAGACTTACTCTTAACTCCCCTAGAGGAAATCCTTTCTCTTTCTGGAGAAGCAGCCTTGTAAGATTAACCTTGTAAGAGACATTGTCAACACTACCAGGCCAGTGTCAGTCAACTTTGGCAAAAAATGCTCTGTTCGTTCTTCCTCCATGCTCCCCATTTGTATGCCATCCCACATTTCCAATGCCATACCCTGAGCGGAGGGCTGCAGGTCTGGATATGAAGGGGCAAACAATGCACCACAAAGAAGGTGAGAAAGAGGAAAAGTGTGAGAAGAGAAAGGAAATTAAAAGGAAGTGAGAGACACTATGCCCAGTATTAAAAGTATCAAAAGCCAGAACTAAACAGTACCAGGGACCTAATCTGGGTGCTGGAAGGGCCTGTATAGACTGATCTTCAAATGTGCATCATCACATAGTCCTAGCTTGAGCCTTCATCAGCAGATACTTCCAAGTCTGTCAGTCTCCATGGCCTGGTTTCTCTCCTGAGGAAGGCAGGATTAGAGTATGCTGGTGCATGCTTCAGTTCTGATCAGCAGAGACACATCTTGAAAGTAATGTCAAGCCTCCCCATTTACACATACCCTGACTCAATCTCAAAAGGAACCTCCCTCTTCACTAGGTGGGAAATTAATGTGACTAATCTCCTAATGTAGTTTCCTGAACTACAGTCAGGCAGCATGAAAGTTGCCCTTCATTCCCTAATTAAAAATACATTTTCTATTTGACACATTTTGAAGCACATGATGTGTTGTGGTTATGTGTTCATATTCAACATACTGATGATTCTGCAGTATTTGTTCACAGTCAGTCCTGGGGTCTTGAAATAATTCACATCTCTGATGATATTTCTTGGATTAAACCACAGGTTAAAGTGAACTGCTGGTTGAGCTACAGAAGATATACTTGACTACATCTGTTGCTGTTAAGAAATCTTAGTGAAAAAATCAATTGTACCTCCCTGCTATATTTGGCAATAAAAGTTCTAATATCAAGCAAAGAAAATTGCTTGTTATAAATTAACGCTTCATTTTTCATACTAGTCATTCATTTTCACACGGGATAACTGTTACACATTTAAACTGCACACTTTTTTCAGAAGCAGCATTTAAATACACATGTCTGCAGTCAAAATTAGAGTCCACAGCATTCCTTGGAGTACCCAAACCTCATTGTGCCTGAGCTTACTGGGAGCCTCTGACACTTTGGCTATGAAATTTTCAGTGTCTGGTTTGTTTGGTTTGGGGCATGATGTCAGTTTTTTCAATCTTAGACACTCAGTACCAACTTTCCATGAGGATCCATCCAGAAAAACAGTGAATGAAAGCTTATATCCAATGAGGGATCCCATATGGCAGGCAATTAAAGAACGCTCCTTAACATAGGTCTGCAGGATCTGGCTCCTCAAATAATAAATTTCCTGACATTTTCTCTTAAGTTGGGACTGAGGAATTGTTTTTACTCACCAAAGAATGGGGAGGTCTTGTTCTCTTTAGCATGAAAGCTTTTAACTCTGAGCTTCTCTTTGCCAGGATATGATCTTAGAGAAGGATTTTGCTCTCCCCCAGTAAAGCTGGGCCACTGCAGCAAAATAACTCATATCTGAGTGTATGAGAAAGCAGATGAGCAGATAAGATGAGCAGAGGAGCATGATGATGTAGCCTACTGCTTCAGATCATCTAAGAAATGGAAACTGTGCCTTTAATCTGATAGCAGGCACTGTCACCACCATCTGTGCAGCTCTTTTTAAGAATGAATATAGACAACTCATCTGAAGAGAAGAGTCTAGACTCTGTGGCTCCTCAGTAGACGAAGGATAAATCTACATTGATGTTTTCACTCATACTGAGAATGCACTTTGCAAGAGAATCTCTGAAGCTTCCTCATTGACTGTGCTTTGATTCACGTCATGCACACATAAACTAAATATATTTTGGGTGGAACTAGAAGTTGTGCTCCTGATATGCTTCTGCCTTGTATTTGTTTTCATATTAAACCAAAAGCACTATACGTTGCTGATGGAATTTCCACAAATTAACACAACTCTCTTACAATTTGTAAAAAAGCAACAATTATTTTTTGTAGAAAAACTGTACATCACCTATTCATTAGTATGCAACAGGTACTCTTTAAATTATTAGCCCATAACAACAACTTAAAAATAGCTGATTTCTATGATGAAAGAGAAAGACCCAGAGTATTAGCCCACAGCAATGGAAGAAAACTATTCAAACACCATTAATGATAGACGTTCCTAAGAACATAAATTAAAAAATCTCATACTATTAATCTATTTGAAGTGGTGTATGAAAAGGTGCAATTATTAAAGAAGGAAGGAAGAAAAATATCTTGCAGTTAAACTAAATTTTGAGATGAGAAACATTTTAAAGGTCTGATCAAATATATCTAGTTCAACACTAGTTGAAAGACACAAACAAAATCTACACTATACAATCTGATATTGCCTGTAAGTTCTACAATTAAGTACCTTTTTCAGGTCTGCCAAGAAACCTATTCCCAATGAATTTACTGAGATTTAGGAGCCACGTGGATAAAGGCTCAGCAAATCACGAAGTCACCTGAGACAATGAAACCAACTCCCTGCCTGCAGGATTTAGAACAAATATTACTAATAATAGTGCCTCCTGTAATTTGCTTTTGGCAAGGAGAGACTGCAAAAGTGATTCCACTGGGCCAGAACTAAATTATTTCAGCTCAGCTACTTCTTGTTTATTTTATTTCCTGCTCAAGGACAAGAGCTAAAATAAAAGAAAATACTGGACAAAGGAAAATGTGAAGGGTCACATTCTCCCAGTTTAATAGCAGTCCATACTCAGACAAAACACTTAAAAGTCAGAATGTCTTGGATGGAAGTTGCCCATGAATAAGGGGCAAGAAGATCAGCCACTGATGCCTTGCAGTCATGAGAATTCAAGTAGATCTTTCACAGATTTTAAGCTCCATGTGAAAACAACCCTTGATTCTCTTTTTTTTTCACTGAAGAATCATCACATTTTAAATTGTGTAGCCAAAGAAATAGAGGAAAATTTTTACTGGCAGCCTGCCACATTGGCATAACCACAAGCACAATTCTGGACAATGAAGACATAAGATGCAGCCATTACCCTTGGGGCAGGGAGTGCTATTCACAGAAGCACAGAATCACACTATTGCTGAGGTTGGAAGGGACCTCTGGAGTTCATCTAATCCCACCCTCTGCTCAAAGCAGGGTCAACTAGAACAGGCCACCCAGGACCATGTCCCATCAGGTTTTGAATGTCTCCAAGGATGAAGACTCCAAAATCTCTCTGGGCAACCTGTTCCAGTGTTTGATGACTCTCACAGTAAAAAAGGGTTTTTTCTACGTTTAAGTGGAATTTCGTATATTCGAATTTATGCCCATTGCCTCTTGTTCTTTCCCTTGATACCACTAAAGTGTCTGGCTCCATCTTCTTTATTACCCCTGACCTACACATTGATATACGTGTATATTGTCCAGGCTTAACAATCCCAGCTCTCCCAGCCTTTCCTTGGATAACAGATGCTCCAGTCCCTTAGTCATCTCTGTGGCTCTCACTGGACCCACAGCAGTATACCCATGTCTCTCCTGTACTGGGGAGCCTAGGACTGGGCACAGCACTCCAGATGTGTCTCATCAGAGCTGAGCAGAGGGGAAGGATCATCTCCCTAGACCTAATGGCAACACTCTTCCTAATGTAGCCCAGGATGCCATTGGCTTTCTTTTCCACAAGAAAGCCTCAGGGTCAGCTGCCTCATGGTCACTTTGCTGTCTGCCAAGAACCACAGGGCATTTTTCTGACAAACTGGTTTCCATCTGGTCAGCTGCAAGCCTGTACTGGTCCATGGGATTATTCCTTTCCAAGTGCATTTGACTTTTGACACTCTTTTCCAGCTACCACCACCTCTATCATAGTCCTTCCTTGATGAGCTTGAGGAGTAGGGGGTGGGAGGTGGAAGACATTCTGAAAGGTAGCAAGGAACCCAAAGGCTTCCCAAATATAACATCCACAAACACCCTTCCTGTACTGTAGAGTATTAGGCAATGTTGCCAATGTTCAGGGCTTCTATCACAAGGATGTACGTTTACTCTTCCAGTCTATCACAAGGATGCATGTTTACTCCTCCACAATATACATTTTCTTCAGTGTATTTTCACATTAGTCAATCAAACTGTCTGCTTACCTACCAAGAGAAAATATGGTTGGCATGTCAAGGAGTAATATGGGTCTTTATTATTCTAGGCAAGTCTTGAATAAGTACAGTGCCTAGAAAATGTAAATATGAACATGCCTTTGTTGAAATATCAGATCTAAAGCTGTTCTTAAAAAGAAGATAACCTCATCACAAAATGAAGGAAAGAGAAGGGTACATGGAAGAAAGTCGTGTACTTTCTCTGCAGTTTTGTCAGTTATATTACATTGGATTTTTGAACTTAACTCCATGCAATGGAAGTGCACATCTTACTGTTGGTCAACCAAAAATTAGTGAAAATACCACATTGCTCTTATTTTCTTTGTCATT
>VYZW01020800.1:20494-43759 GCA_013401315.1 Balaeniceps rex | reverse complement strand
GATGATTCAGAACTTCTGAATTTAACATTTTGGATCTCCATAAAGGCAGTGGAAAGAGATAAATGAGGATCAGAACACTAATTCTCTAGCTGAAGGTGATTGCCCACTGAGCAGTGCTCACTTTTTTGGAAGGAAGCTGAAGAGCAGAGGTAGATCCCACTGATCCAGTTGTTTGATGACTGAAATACCTCTGAAGTGAGAAACTTGCTTCCAGTTTTTGTCTGTCCCAAGGAAGTTCAAATCCACATATTTGAACACAAATGCAGTCCCAGGGCATTCCTAAATAATCTGCTGGCTATACCCTGTTGAAATTGGGTTAACAAGCAGCCAAGAGCATTGGCACAAGAATGGGTACCAAAAGATGGAACCTGACCATGTAACCCAGCGGTTAGCTGGGAGGTATGTAGGAATCTGAGGTCTATTCCTGTTACAGTAATTNAGTTCAAATCCACATATTTGAACACAAATGCAGTCCCAGGGCATTCCTAAATAATCTGCTGGCTATACCCTGTTGAAATTGGGTTAACAAGCAGCCAAGAGCATTGGCACAAGAATGGGTACCAAAAGATGGAACCTGACCATGTAACCCAGCGGTTAGCTGGGAGGTATGTAGGAATCTGAGGTCTATTCCTGTTACAGTAATTTTTCAAGAGATTCTTCAATATAAAATACAGAAACGATGCTGGCAGCAAGGACTGGAATGAGAGGTTTCTCCTTTGCTTCCTCCATCTGAAGAATCTTGCTTTCTCCCTTTAGCCCCATGGGACAGCAGCGTCAACAAGGATAGTCTCCTAATCTGTCAAGCTTTTAGCTTACTGGTTGTGTCTCTCTCCTGGGAGTTAAGAAATACCAGTGGAAACCTCTTCAGACAGAGGGAGACCTACAGTGCAAGTTTCCCATTAAATAATGGCTGAGACCTTTATTTAATAAGGTTGGCTGTACTCTCACCTCTTTTTCAAAGAATGAGTTTTTCTTTATTTAAAGGCACCTGGAATCAGGAGACGACTTGATCTGTAAACCTTTGTTTCACTTAAACACATATCTCCAGGGAGGTAATTAACCCCAAGGGTAAACAAATTCCAGAAGCACATCTCAAGATTTTTTATTATGTAGCTTATGCGTTACCTCTGCTCAGCTTGTGTTCTTTTGTGAATCTGACTGTTAGATACATAACACTTCATGGCGCTTCCAATGCAATGCACAGGAGCTGTAGGTCTGTGAATCTGTCCTGGGGATACCACCTCAGGCATTAAGGAAGGGCAAAGCTGGATATGTGCCTTGTGGATCTGCACATACATAAATTAATTGCACATCATCATCAAAAAAAATATCAGCTATATATCATCCTCTTTCAAATAAAAAGTAGTTTAAAAACTTAAAATAACTTAAAACAACTTCAAAAATCTTAAAATGAAGCAGTATTAGCTACCGAGGTGCCTGAATTGGAGCAAGCTTACATAGTGCTGAAAGTCACATTCAGTCCTTGAATTTAAGGTAGCCTTCAAAACCTCAATGTCCAGCCTTAGTCTTGCTTCATTATTTCCTGCAGCCTTTCCCCTAAATCAAAGATGGATCAAAGATGGGATAAAGGAAGCCAAACTACTAACCAGCTGGAAACCTCCTTTGACTTTGCAGTTTGTCACAGGGAAATGCTGGAGAGATTAAAATGATAGCAAGGGCCGTAAATACATGTGAAGGTTACCCTAAAGCAATCCAACACTACAGCAGTAAAGTCTTGTGTTACTGTATGCATACATTGATGAAATATGTTGCAAAGTACCATTTGGGAAAAGCAGAAATAAAAGCAAAAAAGATAGTGTAAAACTGTGCATTAGTAATGTGATAAACTGTGAAGGAATAAAAATAATGAAATGTAGAAAGTAGAATCTGTTCTGATCTAATTCAGTCTGGAAAAGAAAAGCACATTTTAAAGGGAAATGCTTGGAGTCTATTATATGATCAGTTTCAAGTGAAAATAAAAGCCTCTACAATCTTGTAAAAGAGATAATACCTGTAGTATTTGTACTCTTTATGGGATTTTCTGCTTTGAAGAATGTAGAGAACATCAGTTATTCATGATGTGACCAGGTACTCATGACAATGGATCCTCTTTCAGACTTAGTTCTAGAAAGTAGTGAGAGCTTCAGTGAAGATTTGATGATAGACACTAAACTTAAATTGAGTAATCACAAGCTGATTCAATTGAATGGAAAATAAATAAACAGAATGCTAAAGCTAAAGCTTTTTTTCCCAAGAAGGAGTCTGTAGCTAAGGGTTTGAGTCCATGTTATGAACCTTTAAGAACTGCCAAAGTGCTTTAAGTTCCATTCTTCCCTTGCCTACTATCAAGTCACAGATTCCTATCCCTTGCCTCTTCACCTCTTCATAGAAGTTGGAGATACCGTTACTTGTGCCTTTTAAGCTGGTAATTTACTTTGCTCTAAACTGGATCTGTAAAATGACACGATTAGGAAAAAAAATTATCATTTTCTTGTTGTTAGAAGACTTGCTGAAGTCAGCGAGGGTCAGGTTGCTCAGAGGCTTAGCTGTAATGTGGCAGACGGAAATTCTTTTAAGCTGAGTATAAAATTTTGTGATGCTTGCAGCTCACATCAAGACGAAAACATGTTGAGGCTTCATGTTTCCACAAATGAAAAGCCATTTCATGCAGAATATTAGAAATAAATAAGAGACTAAAAGAACTAAGGAGAAAATATAGTGTAGTGAAGAAAGCTGAGCTACATCTTGCAAACTGCAATGAACCACAAAATGTTCATTCAAAAGCCATAAAAAACAAATGAAACAGGAAAGAAGTAGAACTGGTCCTACACCCAGAATGAGGAAGAAAATCTATGTATGATACCCAAACAAAGGAATATTGTGTCTTGTTTTTCAGCAACACTGTTTTTTTAAAGTATGGGACTGTTACTGGGAATAAGGTATACAGAAACAGAAATACTGAATTTAAGGAACAAATACAAGAACATTGCATTCTGTAATGTCTCAACCCTGAATGAAGTAGCAGGTGAAATTAGTACTCTGATAGTTATGATTTTTAGTAAATCCCTCAATCTGGGATTTTTGCTGCATGACCATAGTATAATGCCCATTCATCTAAGGTCAAGTTTTTAGAACAAGGTTTAAGGGGAAGACGGGCTTCAGTGGATATGATTAGAGTTAAGCAAGTCCCTAAGCCAGAAACCTGAACACAAGCAGTCTAAACTTTGCCTGATCAAAATCCTGATCAGAATTCTATGTCATGAGCCCATCTTTAATTGAAATTAATCTCAACAAGGGTTTAAGAAGGAAGGGGGCAAGTAAGGCCAATGTGGCTAATTAAGAATTATGAAGCAATAAATCAATAAGCATAAAATGCTCACAAACCAAAACCTGCTTAGTAGAGAAAGTAGGGAGTGTGACCACAGTGAAGATAGAAGCAATCTTAGGAACAGAGAAGTAAAAAAAAATCTTTTAAATGGGCACAGCTAAACAATATTTCAAAGCTTAAAAGTGTGTTAAAGTGTGTTGGCTATGATTAGTGTCCTCTGGGACAACTGCTTAGAGCCCATTATCTGGTATTTGTCTGAAGTCATAAACCAGTTTCTAAAACATTTTGAGTTTTTTGTTTATGCCTGTTGGTTATTTTTTTAATATTTTAGAGTTTATGTGAGATTCCTAGAGCTATTAAGCTTTTTTCTGAACACTCTTCAGCTAGGTCACAGAAGAGGCTAAAGATGAGATAAATAACTAGCTCTCCATACTTCGGAGCACACACGATGCCTGATTTGGATCCTGTAGAAAACTCCCTAACTGACCAGGAACATGCCTACTGACTTGGAAGTGGGAAGCTCTGAACTACAAGATTTCTAGGTTGCTTTTTTGGATATAAACTTTTACACTCTACATTAAAGTTACACAGCAAGGATATAAAACGTCATTTGTAGTGTTAAACGTAGAGTTTGGTTTTAAAATAGCAAGCATCAAATGCTCACTGTGAGCTGATCAAGATATGTAGCAAAAAACTCAGAAATAGCAGGTATATTGAGATATTTATTCAAAATTTAAACTCCCCAGGAACTCCTATAATCCCTCAGACCATTCATTTCAGCCTAGTTTGGCAACCCTTAGATGTCTGAAGGGGACTTTGAAGCCTTACTGTATCAACTTCTTTTTATCTAATGATAGCTGACCATATTATGTGTTTCCCAGCATAATTCAAAGCAGGTCCCTAGCAATAATGACAGTTCAAGGATGTGCTAAACTGTAATGATTTGTATCTAATATTGTGCCAGCATTGAATAGTCAAGGTTCAATGGACCCCTAACTGCTCGTCCTCTCTAGCAATGTTTTCTTGCTAATGTGGGGAAAAAGCCTACTACAAAGTAGTCTAGTTTAAACAAAGTTAAGAGTTGTTCTATGAAATGATTTTCTAGTCAAATTTCCATTTTTATCTCCTGCATGCACCTTATGCTGATCTTCCATTCCTTTATTTTCTAAAATAAGAATGTCTTTTTAAAACTAAAGGCTAGTATACTCAATACCAGAAATGGCAGCTTTTCCGTTTCTTTAGGAAAAAACATTATTTACAACATCCTATTTTCATATATTGCAGATCACTCTTTAATGTATGGACTGTTTCTTTGCTTTTTCTCATTCCTGTTTTTATGATGTTAACTCCAGTAATTTATTCCATTAAGAAGATATGAGTCAAGTATTAAAGAAATGAGTTTAAAATATCCAGATAATACTTTTCCACATGTTCTCAATGTTTATCCAAAGTCATCCTTTAGTAAAAGCTATTACTGACAGAGAGACTGTAATATCTTTGGCAGCCATACTGTATTTCTTTCTGTACGCACATGTGGACATCTGTCATGGTTTAACCCCGGCGGGCAACTAAGCACCACACAGCCGCTCGCTCACTCCCTGCTGGTGGGATGGGGGAGAGAATTGGATAAGTAAAAGTGAGAAAACTCGTGGGTTGGGATAAAGACAGCTTAATAGGTAAGCAAAAGCCGTGAGCACAAGCAAAGCAAAACAAGGAATTAATTCACTAATTCCCATAGGCAGGCAGGTGTTCAGCCATCTCCAGGAAAGCAGGGCTCCATCACGCATAATGGTGACTTAGGAAGACAAACGCCATCAGTCCGAACATCCCCCCAGCTTTACATGCTGAGCATGACACCATATGGTATGGAATATCCTTTTGGTCAGTTGGGGTCAGCTGTCCTGGCTGTGTCCCCTCCCAACTTCTTGCGCACCCCCAGCCTACTTGCTGGTGGGGTGGGGTGAGAAGCAGAAAAGGCCTTGACTCTGTGTAAGCACAGCTCAGCAATAACTAAAACAACCCTGTGTAATCAACACTGTTTTCAGCACAAATCCAAAACATAGCACCATACTAGCTACTATGAAGAAAATTAACTCTATCCCGACCAAAACCAGCACAACAGCCGATAGATGTAAATGGGACACAAAGAGGGCATTTACATACAACCATTCCTAGAGTAGCTTCAAAAATTTTGTAGTTATATGGAAGGATATGATTTTACCATTCCCCTCACAGAGGTGGAGCAGGATCTCCCAGTCAAAGGGATTGCTCTCTTTTTACAATGTTAAGTTTGTATGGTTTGGATGTATGTCTCGTTAAATCAAGATGGTGTTTTAGCTATAATACTCATTCTTCCTAGTTTTGTAATTCAGGTTCATTTGAACCTTTTAGTGACTAAGGAATGCCACTAAATGTAATCCATTTTGCTGGTCTGGAAGAACTCTTCTGGTTAGAAATGTATTCCCTTTTTTATACTAAATATGGTAACAGCTGAAATCAACTTAATTTATTTTTATAAGTATTAATAAGTCACACAAACACAAACACGGTCATGTCATGATGTCATTACTCAGTGAGACACAAGGCATAAATTTTCTGTTTCAGGTTATTATCATGGCCAAATGGCAATTGCTGAATTAAAACCAGTGTTTTGTTCATTAACCGTCCTCATGACAAACCTAAAACAAAAAAAAGACACTATAATTTCACAAAATAAGTAGTCAAATCTTGGAAATCCTTCTCAGAGCAGGCTGTGCATACTGAAAATATAGATAGGGTTAAACAACAAAATTATGGGACAAAAACCAACATGCGATTGAATAGAATCATAGAATCATAGAATCATAGAATGCTTTGGGTTGGAAGAGGTCATCTAGTCCAACCCCCCTGCAGTGAGCAGGGACATCATCAACTAGATCAGGTTGCTCAGAGCCCCGTCCAACCTGACCTTGAATGTTTCCAGGGATGGGGCCTCCACTATCTCTCTGGGCAACCCGTTCCAGTGCTTCACCACCCTCATTGTAAAAAATTTCTTCCTTATATCTAGCCTAAATCTACCCTCCTTTAGTTTAAAACCATTACCCCTTGTCCTGTCACAACAGGCCTTGCTAAAAAGACTGTCCCCATCTTTCCTATAGGCCCCATTTAAGTACTGAAAGGCCACAATAAGATCTCCCTGGAGCCTTCTCTTCTCCAGGCTGAACAACCCTAACTCTCTCAGCCTGTCCTCGTAGGAGAGGTGCTCCAGCCCTCGGATCATTTTTGTGGCCCTCTTCTGGACCCGCTCCAACAGCTCCATGTCCTTCTTGTGCTGAGGGCTCCAGAGCTGGATGCAGTACTCCAGGTGAGGTCTTGCCAGAGCAGAGTAGAAGGGGCAGAATCACCTCCCTCGACCTGCTGGCCACATTTCTTTTGATGCAGCCCAGGATATGGTTGGCTTTCTGGGCTGCAGGCGCACACTGCTGGCTCATGTCCAGCTGTTAATACTCTACTTCAAGGATCGCTGGAAGCTGGGAGGTTATTTGTGGGAAGTATCATTACATGCTTGTTGTATTCTTATGTTCTTCCTGGACATCTGCTGCCAGCAACTGAGGGAGAACACCATATCTGATAGACCTTTAGTTTGCCTCAGCATTGTTGTTTTGCTTCCACTGTACTGTAGAGACCCTAGATGTGGCATTTAGCCACATGTACATAATGTAATGATATGTGATGTAAGCAACTGACTGTTGAAATCACTGTCCAAAGCAAGAACGCTTACTAATGGTAGCCATACATACAGCTGTGCTCATGTGAGAGTGGACACATAACAATGCCTGTTGGTAGCTATGTTCAAATTGTACATGAAAGCCTGTACCATGTTGCGCGTATGTCTAGTCATGTACAGCTAGAGCAGAACCTCCTTCCCAGAGACTGGGGTGTGTGCACCTTGCTGTGGTAATGGGCTGTAACTTGTATAGTGTCATTTCTTGCCATTCTTGTCTTCCCACTTTATTAGAGGCAAGCCAGTAGTATGCTAGCTGCAGGGATAAACTCCAGAACTTCACAAAATACATGAGCCTCTGTTGATCAAGTTAGATGATCCAGCAGTGTTAGCTGTATCTGAGGAGGGATCAGCTGTAATCCAGCAAGGTCAGAATGCCATCCTAAAACAATTTGCTACTGATGAAAGTTGCTTTCACTCGTATAATTCATTCTGTTGGCTTTCCTGGGATGTCTGGATTTAAAAGAAAACAGAATTTGACTCTTGCTTTCATTTTGTGAGTCAGGCTCCACATCAATGCTCTTTAAGATATTATACCATAAAAGACAAGCACAAGGTCCAAGTTCCACACACAGGAGAGCTATTTCAAACCACAGAAATAGATTTTACCTTAAGGAGGGCTGTTGTATTACTAACACGGACAAGACTTGCCAAACTACAGATTAATAAAATAGAAGTGTTTGCATAAAAATACATTTCAAATATGAAAAAAGGCCAGGAAAAGTGAAAGAAAGAGAATGATAACCTTTCTCTTTTGGTGTCATTAAGCTTACACTTAGCCACTTTGCCAATTTAAAAGATTTAAATAGCACAATACAAGTCAGAACACATTGGTTAGTTCTCAGTAAAGGTCAGGTATTTACTAACTTTATATTACATACCATGCTTCCGAAAACATCAAAGGAGGGAAATAGATACATATATTGTTGATATTGGGTTCTTTTCTTTTCTTTTTTTGCTTTTTTTTTTTTACATTATGGGCATAATTCCCTGCCAGCCACCTCTTGGTATCACCTTTAACTCACTGTGTTAATAACACACTTTTGGGAAGTTCACTCTGAAACAAACATTGCAGTTGGCATAGAACGGATTACTTTTCCTCCACTACTTCATCTGAACAGCAGCTGTTTCTTGATATGAAAATTTGTGTGGCTAAGCACAAAGCATTGCCTCTGCTGATAAGTCAAGCAGGAATCTAAAGAATAAAAATAACCAAAGGTTTGCAGGCATATTGGACATATTTCTAATATTTTCCCAACTGTTCATTTTGCATCTATTTTATTTTTTCTTCCTTGCACTTAATTTTTTTTAAAGAAAGAGTTTTTCATTGTAGGTAGTGCTTTACCTTCAGGGAACTGGCAGATCACAGATCCTTTCAAATGCATTATCAGCCATGGATATGTTTAAATTTGTGCAAAGCATTCAAATTATTGACCATTTTCTCCACCTGCTTATGGTAAAAATGAATTCATGATTCAGGAGTAGTACAAGTTGACTATAGGCAACAAAAAGTATGATGAAAACCTCCCAGACATGTGGATACCCACTTCTGTTCTCTTATGTATTTGTTCTCAGTAATTCTGCACTTAGTTCTGCTCAGCTGCCATTTCTTTTCTAGCAATTAAATTTGTTGTTGGAAATATTTGCTAAATAAAACATAGACAAAATATTGAGAAGAACAGATTGCAAATTCTTATCTCAATATTAAAAACAGCAGTAAACTAATCAGGAAGTAGGAACATGCGACATCTTATAATCCACCAAAACAATTTTTAGCCTCCATGTCTTAGCAACATAAAGTTGAGGAACAAGTTACCAGCTAGGAGTATGCTGTATACATTATTTTACATTTTAAAGAATTAATGCATATAGAATAATCACAGTCTATTAGCTCAGTTTATTAATGATAAGACATATTTATCTTGTATAGTATTTTGTCTTGTATACTAATTAAAATTGTCTGAAGTAGTAGACTTCACCCATATTTAAAAAACAGAATATGCTTGCAATAAACAACTATGTCTAATGCTAAATTGTCAGCTGTAACTGGCCAATTTCAAGATGTGAGTAGTAGTAGAATGAAAAAGTTAGGAGAAAAAGATATTTTCCTGTAGCAGTTTAGAATCATATAAAAGTAAAATTAGACCTAATTTCAAAGATTAAATTGGTGTTCAATTACATTTAAGGTGCAGCTTGTAGCTCTTTAACTCAAAGATCCAAATCTCACAAGATGAAAAAATAGACTTACATAACAAGTAAATCTTTTAAACATAGGTATAAAGTGTTAACAGAGGAAAAAGGAAAATCTTACATCGGTATCTGTGGATTAAACTGAAGAGAATAAAGCTCTTATGCGCAGGATGGGAAAACAGAAATTTCTAAAGTGGATTCAGAGGTACATTCTCTTCTGTACTTTAATAGGAAATCTAATATGTTAGTAAACTTCCCTTAACAAAGAATTGGCTTGTAACACTACAAAGTTCCATCTTTATTTTTGAGAAGTGTCTGAGTTATGTGTGTCTAGTCCAGACTGGGATATAGTGATTACAGTTCACAAAGTTCAATATACCAGGCACACAACAACCCTTTATGTTTACTAGGCACCCATTCAAGCCTCATGCTAGGGTAAAACCTTCCTTCTGCCTATCTTTAAGCAATTCACAAAGACACTTAAGTTCAAAACACATGTTCTTCAAGTTCCTTCTGTGGTCAGGGAAGGCTTCCAGACAAGCCTGTCTAAGATTTCGGTTCTCTGGAGACTTTTCTGCCTTGCTCTCTCTCCACTCTGACTCTACGAGGATGACGATCCTGACTTGGATGTCTCAGTTCAGCATCTAAATTATTTTGGATAAATGTGACCATTATGCCATAGATAATAAAGCATATGCCAAGAGGAGGCCATCTATTAAATGGGATCTAGCATCTGCGCTCTATGTTTAGAGTCATATAGGTTAAATAATTCTGCCACACATCCAATGCCATTCTGCAGGTATCCTGCATTTGGCATGGAGACAAAGGACTTGCTGGCTTACTTGCCCAGAGGATCTCTTGCTAATCCTTACGAAGTTGGGACCATGTAAGCAATAAGCCAGTTTTTGTATTGCATTCAATTTCTGATTACTGGGAATGCTAGTATTATTACCTTTGAAGACAGACACAAATCAGGAGATTTTCATGATAGTGAACTCTTCCTAGTCCCCATGCATGCTCCAGACATTGTTCTTATTCTTACTCTCCCACTGGCAGATGCTTACATGGCCTTCAGGGTCAGACAGGTTTCCCAGGGTTTGTCTGCTGACAGCTTGTGAAGCTGGTTCATAGCTAATGTGGCTATCATAAATGAAACAATTAGACATACTCCTCATGGCTTAGGCTCCCTAGGAGAAGTCAAATTTAGCGGATGATTTTTCAGTTGATGTCACTTGTGGGTTCAACTCTTGCTGAGTTACTGAGGGTATAATTCAAGCTGTCTAGAGTTGGGTCATCATCAGGTCCTTTAAAAGTGCTAATTGCTGATCCACCAGAAAAACATGATTCCTCAGAAAAAATTTCTAATGATCAGACAGCGAAAAACTGATTAAATTTAACTATCATCAAACTTGCAATGGCTTTCTTCCATCATGACTGATCATAGGAAATAATGAGTGGCACACAGATATTTCTTGAACTAGAAGGTGTTATTGGTTGCTGTGAATGGGTCTTTGATCAACAAGCAATAACAAACTCAGTTTAAACAAAATAATGTCTAGTAAGCCTTTGTCCTGGTTTCAGCTGGGTTAGAGTTACTTTTCTTCCTAGTAGCTGGCATAGTGCTGTGTTTTGGATTTAGTAGGAGAAGAATGCTGATAACACACTGATGTTTTAGTTGTTGCTAAGTAGTGCTTAGACTAGTCAAGGACTTTCTTTTTCAGCTTCCCATGCTCTGCCAGGTGCACAAGAAGTTGGGAGGGGGCACAGCCCAAGATAGTCGATCCAAATTGACCAAAGGGCTATTCCATACCATATGACATCATGCTCAGTATATAAACTGGAGGGAGTTGGCCGGGGGGCAGCGATCGCTGCTCGGGGACTGGCTGGGTGTCGGTCGGCGGGTGGTGAGCGGTTGCATCACTTGTTTTCTTTTCCCTGGGTTTTGTTTGTCTGTCTCGTTCTCCTTTTCATTACTATTATTATTATTATTATTATTATTATTATTATTATTATTATTATTATTTTATTTCAATTATTAAACTGTTCTTATCTCAACCCGTGGGTTTTCCTACTCTTGCCCTTCCGATTCTCTCCCCCATCCCACCGGGGAGGGGGAGGGTGAGCGAGTGGCTGCGTGGTGCTCAGTTGCCGACTGGCGCTAAACCACGACAGCCTTCTTCTATCTTAAATACATGCAACAAGTAAACTCTTTTACACATTGACAGCTATAAAAATTAAGAAAACAGCTCCTAAAGAACTTGGCCAAATATCACAGCCAGGGCACAGATGATTTACACTTTGTGAGAGGTTTCCCTTTGGCTGGTTGCAACTGAAGAGACATGCAGATTTGGAAGAATATATACACATGAGGAGAAAAAGACAGGATGAAAAGCAGCCATCCACATGGTTCTAAGGCAGCTCTGTGGGTGAAAAACTGACTGAGATGACCAGACGAAACAAAAAGCAAGGTCCTGTTCCTCTTGTGCTCAGGGAAAACAGGCTTTGCGTGTAGGATGAAGAAGAATCTAATTTTTATCATTCATTTCTTCTCAAAATTGAGAGAGTCATGGGAGTTCCTGTCTACTGACTAACAGCTCAAAAAAGTAATGAATAATGGAAATCAGAGAACGCTCACTAGGCTGTCTAGGAAAGCAGTTCTGTAAAAATATGTGATTGACAGTCAGTGGAGAAACCAAATTATTTAGCACATACTAGCAGATGTGCTACTGCTTGATTCTTCTTTTTGAAATACAATTCTGCTGCAGGTGGGTGAATTACAAGGGCTGTTTTTTATACTTAAGTGACATTAGCTTAATGATGAAGTTAGATCCCCTGAGATCAGGAGATCTTTTTTCCTCCAACACTAGCTTCCTTAACCACTATTCTCAGATGCTGCTTACATATTCACAGGGGATCTGAAAGCTAATTTTGCTGTATGTCGGTACAAATGGAAGATAAGGCCAGTTTTTAAACAGAATACTTAAAAATAAATCTACATTGGTGATATGCTCTAAATGCTGTCAGGTTACATCTGTGTTAGCAAAGTAACAATGTCCAGGTTCATTTTCCAGTCGTGAGGAGAACTGGCACGGTTTTGGTTACGTCCATATTACTAAACTGTCTCCAAGACAGGAGGTTTCATTATTCATAGACTCTACTGGGAATATTCCCTTGTCTATGCTACCTCCTGAACTATTCCCATGACCTGTTTGGCAGAGGAATTATTTAGTATGGTTGAAAACCAGGTCAAGAACAATTTTGACAACTTTGTATTGTGGATACTCAAGTTCCAGCACCTGGACTCATGCATTGGCACTGATGACAGTTTGAATAGTTTTTGTCATGGAGACTTTAGGTGAGATCTTTCTTTGATTTTTAACCAATAGTTTGCTGTTTTGGGCCTGTATCTTAATGTATAGAATAGCTTTTACTTTCAAATTAAATGGAGTAGTGCTGTGTCTGAAATGTGCCTGCCATCAGCATGTTGGAAACCTTTCAAATTCTGCTCAAATAGAAACACTTTGTAAGCTTTCTATGAGTTGGTGGTACTTTCTTAAATCTTTGTCTGTACTTTATCTAAGCATCTATAATCCAGGGAGAGATGTTATTGCCTAACACAGTAACACTGTGGGTTGTGAATTTTTGCTGTCAGCCTAAAATATAATCACTTTGGGTTCCTTTCCTGTTTTTTTTTTTTAACCTCTGTTGTCTCTTTTATAAATAATCATTCATAAAATAAAAAGAAAATTATAGGGCTTATTTTCTTATTCATTCCGCATAATGTAAGCCTGTCACTTGCACCCATGCAAGCATGCTCATTTTTCAGGCTCTGTAGGCTGTTGCTTTAGGGAAGGTGAAGTGAGGGGGAGTAAATCTCAATGCGCTAAATGTAGTATGTATACCCTTCTAGTGCCTGGAGCCATCAGTTTTATGTTGAAGATGTGACTGTTAACAGAACTCTGGTGTCTTTCTGGAAATGAAGAATCGGGGGCCAAAAATCTGTTTTCAATGGTTAAAAAACTCTTTCTTTCTTTTTTTTTTTTCCTTAAAATATTCCCTAGCAATTTTATCACCTAAAGTTTTATAGCCCAGAAGTACATGACTGGAATCAGCACCACCTCCATCTGTGCCAGTGCTTGTTAAGGTGAGACCTCCCATGGCTGGTTTATTTAGCTCACATCTTTGTAAAAGTTAAACTAGAATCCTTCAACTAATTAGATAACAGTCCTTCATTTCCTGGGAGCAACTTAAATGCAAGAAATATGTGAGTTATAGCGCAGATTAAAGTACTCCTTCCTTATAGTTGAAACTACTGCCAAACTAATTTTTTTAGTGGCTCCCTAGAAACTTCATGCCATCTCTTGTGTCACCTAAGAAAAATTTCTGGAGTGCTTGGATAGGTTTCAAACCCAAGTGGCTTTAAGTCAAGACATTTAGAAGGTGTCCTGATTTTTTAAGAAGCATTATACAGGCACTGCTGGGAGAAAAGGCAATTCCCTGTACTTAACTAGACCCACTGGCACATTTCTGCAATCCTGGTTTCTGGCTTTGAATAAGCCTTGAGGCTGTGAGCAAGTGGAGTAGTTTAGAATGGCCCTAAGCTATCTCTTGCTCTAAGAACATCACCGGACTACTCCATAACAGAAATCCTTGAGTTACAGCAGTCAATCTGTCTACTCATGCTCATGTATCCAAGGAAATATTAACGTGATGCTGCATCATATGCCTTTCTTCAAACACAAATAATTCTTTGGGTTTCACTGAGAATGACATCAAATTTCCAGGGACCACTAACTGACAGGAGTTGTGCATATTCAGATTAGCCTAGGTTTATACTAGTGAATCGAAATACAGCTTGGACACGGGTGTCCCAATTTGAAGAGTAAAAGAGTTAAGTAGTATTGATGCAATTGCTAGAGAATTGTGTCTGGAATACTAATTTATTAGTATAGGCATAGCCTCACTTTCATGATAAATACCACTTATTTACTCAGACGGAAGCTCTCATGAGGGGCTGTGAGCTGTTGGCAATGGTAGTTGGCTGCCTGCCTTGAAGCACAGTGGGTTTCTGTACCAGCACTTATGACGTCTTACAATTTAAACATCACTCCTGCGAGCACCTGACCTAGACATAGCTAAGTGACTCCGCCATGTTCCAGGGAGCCAAACTGAGCTTGGGAGAAGCTTTAATAGGTGCTGATTAAGAGCAGCATCCTTTCCAGCAACCTCCCTTGTGTGTAACCCTCAATATGTATCCAGTACAGGGAACGGAGGCTTTGATTAACAGCTGAAATAACAGGGCACACAGTCACAGCTCTGCTTCAAGGGAAGAACATAATTTCAGATGCAAAGAATATATGAAAATGCTCAGGCTTGTGGATGCCTCTTTTTTTACCGGGCCACATTGCCACACTGGTCACAGTCCTGGAGTTCTGAGGTACAAAGTTCTGGTGGGTAAGATACAAGGTCTGGAATCAGGAGACATGAGCTTGATTTCCAGCAGTGTGAGTGATTTTCTTTGGGACATTAGAAAGGTCTGCATATCTCTGTTTTCCTGTTTGCCCTGTCACATTTTTCTTTCTTGCCTATTCCCATAATAAGCTCTTCAAAGATGACCAGTTTTTTTAACTCTGTTTCTTTATGTTTTCTAGGTTACTGTGGTTTTCTTTTAAACTCTGCATTTTGGAATAAGAACAAGGCAGTTTGTTCTAACTTTCACGGGCTTTTATTGATTTATAACTGCTATGATTTATTACCTGCACTGCCTGATTTCATTTAACTAAAAACTCGGTCCAAACACAATGCGTATAGCACTTGTCACAGAAAACATCAAAGGCACTTCTCTTCTTAGGAAAATCCATCCTAAGTAAGTAAACAAAGTGTGTTCCAACAGGAATTAAATATTGAACACTGTGGTATGGGCTTCAGGACCTGCAGCTGGAATCCACAGGAGAGGTAACTGACAGCTCCCTGTTTACTTTTTAGCTCCATCAGCAAGATGTAGGCCACAGTTCAACCATCATCAACCAAGATCTGGGTGCTACTGGGTCACCTAGCAGTACCAGCTGCACCCAGATCAAAATTAAGGACATGAATGTAGTTCTGATGATTCAAAGAGAACATATTAATGGGCTATTTGTTAAAGTTTTATGCTAGCTGTGAAGAATTGGTGATTTATAGAATCATAGAATCATAGAATCATAGAATAGTTGGGGTTGGAAGGGACCATTAAAGGTCATCTAGTCCAACCCCCCTGCAATGAGCAGGGACATCTTCAACTAGATCAGGTTGCTCAGAGCCCTGTCCAACCTGACCTTAAAGGTTTCTAGGGATGGGGCCTCCACTACCTCTCTGGGCAACCTGTTCCAGTGCTTCACCACCCTCATTGTAAAAAATTTCTTCATTATATCTAGCCTAAATCTACCCTCCTTTAGTTTAAAACCATTACTCCTTGTCCTATCGCAACAGGCCCTACTAAAAAATCTGTCCTCATCTTTCTTACAGGCCCCCTTTAAATACTGGAAGGCCGCAATAAGGTCTCCCCACAGCCTTCTCTTCTGCACGCTGAATAAGCCCAACTCTCTCAGCCTTTCTCCATAGGAGAGGTGCTCCATCCCTCTGATAATTTTTGTGGCCCTCCTCTGGACCCTCTCCAACAGGTCCATGTCTTTCTTGTGCTGAGGGCTCCAGAGCTGGATGCAGTACTCCAGGTGGGGTCTCGTGAGAGCAGAGTAGAGGGGCAGAATCACCTCCCTCGATCTGTTGGCCACGCTTCTTTTGATGCAGCCCAGCATACGGTTGGGCTTCTGGGCTGCAAGCACACTCTGCCGGCTCATGTCCAGCTTTTCATCCACCAGTGAGCCCTTCTCTGCAGGGCTGCTCTCAATCCATTCATCCCCCAGCCTGTGTCGATACCAAGGATTGCCCCGACCCAGGTGCAGGACTTTGCACTTGGCCTTGTTGAACCTCATGAGGTTCATATGGGCCCACTTCTCGAGCTTGTCCAGATCCCTCTGGATGACATCCCGTCCCTCAGGCGTGTCAACTGCACCACTCAGCTTGGTGTCATCTGCAAACTTGCTGAGCGTGCACTTGATCCAACTGTCTATGTCATTGATGAAGATATTAAACAGTACTGGTCCCAGTACGGACCCCGAGGGACACCACTTGCCACCGATCTCCACCTGGACATTGAGCCATTGACCACTACCGTCTGGATGCGACCATTCAGTCATCCACTGAACAGTCTACCCATCAAATTCATAGCTCTCCAATTTAGAGAGAAGGATGTTGTGGGGGACAGTGTCAAAGGCCTTACAGAAGTCCAGATAGATGACATCCATAGCTCTTCCCTTGTCCACTGATGTGGTGACTCCATCATCATTCCTGAACTAGCTTAAAAAGCCTTCAAAAAATTATGAACACATTCGTACTAACAGTGTTCATACTGGTTAAGACTTTCACATCAGGTGATTGATCATTTTTATCTTGTCCAGTCCTGAAAGCAGATTTGCCATTGTGTTGATCCAAATGAGAAGGAAATACAGAGAAGGTAGAAATGGGGATGGGCTGCTTGGGGGAATACAGAGATATTGACTAAGCATGTAGGGGTGGAGTTAGGAACTAAGGAAAATGTGAATTTACTGCTCAAAGTGCTTACCTAGTGGCAAAGGGCACAGAAAAGGCAAAAGAATTCAATAACATTTTTCTCTTAGTCTTTACTAGTAAGGTCTTCTCTCAGGCCTCTTGGGTCTAGTAGCAGAGGGTGGGAGAATGAACACTACTTATAGCAGAAGAAGATGCAGTTAAGGAACTCTTAAGCAAATTCAGCTCCATGGGATGGGAAGAATCCAGTGATGCTGAAGGAACTGGCTAATTTCATTGAGAGGCCTCTCCCTGTCACCTTTAAAAAGTCATGACAATCAGGGAAGATTTCTGCTGACTGCAGAAATGAAAGTGTCACATCCATCTTCAATAAGGGCAAGAAGGAAGATCCAGGGACAAACAAACAAGCCAGGAACTTTCCTCTGATGACACCAGTTGACATGGCATGGCTCATGTCAGCACAGATAAACTCTTTTCTTGGAAAATGGGTGGTGTCCTGAAAACTGTGTGTTTGAAATGGTTCCTGCCCTATTTTAACCTCCAAATCATACTCAGGCATTGCTTAGGTTTTATTTAGTTTACTGTATAGATATAGCCAGTACCAGTAGAGATGTAGTCAAGGAGACTGTCATGGTTTAACCCCAGCTGGCAACTAAGCACCACACAGCCACTCACTCACTCCCCCCTGGTGGGATGGGGGAGAGAATCAGAAGAGCAAAAGTGAGAAAACTCATGGGTTGAAATAAAGACAGTTTAATAAGTAAAGCAAAAGCTGCACACGCAAGCAGAGCAAAACAAGGGATTCATTCACTACTCCCCATCGGCAGGCAGGTGTTCAGCCATCTCCAGGAAGGCAGGGCTCTGTCATGCGTAACGGTTACTTGGGAAGACAAATCCCATAACTCCAAATATCCCCTGCTTCCTTCTTCTTCACCCAGCTTTATATGGTATGGAATATTCCTTCAGTCAGTTGGGGTTGGCTGTCCTGGCTGTGTCCCCTCCTAACTCCTTGTGCGCCCCCAGCCTATTTGCTGGTGGGGTGGTGTAAGAAGCAGAAAAGGCCTTGACTCTGTGTAAGCACTGCTCAGCAATAACTAAAACATCCCTGTGTTATCAACACTGTTTTCAGCACAAATCCATAACATAGTCCCATACTAGCTACTATGAAGAAAGTTAACCCTAGCCCAGCCAAAACCAGCACAGAGACCCAAAGCCGAGTGCAAAGTAGTGTTGACGTAGCTATCCTGTGACACGTTAACTCAGGTCCAGAGAACAGGCCGTGGCCCTGTTTAATTAAAATTAAAGATGTATTCATTACTTCACTTAACAGCTAAACACACACATAGGCACTCTGGGGACAAGCACATAGACAAGCAGATGGTAAATTATTTGCTCATCTGAAGTCAACTTCTACTCTAAACAGCAGAACTTTTCTGAAACCCATTGCTCTACAGTACATCCCTATATATGTGATATACTTTCCAGAAGCCTGTTCAGATGACAGCAATTTATTCTAAAAATAAAATTATTTTATCTGACTGCTGCAGTTTTGACTATTTTGTTAATCTTTAATAACTGGTTTGATCCATTTATTTGTTTTATTTATTACTGTTATTTAATATATTGTCTTACAATAAAAATACATACAGAATTCAATAGAGATAATTGTAAGTTTCCAAAACCAATATAAATTCTGATACAAAGTGAAACTTCCTCAGCATTCAAGTTCAGTATTGTTGCTTAAATGGGAATAATTTCATTATTTTTTTTTTAAAAAACTGCCTATGAATGAATGTCCAGCAAAACAACATTCACAGAGCAGATCTAAAATCTAGGTTCAAAAACTGGTCACTAGGAGACTCTTAAAGTAATAATTTAGTATATAATAACATAAAATGCTACAGCTTATAGAACAGCAAAGAAGCTGTGTTTCTTTGGCCACAGGGAATGGCAATATTTGAAGAAAATAAATTATTAACATACCATTTATGTAGAAAATGAACATCTTGTACTTCAGGCTGAAAGAAAAAGTATTGAAAGCCACAAGATAATACAGTACAGTATTACAGCAATACAGTACAACACAATCCAGGGTATTATCAACACTACACTGTAATGCTGCTTGCAATGGTATTAATAGCAAAAGGAGGTATTTGGCTGCTAGGTAAAGTGTATTCCCTCTTAACTGTATTCCTCCTCACAAAGTGGAAAAATATGATCTGACTAACCTGTCTCTAGTAAAGCGAGGGAATAGTTTTTAGATAATGAATTAAATACTAGTTTCCTAGGAGACGGGTTGATGCACAGGAGGCAGTGTCAGTCCTCTTCTCTGGAGCATTGCTTGCTATAAAGTGTGCTCTCAACCTACAATATTAAGCTCTGTTAATGGATCTGGGAATAGGAAGCCTGTTTCTGTGTAAACGTCTCAAACTACTGAAGAGTAATTTAAGACAGTTTCCAGGTTACTTATGCTAGCCTTTCATATTCTCTGTAGAAGGAGAGTTGAGTAAGACCCAAGTACAGACTTTAAGAATGAATGTGTTACTAGAAGTCTGTGAGGTTATCTTGCTTGCATACACCTCACAGGCACAATTCTGGGAGGCTTAATCTGCATATCTGAGTTGGAATTTCTATGTTCTGAGGTGTACCTTTATGCAGCTTTTGCACTGATGCTTCAACAGAAAGTGAAACTTGTTTTCTTAATTATCCACAGAGAAGGTTACAATGTTATATTCAAGAAGGAATATACTTTTCTTAAACTTTTAAACTTTTTTTATTTGCAACTGATAATGTCACTTGGAAAACATTCAACTGTAATCATCCGCCTTTGCTGTTATTTTGTGACAACAGTAGATGTATAGTTTATCTGGGGACAGTTTGTTTACTTACAATAAGCTGGATTTGTGGAGAAAAATTTAGCTGGTTTTAAGGTGCAGCTTATTACATTTATTGAACAGATTTCACGGTTCCTTAACCTATGAGCAATAAGATACCAGGTAGTTTAATTTTCCATGGCAAACTTCAGAAATCTCACCTAATTTCTAACACAGGAAAGCTTTTGTTATAATTAACAGTGACAAGCCTGGATATACTTGTTATCTGTACAAATGATGAGACCTTCTAAAAGGTAACTAAATTTTTTACCTTAATGAGTTCTACAGTCTGTTTTTACCTTGTTGGAAGAAAAGCTGTTGGATCTATTCTGTATTTCCCACTACAGATTTCATTCGGTGATTCCTTCTTGTGCCATGAGTTAGAGAGAACAGAAATATGTAGTTTGCTTTCCTCTTGCTGTTCATTTTTTGGTACACTTTTACCGATAGCCTTTCTGATTTGTTTCCTGTGGTAAAGCATCCCCTTTTTTCAACTTCTTTTCAAAGATGTTCTCATTGTCTTTATCATTCTCACCACCCTTTTACAAAGATCTTCAAAACCTGCCATGTGGTCTTTGAATAACAGATTGACTAGCACATCCAACAGTATTACTGATGAGACAACACCACTGATCTATTTAATGATACTATATTCTTGCATAATTCCCCAAACTGTCCTTTCTCCCCACACATATATATAAATTAGAGACCTTCAAAGAACTTGAACAACAATGTAGCTAATAATTTGGGTGTTCACTTGTAACTGCTCTTTATTCAGTGTAGATTCTCCATCTCATGGTCCAGCTTACTCTAATTCTCTGGCAAGGAGAAGGGGAAATGAAGAAGCAATTTATATATCCTATAACAAAATGCATATATCTTTACACAGGTTATAAACCAACTCTATTTAGGTATTTGTAGATGTGAGTAGATATTCTGAAGCCAGAATCATTTGTGGTTATTTTTATACAAAATGAATGATTAAGCAAATTTACAGAAAGGAGACAAAACAGCTAAAGGAAGGGACAGATTTTTCAAGTTCTGACATTTAGTTTGGACTTAGTGGACTTAATCTGGACTTCAGTCAGTGCACCAGTGCCAGCATTTATGCAACTCTCATAAATTTAGGTGCTCAACTTGTCATCCTTCACCTCCTTCACTTATGGCACCTTAAATTTATGTTTTTACAGACATTCATAGTAAGGAAGTTCTGTGAACTCAGTTTGCAGATGAATAACTAGAAGCTGGGGTTAAGTGATGACAGAGTTTTCTATAAGGGGTTGCAAGAAACTTACTATGTTTTGTATAAACATACAGAATCCTCATGAAGTTCATTAAATATAATCCTGCTTGCAGTGAAAATGCTAAGAGCTCAGCTGTGCTTCACAAGAAATGGCTTTTACACCTAGTGTTTTGAAATCCAGAAGAAAAAGCCACTGAAGGAGGCTTAAGCATTTAAAGAGGCAGGACACTTGGAAGGAAAAAAGTGAATAATGCTTCTTCACATAATGATTTCCCAAGCTCTGCTCATGCTTTACCATGAGATCTTCAGATATTTGGTTGAAGATCTTGGCTAATCATGATCCAGCTGAACTTAAACTGAGACAAGGCTGCCTTGTTTGCAAGCTGTTCTATAACAGTAAATGAAAAATGTGTGGCCAATATAATTACACTTTAGAAGAGGAAAGAATTAACAGTATCACGAAGTGAAAGTCTGGTTTATAGCCTGAGATCCTGAAAAAAATGGATTATTTATCTTCGCAAATCACTGGAAGAATTGCATGGACTCAGACATCCCCCCAAAAGTGCTACTGAAAGAGTCCTAAGGTTGCAGGTCTGCTGTGGTCTCCAGGTTCATACTCATCACTCAATGCATATTAAGCACTGCCTCACACTTTCAACTTCACAGAAGAATAAGTGTTTGTCCTTTTTAGTTCTGGTGCCCCAAAATGTAACAGTAATGTGAGAGATTATAATAATTTGTTTACCCATATGACTCTGACAGCTTGCAGCTTGCTTATAAACACAGGAAAAGGCAATGAAGGTTCCTGTGCTGAAGGGTTTCCAGTCCATTGGTCTGAATCAACAGTCATGTCTGCACTGGTACATGGCTGAGCTCATTCAGGGTCCGCTGGGGTGCTGCACAATAGGTAGGTAAGTTTGCATGTGCCTTTACACATGCACAGGACTGATCCTTTCACAATCGCCTTTACCAGTAGCAGAGACAGTCCTTAAATGACTTCTTCCTCCTCCCCTCCATAGATAATAGGTTCATCCTGCAAAGTATGCACACATCTTTATTTTAAATCATAGATGCAAAAAGATTTTAATAGCAGACAGAAGTATAATTATCTGAGGTTCAAAAGCTGTCAAGTGGCAAAGGGGAGAGAAAAATCTGTCCTTAATCATAAGGACTGGTATTCTCAGGCATGAGAACTGAAGCTAGATTTGTCTCATAAAATGCAAGGTGACCTGACAGAGATACGAAAACATGGGTTTAAATTCACTAAAAGACTCATCTGATATTCAGGCTAGGCTAATTTCTGCAGTACAAGGTTGATCTGTATCCAGGCTTTTTAACATTTCCTTTCCTTTTTGGTGTTTTNNNAAGATACAATTTCTGTTATTTATTTATTTTTGGCCCAGCATCATCTTAGAGCCTGAACAATCAAGCTATTCACTGACTTGGTGTTCAGTTTCAGACTTCTTGCTAACAATCTTCTTAGTAAATATACATTTTATAGATGCAGTAGCAAGCTGCAGAATAAAAACAAATCAGTGCAGTTTATGCTGGCACAACAGTGCAGTTTCACCCCATAGACTGAAAGATTAGAATCTTGTCCAAGAAGAAGATCAAAATGTACAGAAAATTCTTTGTTGTCTTTAGAAATTGTATGCCATTAAATCTTCAATTTCTGATGCAGAAAGCTTGTTTTTGTATCACAAAAAACCTTAGAACAACTAGGGAAATTGCTGCAAAGTTCCGCATGTTGCAGTGCAAAGTAGTGTTTAGCCACTTAAAAGTTCTTGTTAGCATTTCATTGAATAGTTAAGATAAATATTCATGCAGCAGTTCATTAAAAACAGGACAAAAGTAACATCTTCCCTGTTACCTAAATGAAATACTGTATTAAGCTAGAAAAAATATAATGTAGGTATGGAATAAACTATCTAAGCAGCAGTAAAGTTTTTAAATGCCACGTGAAAATGTAAATGCATAAGCAGAATATGAAATCACACCTTAAGAAACAGAATAGCAAAGAGTGGACAAAGACATGGGTACAAATTATTTTGGTGCCTTGTGAACTATTCTCATGACGAAATACTTCTGTCTTCTTTTCTGATGACTTAACGTAAAAATGGAAATCTCAAGAGGTCATATTATAGAAGAGCAGCAACAGATGGTATAAAATTTCTGAGAAAAGATGTACTGAGAAATGTTCTCAGTACCTTACACAGGGCTAGAGAGAGTGCAGAGTGTCAATATGCGTCTGAGAAGTGGCTAA
>VYZW01020800.1:1820-19597 GCA_013401315.1 Balaeniceps rex | reverse complement strand
TTAAACAGGTCACCAAAAAACCCCACCAAAACAAAATCACATGTATGAATACTTCTATGCAAAGGCATGAAACCTGAAATAGAAGATAGATAACCTGGAATGTTTTTTTTAAATGAGGATGTTGGCAGGCAGGCTTTTGAAAAGAAGGAAGGTACTCAGTAGGATGTAGAAGTTATGCCTATGTTATATGGGATACTGTCACAGGCTCCGACTCTCTTTCAGACAGCTCCCTGGAAGAGTTCAGGGTCTTGCAAAAGCTGGAGATGTGCAGCCAGCACATGACCGTGATATTCTGGAGAAAGGAAGGAAAAAGGTTAAAACCATGGACTTAAACCAGGTCATACCTAGATTGTCTCGTATCAAGTAGTTCCTAAGTACAAATGATATAAGAATGAGTATACCAATATTTGCCATTTAGAGAAAATAGTCCCAAAAGTTTTCCAAGACCTGGTGATACTCACAACTCATTCAAATATTAAACTGTCAGCCTAATAACTAAAATATGTAACCTCCAGATGAAAACAATACAAGAGACATGAAAGGTGTCAAATATGTAGCCAGACTTTTATAGGGCCTACAGGTGGTTTTGAAACACTGACTGATAAGTCAATTTTGTATATTTTGCAATTTGGTGTAATGGAGGTAGTAGACATGTGATTACACATAATAGAAAAGAATCATCATGGTTTTTGAAGAGGGAAGGTACACATCACATATCTATTACATTTATCTTAAATTTTATGAAGTATACTTGTGTTTTCAAAATGTTTTCTACTTTCAGGGTCTTTGAAATACTCTTTATGAGCTATTTATCATCTCTTGTGGTTAAATAATAGGTTCAAGGGGAGAAGAAAAATAACAGAAATAAATAATTATTTATGAAAATGGAAAAAGTTGCTAGTAGAATTCTACTACTAGATCCAGGGACCTACACTGGACTTGTGTTAGTCATCATATTCATGGAGGATTAAGGAAAGGGCGTGAATATAAAAGGTAACAAAGTTTTCTGATGATGCTAAGTTGAGTAACAAAAATAAAATGATTGCTGAAATGGAGACCCTTTCAAGAAGGACTTGACTGAATAAAAAAGAGCATCACAAGTGGTATGGAAAAAGTGGAAAGGGAAATATTCTAGTTTTTACAATATATGAACAACAAACCAAATAAAATTATCCAGCAACAGTTTTAAAGGTAGCAAAGGAGGAACACTGTGACAAACCATGGAAATCATTGCTTCTAGTTACAGTGGAAGCCAGAGGTTTAGATGGTTCAGAAAACAATTAAGCAAAATCGTTGGGGAAAAAGTGTAAAGACCTATTTATTAACCAGACATAATGGTTTGCCTCAGGAAGCTGCTAACTTGCAGATTGCTCAAAGGTGGGAAGTTGTAATGATGGAAAGTATGATTACAAACTTGCCTTACCCTTATGTTCTCCTCTACATATCTATACCTGGCCACTGTCAGAGATGTAACACTGATTAGAGGGATGTTCGACCTCATGCAATGTGACCTGCTTTTCTGAAGGATGAGAGAACAAAGTAAGAAACAGTCTGGTGAAAGCAATAGGACAATATAGTACTTTTGGCCTGATCTTATGTCAGTAAGTCAGTGAACCTGAATACAGAAAATAGAGGTTGGTGTCATTTAGCTTTCATATACTGAAAATGATAAGTCACTTAAAAACATCTTTGTCACTGTTTTGCTTCCCACTCTTAATCTATCTTCTCTACTTAAAATGTACATTCTGCAGAACAGAGATTGTTCCTTGCTGCATGTTGTAAAGGGTAGATCCAGAGCTCTAATTGCCATGAAAAACTTTACTATAAATAATACAATGTTTCCTAGTGCACTGGATGTTTGTGATAAATTCATCTGAAAGGCTTTTAAAATAACCAAATTCTTTATAATAAAAAAGCTTTGTGCCTCTTCTTTCTTATTCCTCCAAATACTTAATATGAAAGCATCCATCTTGTCTCAGATCACACCAAAGATCCCGTGCTGTTTCCAAATGGGTCAGGAGCAGATGCTAGGGAAATTAATTTTAAGAAACAGTTTATATTTGGAGTTATATTTTCTCTGGCTTCAGACCTCTTGAGTGCAATGCTGCATCCAAACTGCTTCATTTAACAGCTTTGATGGACTTGTAACAAATTTGCCTTGGCTTCTACAACAGTGAGTTCCAGTATTCACATAAACATGAAGTTAAGAAGAGCTTTTTCTTTTTTACTTATTTAAACTTGCTGACTGAAATTATCATTGGGTGTGCCTTGTCTTATAAAGAAAAAAAGAGTAAACAGGCATCCCTCTTTCAGCTTCCATATACAGTTCAGAGATCTCTTCAGGAAAGGTGTATTGTAATTTGTTCTGTCGAGGTTGGATCTGTGCCCTGATCATTAAATGTGTTTGCTTTTAAATATTTGTGGATGTGGTGGAGTAGTGAATACTGCAGACAGAACACATTCGTTTTCATATATTGAAACCAATTTTTTTTCTGAACTCCTTTTAGTACTTGGCTGTTAATAAGCAAATGGCCCAAGAAAAGCAGGGAGGAGTAGTGTACGGGTTTTTTTTATATGAATTTTACTGCCTTGGAAGCTATACCTGTAACATACAGGAACAATGCTAGGCAACTCTGTTGCAGGTTGCACAACAGAATTTTCACTGACACTTATATTCTCATATTGTTTTCAGTTCATCTGAATTTGCACAGCTATGCAGTGTATTATTTTAATTTGTGTTACAGCAGCATAACTCTACTGACATGAATGAAGTTACTTCTAATTTACAGTAGTGTGAGTGAGACTAGAATCAGACTTTTTCACTTCAAATATGTTCTGCATTGGTGGATATTAATAATGAAGGTGGTATGATCTAACCAACTGCTGATCTTTCTTATCTGATCACTGCTAGCAACAGAGCATGTTCTCTGAGCTTTGCCTCATTTTAATGGTGCTAGTGAGCTAATAAATCAAACGAGCAGAGCTGATATTCTTGCTATATATGGATAACGGTATCTTAGCAAGCTCTTGGATTGTTTAAAACAGGATCCTGCTGAACAGGATCCTGCTTTCTACACACAAAGAGAAAAATGCCTGAGGTTGGCTAAACAAGGTTAATTGCTGGATGCTTCTTATATCACCAGTGGTTCCAAAAATTCAACGGCAGGTTTGAATAATATCTCTCATGTTAAAACTAGTTTTGCCTCTTTAATCTACAATTCATTACTGAATTAATGCTAAGAAAGAAGGGGCCTAAAGGAAATGTGGTGCTGCAAATGCATGGTATGATGGAGTGTTGTTATGTACATTTATAAGATCTGCTGATTAATTCATTCTTTCCACAAAAAATACAGTGTTCCTTTTTCTTTTGTAGCTCTTTACACCTTACTGCCTGGTAGTCACTACCTTTATTACCCCACTGAATTTTATGACTGTATAGATTTCCAAACCTGGCTTTTTCTATCAGTCTTCCTCTCTTGCTCTTATCTTCTCTCTACTTGCTCATTTACTGTCTTCCCTTCTTCACTATTTAGCTGATGATAGTCCATCTGCTTCTCAGGAACTACTTAGTGCTGCTGCCAGGGAAGCAGCACTTCCACCTTGAAATACCATTATAGGAGGAAAGATACCAGAGGGGCTTCACAGACAAAATCTGGAACATGACTGAGCAGGTTTGCTCAAGTAAATAAATGGTAAAGCTAGTGGTTTTCTACTGAACTATCATATGGCATATTCCTTAAGAGAGAGAAAGGGGACAGGGAAAAGCTGTTAAATGAGAACGGTGAAAGGAAGATGAGAAGGAAGGACATACTCACACAGTTCGTCTCTCCTGCCAATACAGCAGTCAATTTCCCTTCAGCAGCCGTGCTTATGTGGTTTGCTTCCTAAGAATGAAAGCACCCGTTAAAATGTTCAACAAAGGCTGAACGGAAACCCTCCGGCTCAGCTGCCTCTTAACCCAGGTTTGCAAAAACTTTAAAATTCATTCTGCTTTGATAAAAGGCTCCTAATTTAATATGCTATTAGACTAGTATGGAGCTAATCCTCTGAATCAAATAGACTTTAAAATGAAAGGGCTAGTCTCTAAGACATGAAAAAATGCTGCATATTTGTGTGATTAATGAAAATGTAAGTCTGTGGTAGAATTATTATTATGGAGGGGGAAAATGTGTTTGACAAAGCAATAAACTTGGATGCTGAAGTAAGGTTGGTTTGTTCTCTATGAATGTCAGTTCCTGTGAGCTATCAGATGCAATAAAGCATAAAATTGTGTTTGATTTGTATTCACATGGTCTAATATCATATAAGTGGCACTGAAAGCCACAAGGCATATCTTCTAGGGCTGGTAATTCCATTTCAGTATTTTTGGATTAGTGATGGAAAGTTATGGATTAGAAGAGATATCAATGTATGTGAACCTTTTAGCTAAATAAAGTACCAGACAGTACTCTCCTGGGATAAGAAGGTTAGCACATATAACCTTGAATTTATGCTTCTTTTAAGTGCTGGGTAGCCAGTATATTCTTTGTTTGTAGAATTTTTTAAAACCACATGTTAAACACATTTTGAACTGAAAAAAAATACTAGTTAACAAAATAAGAATCACATACTTCTGAGCATTGGCTCTTCACTTGCATATGAAAGTAACAGATTTAAACTGTGGCACTAATCTTGATGCAAATAGTATAATTAAAAGATAAATCAGGACTAAAATTCATCAAGTGAATCTGTTTTGTTAATGTTCTTTCACAAATTAGAAAGCCAGAGGGGACTACTGTAATCGTCTAGTCTGACCTCTTGTATACTCCAGGTCATGCAACTTTTCTGAATTAATTCCCATTTCAGCTGGCACTTATCTTTTAGAAAGACATTCAATCTTGATTTTAAAATGTACAGCTAAAATTACTCGATTTGAAATGTATTTCCTCAGTAGCAGAGTTTTGTACGTGGTGAATATTTTTGCTTAGTCAAGTTTCACTCAAACTTCTATATACCTTAATCTGTTTTCACAGGTATACTTATTTATACCCTCAAGGATCACATGAAGCTTTCTGGCTACAGATTCATGATGAGAGTGTGTGTTTAGCCGATTACCCCTGATCTTTGGATCACCTGCCAGCTTCTTCAAGGTCATCGAACGATGAGTGAAACAGAATGAAGAATGGACAGTAGAAATGCACAGGCTCAGTGATGATTCTTTGTGTACCATTTCATTCTGAGATCTGTTAGTTAGCCCATTTTTAATCTTTATAATGTGTGCCATATTGATTTTTTACTATCCTGTCTTCCTAATCAGAATGTGCTGTATCAATCAAAGCAAATGTCTTACAGTACTCTAGGAATACCAAATTTATGCAGTTTATCAATCTGCATAATCAATTATTGATGTCTTTATCAATCAAACTTGCAATCTTGCTGAAAAAATTATGAGCCCTAAAATGTGTATTTCATAAACCCATGTTGTTTCTTAATATTTATACCTGTTTAATCCAATTTCTTACTAATGGTGAGGGAGGAAGAAGGAAGCATTCTATGGCAAAAAAAGCATTACCTGTTTCAGACTTTATGGCAACTTGGAAGCAAATATTGGAATTACGGACCAACATTTTAACATATGAAACAAGCTGGAGCATGAGTGTGGTTGTCTGTTACTGAACACCAAATGGTCATGCTTTATGTCTTTTCACCACTAGTGAAGACCATGACAAGCTCCTTAGATATGTCTCTTTCTGTGTACCAAGTAGAGCAGGAAAGTTTAAATCACTTCCCAAAACTCATACCTTAACTAATATAACCTTAGATATTTTCATTAGTTGCAGAGTGTCTAATCTTTATTTATGATGCTTGCAAAGTCTGCCTTTCTAATTTATGTAAGATAGGTGCTGATTCTACCTTTACATATCCGAGTATATTTCAGTCTTTAATGTATTTAGCCTAAAAAGTCCACTCAACTTCCCTATGTAACAGGAAAGGGATTTTTTCTTTATTTTACAGGGAACGAAAGCAAAGAGAGCAGATCTATTGAAATAGGTGCCCAAAGGCAACACCGGGCGTAGGTTTGCTGTATTGGACTTTGAAGGCAATAGAGAAGGCTTCATACTTATAAAGAACAATTCAGGAAGATAAAGTACTGTCTAGAGTTCAGCACTACAATGTTAATGAATACATGCCTCCCTATTACGCTTATGTGTAGGAAGTAGAGTCCCACCATAATAGTTCCTCCATTCCTATGGAGGTGCAGACTCTGCACTGAAATGCTTAACGGAGCGAGGAGTGTCATGTCACAGCGGAAGTGGTGCTTGTATCAGACTCGTTAAATTATTCAGCTAGGAATTGAACAGATTATCTGAATAAGAGGGATATTTTCAATCAGGGAGGGACAAGTCCAGACCTATCCTTCTCTTTTGGGATTGGCACACTGGGCAAAGTATGAAAATAATTCAAGAAGCAATCACCAGAAGACAGGAATCCTATCATGCTGCTTAACGAGCACTTCTGGGCTTTCTTGACTTGCTTTCTGCCAGCTCAGCTCAATTCAGAATAGCTAAGGGGCAGTTGCTGTCTTGAGATCCCAAGCTGGACGTTTGAAACAACCTGAGCGCAGGGAGACTGCACGCTAGACTCAAGCCTACAATGAGCTCTCAGTGATCTTCAAATCCGATGAAACCCCACGCCTGTCTGATCAGTGCTCTTAAGGATTTTCCCATCGGGGTTAATTCCTCTGTTTTAGCCCCACACCCAGCCCAACTTTAAAAGGAGCACTGAAAGGAGACAGCCTCATCAGCCACTCGTTTTTAATGGCTCCTTTCACCCTGTGCTTCCTTCCACAGCAGCCTTCCACTGCCTTTGATCTACAAATATCTTGAATATAAGTGGTATTTAATGTAGAAAGGNCGGGGAGGGGGTGGGGTGGGGGGTGCATGCGCATGGTTTGGGGAACGAAAATCGGCGTCGTCCGAAACGGACGTGACTTTTCCAGCGGAGGCAGGTGCAGTCCGGCACCCGAGGCACGCAACACACCCTGGCCAGCCTTTTCCCCGGCTGGTCAGGGCGGGTTGGGGACCGACGCGGATCCCCAGCCTGTTCCCGCATTGGCTCCCGTAAGTTCCCGCGTCATTTTTCTCCCCACACCCCGCTTTTCGCACTGGCAACCACAAGGCTCGATGGACGGGCGGGAGAAAGCTCGGATGCTCTGAGAGGGTCTGGGTTTTTGGTGTTTGTTTTTTTTTTTCCCCCAGCCCCGGGACCAACCACCAGGGATGTCCGGGATTCAACACGAGGATGGTTCCCCTCCGTGCAGGAACTGGACGACCGGGTCGGAGCTAAACGAAACGCGGGAGGCTCTTTTAATCCCTTCCTCCGACTACGACGATGAGGAGTTCCTGCGATACCTCTGGAAGGAGTATTTGCATCCCAAGGAGTACGAATGGGCGCTGATCGCCGGCTACATCGTCGTCTTCATCGTGGCGCTCGTCGGGAACGTCCTGGGTGAGTCGCGCTCCCCCAAAGTTCCCGTTCCCCCTTGCCGAGGTGGGGTTTGTACGGATGGTGGCTGGAAACCGGGGCTGGGTTTCGCTTCCCCTCTGGAAACGCGGGTGTCCCCAGCCGCGGGGAAAAGTTAAGGCAGCGCGGAAGGGGCCTTTGCTGCGGGACGCCGTGAAAACCGCTTCCCCCTGCGCTTGCGAGGGGCTGCGGCGGCAGCCGCTCGCTGCCGGGGCTGGGCAGGCGGAGAGGGGCCGGCGGAACTCACCGGAGGGACCCGGTGGGAGAGAGCCGGGGGCTGCCGGCTGGCTCCCGTCCCTGTCCGCCGGGCCGAGGTGCTGAACGCCCCCACCCCCCGCCCTGCCCGCCCCGGCCGGCGGCTCCGCCTCTCAGCCCGCCCGGGAGGCTGCTGCTCCCTCTCGCAGCCCCGGCCCGCTCGGCGAAGCCCGGCGACGCGCTGGCAATAGCAAACTCGCGGTGTTTTCTGAAGGACGGAGATGGCGGGTGCGGGTACGGGCCGCGGGGCGGGGGGGAGTGGACACGGGACGGCGCCCGCCCCGTGAGGGGAAGCGGCCGTTGCTCCCCTCAGCAGCCGGCGGGCGGAAGGCGCGCGGGTCCCGCCTCGGCGGCGCAACGGCCGCGGTCGCGAGCTGCGCGGCNGGGGGCTGCCGTGGGCTTCTCGGCCGCGGCTCTGGGGGGGCGGGACGGAGGGCAACCCTCGCGCGGTGAGGGGGCGTGTGGCGGAGAGCCGAGGCCACGGGTGGGCTGGGGCGGCCGCGGGAAGCGGGAGCGTTTACGGGAACAAGCGGGGGCGGTGTGGGGGAGCGGCGAGCCGGGTCTGGCCGTAGGGAGCCCGCCCGTCGCCTCTCCCCTCCCGACGGGAGCTGCTTCTCCGCTTGCACTCCCCCGAGCTGGCCGCTGCAAGCAGCGGAGCATGACTGAGGCCGGGCCGACCCGGCGCCGGAGAGCGTCGCCGGGCCGCCGGAAAAGGCGCTTGTGGCGGTGCAGGGGAGCGCTCGGCCCCCGCCCGACCGCGGGCTGCGGGGGGCGGACACGCGTGTGCAGATGCACCCGCCCGGGGCGGCCGTGTCCTCGCCGACCGCTGCTCCTTCCCGCAGCCGTGCCCTTTTAGTTTGCTGATGGCCGGGTGAGCGGAGAAGACGTTTGTCTTCATCAGTTCGGCATTTATGAATGGGCATGAATGCGGTGTGACTGCCGGGGAGCCGGTGACGCCGTGAGAGCCCACTTAGCTGGAGTCACGGCCATTTGCATTCTTTATTTACATCAGTGACATTTTCATGAACGGAGTGGCGCACTAGCGCGCCCAGCCCTGCCATACGGGTCTTCCATTCATGTTTTTCTGAAGGATTTATGCATGTCAGGGCTGTCATCTGCAAGCTCTCTAGGCTTCCCGAGGCGGGATGCAGATAAGACTGCAGCCAAAGGCAAAATTTTGCAACGCTTTTTTTTCTTTCAACGGACTGATGATGTTTTTTTTTTTCTTTTCCTGGAATGGTGCGCTAACTGCCTGTAAACAATCCAGTGTGCACGTTGGCGAAACCAGTGATTTTTCAGCCAAAGAGGTTGCGTTAGAGCTATTCAGAAGCCTGAGCATGTTTGCTCGGTCCATTGCCTGGCAGCCAGCTTGACAGGCAGCGTGAAGGTAATAGCCCTCGCAAAGAGGCTGTAGTTTAAACTAGGAAGAAAAGTGTCCTTCGTTCTGATCTTGAGCAAAGACGGTTTTAGGAGAACGACCTGTGTTTACCTCTTCGCCTCCACCCGTTCTGTAAGCAGGCTGTCCTCTCGCCTTTAAAGATTCAAGGTCAAATCTTCAGCTGTAGGAGCGCTCACCCTGTTTACGCTTTTTTCCACTGAAGCCACGAGGAGAAAAGCTTTCCTCTCTGTGCACTTGCAAATAGGGACGGTATCAGTGCTAAAGTAGAGCGGCTCCTCCCTGACATTTGTGTCCGTTATCTTTTTGCTTGGGATGGAAGCTGGCATTTGGCTGTCCACCCACCTTTTCTTTTACTGGACTGCTGCTGCCCGAGCCGTTTGCTCTTTAAACTGCCTTTGTGCATTACACGGACCTCACCCACCCAAACTGCTGCTTCTGTTTACGAGCAAGTTGTTTGTAAGATCTGCAGGTGCAGGTGCTCGTTAGCTGAACATTGTCTCATCTTTATGCAAGAAAGCTCATACTGCACTGATTGCAGGCTCGTGTGATTTTGAGGAGAGAAATGGATGTGGTCTAATGCCCTTTCCAAAGACTTTATTGTGAAACTTTATTTGGCTATGACTGAAAGTCTGATATAGAACAGTACACATTTTGAAGTCTCTGAGAAGCTAATTTTTCCTGCTTGAAAAATCCATATTCAAGGTTAATCTGGGATTTAGTCATGGACCTTAGTGAAGCAGAGCAGAAGTGGTTCTAAAGAGAGTTTTAGTGGCTAATAGTCCTTTATGTTATCATCCTTAGTGAAGCAGTGTGTTACTCTACTTACGTTTGACTGATGCTGCTGGACTAGTGTGGCATGTGAAGTCAATGTTTTGGTTGTATTTTGTCCATGTCCTATTCAGATAGCACTTAACTAACCAGGAAAGATCCTTCCCTTCCCTATGTGGTACTGAAAATTATATTTCTGCCTCTTATTTTGGTTTGTGCATTCACATGGGATGAAGAGGCTCATTGTGTCCCAGCAATAACATCTCTGCAAGTGGAAGGCACAGCACATCCCTCAGATATCAGTAATAAACTAGATTGAAGCATTCTGACAGTTAATTAACAACCAAGGGTAGAATCAGAAGCTTGAACTTTGATTGACATCTACTGGGCTCTTGAGTGAGCTGCACTGCAGGAATTCTATTATAGTAGCATATAACAAGGTCTGCATTGCTATTTAACTTTCAATTTAATTAGGAGAATTGACATAGACCGTCCAAGCTGCTGCACAAACCAGCTAAAATGAAAACCGTTAGCAAGTCTCTGCATTTGAATGCAAGTTTCATTCTTGCATTCGAGTGCTTCATGTCAGTAATTCTCACGTGTGCCCACAGTGGCTGCTCACCAGAGGTTTCAGTGCAAGCCTCTGAGAAGAAACAGAAGACGTTTTTAGGACATATTTGCGTGAACATTCAGAGAATCTGAAATCCAGATGATGACATCAGTATGTTTTGTCCTATTTTCTTCTTCACTTGGTCACTATTTATCACTGGAAGCAGAATAGGTGTTGAGGATAAGGACTTTCTGTTTTGCAAACAAGACCAAAAGAATTCTTTGCCACTGCACAGCAATGAAACTCTTGCAGCTGCTTTGCACAGCTAGTGCAAAACATAGGACTTCTTAATAGACAACGTACGTTGACTGTAGGGTAAATACCTGTTTCTTCTTTATTTGAAAATGTTGCATTAAAAACATTGCTTAAAAATAGAAAACTAGATAATTAAAGAAGGAAAGATATTTTTAGGATGCATGGAGGTCTCTGGTTACTGACATGATCATTCCACACTATGCAGTTGCAGCAGTTAATAACTGGAATAAGACCACACAGGATTAATAAGTAATGTACAACTCCATACATTTAACTCCATTTTTACATGTAAAGAATGGGAGTGGTTCTTATTTAAGTTATACATTTGCATGGGTCAGAACTTTTCTCATGAAATGGTTTCCCTCAGGGAACATGCATTCATCAAAATCAGAATGTACAGCAGAGATCACTTGGTTTGATCAAAGACTGAACACAGAATAAGCAGCCTTCTGGTGTCCTACCAGCTGGGTTGCTGGGCCTCTTGGCAGCCCTCCCCAGAGCTGGCAGAAGCTGAGATCCTGAGCACACACAACCTGCCAACACCCAGCTTGAAAGTCCTCAGCGCTGCTGGCTTCCAAGGCTAGGAGACCATGCAGGACATCAGTGAGAGATTTCAAAACCTTTCTTCACTCACTCAATTTGGTGATACTTGTTTTTCTTTCCAACTCAGAATGAAACCAATTTTAATTGACAGAATTACTCTTTTCTGGATAGCTCTATTATTTATTATCTATTTTACAGTAACTGCTAGTTATGCTGAGATCTGTACAGAACCCAAATGTGGTCCTTTCCTCAAAGAGTTCATAGTCTGACTCATAGAGCTCAACAGCATTCATTTGATCTGTATTCATTGTAGTTCGATTTTTTAGGGCTGGAAAAGAAAAGGTTTGTGTATACTTCTAACACCAGAGTCCTAGTCAATGCCCATCAATAGGCAACTGCCTCAAATGCTGCTCTGTTATCTTTTTAAAGGTATCTGGTGAATACCGAGGTCTATGCATACATGCATGTGTTGGTAGAATTGGATGAGTCATGTATTCTCTTAAATGGTGCCATGATCTTCATGAATCCTATTTGATTGCTGTAGATAAGCCATATTTAATTTAATCATGTTTTAAGTTATTATATTTAATTTTGTCCAGATTACTTGGGGAATCTGGCACTGAAAGGACTTTACTTTTGTAATATCAGCGTGAGTCACCTTTATCTGTTGGATGAATAATAACTAGAGTCACTTTATCATTTTTAAAAATATACCACACAGGAAATGATAGGATATTTATACATTTCATCTACATAAGATATAGAATGTATGAGCTCAATTTATGTAGGATTTCGAGTATCAACTGAAGTACATTGGTGTTTGCATAATATGCAGATTACTGGCAAGAAAGAGTGACGCACATCCTTGTGAGATACACAAAAAGTAGAAAAGCATTAAAAGATGAAGCTGATTTGAAATTATGACATTTTCTTTCTAGATTCTTATATCCAGATGTGTAACTAGTTCCACTCTATATGCTTTCTGACCAGAGAGTCCGGAGTGGGGAGAGCGGGGACTGATCTATTTTCCTTTACCATTCTTTATGTCGAAAGGCAACTCTGCCTAGTTCAAATAGTGCAGTCATATTGAACCCAACTCTGAAAAAGGGCAATGTCCAAGACTGAAGGAAGGTGAGCTGCAAGAGGTGCTTGATGTCTTGAATGGTTTTGGGTTTGTTTCATTTTTCTTTCAAGATGTACTCCTGATAAACGTGTGAAACTTTTAAAAAACTTGTCCCATTTAATTTTATACATTTGTCGTGGTTTAGCCCCACTCGGCAACTAAGCACCACGCAGCCGCTCGCTCACCCTCCCCCTCCCCAGTGGGATGGGGGAGAGAATTGGAAGGGCAAGAGTAAGAAAACCCGCGGGTTGAGATAAGAACAGTTTAATAATTGAAATAATAATAATAGTAATAATAATAATAATAATAATAATAATAATAATAATAATAATTGTAATGAAAAGGAGAACGAGACAGACAAACAAAACCCAGGGAAAAGAAAACAAGTGATGCAACCGCTCACCACCCGCCGACCGACACCCAGCCAGTCCCCGAGCAGCGATCGCTGCCCCCCGGCTAACTCCCCTCGGTTTATATACTGAGCATGACGTCATATGGTATGGAATAGCCCTTTGGTCAATTTGGATCAACTATCTTGGGCTGTGCCCCCTCCCAACTTCTTGTGCACCTGGCAGAGCATGGGAAGCTGAAAAAGAAAGTCCTTGACTAGTCTAAGCATTACTTAGCAACAACTAAAACATCAGTGTGTTATCAGCATTCCTCTCATGCTAAATCCAAAACACAGCACTATGCCAGCTACTAGCAAGAAAAGTAACTCTAACCCAGCTGAAACCAGGACAAAATTCTCAAAGCTGTTGGCGTGATAGTTCTGAAGACCAGCTCTGCTATTTAGACCCAAAACAGGTGCAACCTTGATGGTGGCAGGATATGCTGCCTACTATCAATTTTATGTTGTGAGTGATGTTTGGAAAGAATCATCTATCTATGGAAGAAGGGAAGTAACTCAGAAGAGCTGTTTGGCAACTGCATAACTCCAAGACCACTAAAAACAGTGAAGCCCTGTCTGCCAGGAGCTGAACAGAGACTAACACAGCTTTCCCTTAGGTCGCTGAAGTATTCTTTAGACAGAAGTGTCTTTGGGGCATTACCAAATAAAATGAAAGCTGTTGTCACTTCCTGCTTTAACTCACTGTCTTTCAAAAAAAGTGGAAGGTTTTGGAATGCTTCTTTGTTTTTAAAGTGGTGGTGTTTACTTTCTGTGTTGCATGTCAAGTGAAACTTTTTTTTTTTTGGACATTAGCAGCTGATTTACTTATTGTACGTCTCACAAATGGAATTTGTCAGAGAAGAGCTAGAATGGACTTCCCCAGGGGAAGGAGAGCCAGGAGATGAGGGCAGCAGCAAGATTGACAGGGCAGTGTACTCACCAACATAGTCCCACAGTGCCTGAGAGCATGGTAGGTCTGGTGATGTTTACCAGGGTTCAGATACCTCCCAGCAATTGCCAGACGAATCCATAGTGATGAAGCAGGTCTGAGGTTAAGCCAGAAAGGCAAGTCAGCGGGTGAGGATTACAATCAAAATCAGCAAAACACATGCATACTTGCAACGTGGTCTTTACCTGAGCTTAAATGCAGCTCCCAGGCAAAGAGGTGTCCCCCAAAAGAGGTGTCTCATCTTTCTCCAAAAACTCTGTTCCCAGCAGCCTTACATGCTGCCCCCTACCAAAGCTGATCTCCAACACAGGCAGCTAACCCCTGGGCAGGGGACAGAGGTTGCAGAGCCTGGGTGTGCACTCAGCCCTGAGAGAACTGTGCTCTGTCTCCTGGTTCTCAGCGCGGTAAGACTGCAAGGATTTTAGCCCGTTTGGGGAATATTATGTTGGCAATGTGGATTCATGATATAGATTCAGAAGTTGTATACTATGCAAGATATTTGCTGTAGCATTTCACTAGCGTAGTGAACTGTACTTTCTTTGTGTAGTCTAAAGAAAAGGCATTCTTACATCTACGTTAGAAACAGACATGGACGTGGAAGGGTTTTTCCTAGTGCAACTCCATTTCCAAATGCATTTTGAAGCATGTGGTTTCAAAGTTGCACAACATTTCAGCTGTGGAGCACACCTTGATTTTAATGAGTCATACAGGTTTAAATGGAATCACAGTGAAGTGTGAAATCTTTTTATTGTAGTGTCATGTGCAGTATGACAGCTATATTTATGGTCCTTCCATCTCTAACATGAAATGTGTGTAAGGGTTTTGTAGTTTTTTTATTGTTACTATGGATAGAAAAATAAGTATATCAAATGTGATTATGAAATAACTGGTCATTCAGTATAGCCAGCTTTGCAGAGATGACTGGGGTCGCCAATTAATATTTGTAATGATTTGTGTGTGTATGTGAGTGTGCGTGTGGTGGGACAATTTAAAACCAATCTGTCTGTGTTAATCAGTACAGTTAGCTCAGGAAGCTGTGTCATGGTACCTTTCACTTCCTCCAGAGCAGACCAAACCTGGCATTTTTGGCAGTCTGTTTTTATAGCATAGCTGATTCTGGTAATAACTCCCATTTCCATAAGATTGTTACTTGTCTAAGATAATGTAATGTGACTGAGTTAGAAAATGAATCCTGTGCCAATTAGATGGTTGTGCTATTACTCCCAATTGTAATCTGTAGAGATAAGCTTCCAGCAAGCAGAATTTACTTCTTGTATTCTTCTCTAGTGCCATAATAATGAGGCAGTACAAAAAATATAAAAGTGGGTTGGAGAACATGAGTAACCCCAACCCTCAACTCGTAAGTCCCTTTAAAAGCCTGAGTATAATAGAGCACTTGGTAGCTAGAAAACATCTCAGAAAATACGTTGCTGCAAGCAAACTAGTTACTGTATATCTGTTTTATTTATGTAGACTCTCACTGTCTTTTGTGGGAGACAGTTCCCCATTAGTACATTTCAGTGAAGCTTATAGTCAACAAAATACTTTAAGATTTCATATGTTCAATGTTATGCAGCTGTATTTCTTACAGTTTCATGTTTTTCCTAGACTTTCACTAGGAAAAAGTGATGGAACCTACACATATGTACTTGTTTATGTGTGATACATAGGGAGCATGACCTAACCACCTACTGCTTTTGTCACGCTTCCATGATTTTGTTCAAATTTGTTGACACATCTAGTGTGTCCTGTTGATGAGGAGCTATCACCTCACTGGTGGGCTATTTGTGTGTGCAGCCCAGAATATTTTCCATCTTTTCAGCTGTCACATCACATATTCAAGGACAGTTCTTATCTGCTGGGCATTATTACCAGCTGTAGGAATTTTTTTAGTATTTCCTTTATAATAAATATTGTATAAAAAGTGTCTTTCTTTGTGTCATTCTTTCTATTACTTTTTCAACATAAACCTGGTCTTATGTTGGACTCCTTTTTTTCAGATAAGATTAGTTACGTAAAAAATGAAGTCATGTGGGTTTAGAGCTTAATAGTGGATAAGAGATGGACAGCCTAAGAAGTAGATATCATCTTCCTATTCACAGAAGAGATCACTTTGTTTTAGATCTTTTGTTCTCACTGCTGGTTTCAAAAACCCCTAATTAAATACACTCTGCAATTTAGTTAAAGTGCTTCTCACCCCTTAATCAAGATCATCAATAAAGTTATTGAAGGACTCATGGAAAGCCTTCCTAAAACAAATAAAATAAGCTTAGTCTTAGGCACCTAATTTTTAGACTCTTAAGTTAAAGCAGAAGAATCCTCAATCAGGAATCTTTCATAATGAAAGTAGCTTAAGTGACAGTGTTTTTCCTTCCAGCATTGATCCAGTGTTTCCACAGGGGCTCTAGCTCTCCAGAATCCCACTTGGTAGCCTATCTACTCAGCCTTCCTTTCAACATGATTATGTTGCTTGACATCCCACCACCCAGACCTTGATTCACAGTAGGTAATGGCATCACCAAAAAAGACCAAGGAGGAGAATGCCATATGAAGAACCAATTCATTGCCAGGTGGAAAAAAAATTTTTGTGGGGGTAGGAGGTAGACAATAAATAATGTGTAACTCAAATGTATTTAACCCTTTTTTTTAATCACTGTTTGATTGTAAAATATTGTGAAGGAGTAAAGATCTTTAGAAGCTTTCTGCCTCATGCATTTGGAGGTGTTGATGACCAGTGCTTATAATCACAGCATTACTTCCAAAGGACTGCTAGATGGCCATGTTATGATATTTTAGTCAAACAGTTGTGATACTGAATTAGCAAAGCAAAATAAAATCATTGAAGTTTAGTATAATGGGAAAGAAAATTATAATTCTTTGTTTACATCCATCTGGGATTTATTATTCACCAAAAATGAGATAAGAGGTAGTGTCATTCATTTATATAAAGAAATGTCAGGTATTGCTGGTTATGGAAATTACATTTCTATTTTGGCCAAGAAGTCACACTGGAAGATGACCCATTGAATACGAGGTTGACAAGACTTCTGGAGTGTTAAGGAAATGATTTGGGGTTGACATGTAAAAAACAAATTGACAGCTGAAACAGCAGTCCACCAGCAGAAGGACTGCAGCACACGTTTAATATGCTCAAGACAGTGTAAATCTTCCAGGAGGCAAGCAGCTGAATTTTATACCAGCTGGAGCCTTTGTATTGTTTTCATATTCAGCTTGAGATACAATGAGCTATGCTAATTGAATAGATGGCATTACAGCCTCTAATTAAAATGCCACAGGAGACTAAACCAACAGGGATTAAATTTGTACATGAAAAATACCAATCTCACCGTACTGTCAGATTTGAGAGGGTTTTTCTCTTCAGGAATATAATGAGGTATATGAAGCTTTCTTGATGACTTTTAATAGCATCTGTCTTAAATTTTAACTTTGATTTGAATTTGTTATGCTTAGTCCTTCCTGGGACTTGCCTGTGAGACTTTTTTGGGGGTGAGAGATCGTGAATGGAGGATGGGTTCTGAAACAAGCTTCATTATCGCAGAACTGTCCTCGCTTGGGTAAAGCCTTCACAAGTTTTTCCAAATGCTGGCAGCCCGGCAACTCAAACTAGTTTCCGAGCCTTCACTGACACTGTGTGGCAGAGGTAGGAATAGCAATCGTTTTGCTTAAAACTCTCGATTCTGGCGGAAGAAAATGAAAGCATCAGCGATGAGACAAAGGGGTTATTATTACTTAATAATCATTATAAAAATAGATGCTCTTTGTGAAAGCTGGCCTGCATGTTTTCATTTGCAGTTATTAACTGTAACTTCGAGTGTTTTTATAAAATAAAAGCAAAAATACAGAAAATAATAAAATACACTGGGCAGGCAATTAGATTCCAGTAGAGTTCTAGCAGTCAGGGAAACCCTGCACAGTAGGAGCGTGTTTCTGAGTGACATTTCTCTCACATTTTTCTCCCACCTT
>VYZW01020786.1:1356-14228 GCA_013401315.1 Balaeniceps rex | reverse complement strand
TACCACAATAAAGTTTCAGTTTCTATTATCTCATATTTTATCTGAAGCATATGGGTTAACTACAGTGCAACATTTAGTTTTCCAAATTTATTTACCTTCTCAGAGTCCAATATTAGTAGCATATTTTCAATCTGGGATGATCTGTAGGTCCTTTATAGCCTCCACAGCTACTTGTGTAAGGAAAAAATAGGTGGTGGGGTAGTGAATCCTTCTCCTAAGGAGGCAGTTCTATAGTCTGTTTGCCTGCCCCCAAACACTTGATTAATTTGTAATATTTCTATATCTGAACAAATTTCAATTGATATATATTGTTTACACCTTGCCTACATAGGGAAATATTTTCTATATAACCTTGGGTGTCAACTGAAATCAACATTTGTATACTAATGTTAGATCTCCATGCTGGTGCTTTTACCTTGTACAAGGAAATATTTTATCATTCCACTTTACATCAGTCAGGATGAGTTTTAAGCTAAAGAAGTGATTTTATTGCTAAATAAGACTGNCCAACAAAGCCTTCAGCAACATAACATGGGCTCCCACATTAGAGGTAAGGAATCAGCACTTCAGTGTAAAGGGCGTTTGAACTAAAGGACTTTGAGCTCATAATGACAACCCATGACTTTGTTTGTGTCAAGATTCTTTTTGGCAATAATTAATAGAAATGAAAACAGAATTGCAAGAACATTTGTAGAAAGAAAACGTGTCTTGCATACAATCACCTACTTATTTGAGGTGCATGCATGGGCCATTTTATGAAGTCCTTGTGCGTGGGAAATAGAAGGGAATGAGCAACAGCAGCAAGCAGTGGGCAGCTTGAAACTATTGTCAAAAACAACACCTACAGTATGGCAAAGCTTCAATCTGAGCAAGTATATTTGGGCAATAATGTTACATACTTCCAAAGGCAGGCCATTTAAGCCTGAATAAGAAGATTGAAGAAGGCAGAGCTTTAGAGAGAGAGGGCTAATGTTTAAGATGCGTAAAATGTGATTCTGGAGAAGAGAAAAATGTTTCCTCCCTTATTCACATCTAAAACAAAATGAAGGATGGAAAGTCACAAGGACTGTACAATGGCTGCTGCCTACAGTCAATTACTTATGGTAGGAAGAGTAACAATAAGAAAAGGTGGACCAGCAATCACTTACCAGTATACAAAATACTATTATGTAAGATTTAAGGATACTACTATTTCAAACAGAAACAAAACCAGGAAAAAATATCACCAGAAAAGTTCTCCTTGAGTCAATTGATCAGAGGAGAAACACAGAGAAAAGAGTATGCTCTTTATAAGTAGGATTATGTACTCCCATGCAAGTGTTTGCAATATGACAGAGATTGAACCTCAAGTCAGCAAAACAGTTAAGTTCTGTGTAAAAATTCCAAAATGTTTCTTAAGAATTCAAACAAAATTTTTATACGTGACTCATGAGCTTTGGAATTGTCATGACTTTTTTTGCAGGAAACTGAAAAAGCTTATTGTGTAAACCATGCTATTTTAAGTGTCAAAATGGTATATGAAATTACAACAAAGATGGAACAAACCTAAAAACACAATATTTTCTTTGTAGATGGTTCACAAATATGGCAAGGGTTTAAATTCACCAAATAAATATTTTCTCATCGGTTATTAATGCAGTTCTTACATTACTTTAATGTGTCTTATTCTCAGAAAGTCCCTATCTCATACATGTACACAGCTAAAAGTGCACAAACACACATGCACAAAGACCCATCTCCCCACATACTCAAGTAGCTATGACATTTTCTCTTTCAGACAGCAACCAGTATTTGCTTGCACTTGCCAGTACATTATACACTGAAGAGCAATAAAACACATTGTTCTGTTTGAGTACACATGTAGAAGGTATGGCCAAGGCAATGAAACTTTTTATCCATGAAAATTACAAAATGAATACATAATAGAAAATCCATTAAGCAAAGAAAACAGTAGCCAAAATTGGGTACTAGTCCAAACTTCATCTTTATTTACTCAATATATTTAATGTTTAGGCAGTTTTCTAAATTTACAAGTGTTTGCATAAATGGTCTTTTTCAATTACTGACCTGTAATTTACTACAATTATTTGCCTTTGTGTCGCCAACATTAGATATTCCTCTTAACAAATTGGTTTATGTTCACATATAATATAGACATTTCAGCTTGAATAAATCCGAGAGGCATGACCCTGGATATAGCCAATAAACAAGGTCTCAAAATCTGTTTTAATGCAATAAGTATGGATTTTTGTGTGCTAAACAATCTTAGAACCTAATCCCTTCAGTGTCTGATTAATCAATAATATAAACATTAGCTGCTAGCTCTTGTGTCATAGCATTAGAGCAAAAACAGTTTTTCAGTTTAAGAATCAGGGCCTAGCTCTCTGAAAATCTTTAATTAATGTAAGATCATAGACAAGAAATCATAAATAATATTAGAAATATATATGTGTGTATTTAATTAGTGAGACACAAAGAGGCAATGATTATTATGGAAACACTGCAAAATATAATATTAGGATTCAGTGATGTGATTATAAATTTGACTGTGTAGTGCATGTAGGGGAAAGGGAAACTAATGCAAAAGAAAAAGCTTTACCAGAAATTATGCATGTTGAATGTAGAAAAATATTTTGAAATTACCCAGATTCTGCCTCCCAGTGTATTTATGGAATTTCTCTTTTTGCAATCTGCTGTCTATGGGCAGAAATTGAAGGCAAGGTGGCCCTGCATTATTTTCATTGCTTGATTTACCTTTTTAGTGGTAACTAGTATAGTAGTACCTTAGTACCTTAGTAGTGGTAAGTATGCATACCAGAATAATACCTAATTTCATTAACAATGCCTTAGAACATAGGACAGTTCCTGTCCATGTGTCTATCACTACAGTGTCTGTGAGATAAGCTAGGACACTTCTTGCTTCAAGAGAGACCTTGTTTCCACTGTGAACACAATATATCACTGCCCATTCACTCACTACGAGGATAAACAGAGCTTCGCTCACATGCATTTGAAGAAATTCCTTTCCCCTCTTAAGACAGCACGGCCTTATTCATCCAGCCTTTTGGGAACTATCCTGGTAGTGTATTATCTTCAGACCATGTTTGTGTATTATTTGGTGAGGGTGAGCTAGCTGATGTCAAACCCATGCCAGGAATCATGCTAGGAAATACTGAGGACATTGGCCAATGCTTGAGCAAATGTCTACATCCCATTTTGCTTACCATTACTGATGCAATCAGGGAGACCAGACTACAGCTCATCTCAGTGGAGAGTTTTATTTAACCAAACATACATGAGATTTGGGCAGCCACAAAGAGTTCTACTTTAAGATGCTCCAACTATCTTTTTGCTCTTGGTGATGTTAATCACTTTACATGGTCCAATGTGATACATAACAACAGAACCGATTCTGAGATAAAATACTCAACAAAAATCAGCAGCTAAGTTAAAAGGATTTGATTTTTTATAGGTAGTGGCCAGATGAGGGATAATATTTCCTTTACCATGGTGTACAGAGATTGAGACCTAAACTGTGGCTAGCCCACAGATAATAAAAATTTTGTATGCATGGAGAGAGGAGAGTAGCTTCACTATTGGAGATAATCACATTGTTGCTACCAACGAGCAGCTGGACATTTTAAATGGACTGAACTGAAGAGAAGAAAATATGAACTGTCAAGTTTGAGTTAGGGCTTAGCCAACAGCAGGTAAAAGAGACTTCTGAACTACAGGGACTTTCTTCCCCAAGTGCCTTCTATCTCAGTGTCTCTGCAGTCTTCTGTAAAACATGGGCATCTCTTTGGACGTAGGGCAAGGCCAATGCTTAAGTTTGTCAAATGAGCAAAGAGATAATTCTTCCAGCAAGACAGCTGAGCTATACAAGCTTTTCCCAACTGAAAATTACAAAATAACTATCTATCCCTGATAAGACAAAGCAGAGTGACCATAACGGCTTGGTATTTACTGTCAGTCAAATACTGAATGACATGAAGCATGACAAGCTAGAGCTGTATTTCTGTCCCCAAATACATACCATGAATATAAAATTATGAAAATAATGGAAATGTATATTTCTAGTAGAACATGCAAGTTCCACCACATTCATGAAGATAAAACTTACCATGTGGCATGGCTAACATTTTGACTGAAGTTACCAATCTATTTCAAGACAATAAACCCCCTGCACTCTCTAGGTACACAGTACCGTTTCACTAATTTTTGCTTCACTTTGGTTTGGGAAGCAGATATAAAATGATATAACATTTTTCCTGGAAGGGTGTTTAGATTTTTATTTTTTGTTTACATGTCTTCATGAAACAATAGTATTTTGCTACTGAGGCAATATAACCTGAGAATCGCCACTACTCACAGTTGTGTTGAGCAGTAACCAGAATGTAAAATTGCATTGAATATCTCCTGCTGTTGTTTCCACACAGGAGCTTTAACTTTGCTGCTGCAGTGTGGATGGTTCTTGTTAGAAGGCAAAATGAATTTAGCAGTTTGACTTCTTTTGAGGAAATACATTCTGACAAATATCTGGAAGCATTCTAGGGAAAGAATGTCTCATGTCAAACACGTTGATCAGTTGCATTGACACACACAATGCTGTCAAAATTCAAGACAGCATTCCTCCCTACCAAATTATCCAAACCTTCAATGCATTGATGTCAAAATATTTTGCAATGAAAGTTTGAAATTTAAACTCTAATACAATTATTTCTGGCTGTCCAGATGAACAGAATGAGGAAACACTTCCCTGTTATTTCCATGAAGTTTTCTAGTTCATCTTATTTAGTAGTTTACTGGGTATGCATTACAAAGGCATGTTAAGTTTGGTAGAAAATCCAATGCAAAAATAAGTATGTATATGCTATTGGTCAGAGGAGACAGGCATGACAACATGCCAACTAACAAATGAATATGGGAAATATATTTTATGTTCAAATGCACATAGCATGTTTTTCTTAAGACTGAACAACAAGAATAATTATAACAATAATGGGAATGACAACAACATGTCCATTCAATTAAATTCTGGACTGGGAACAGAAAACGTGAAGAAAATTAAAGTTCCAATCTCAATATAGCTTTAAGTGATATAAAAAAAACTTATCTAGGAGAAAAAACATTGGAAAGATAAGAAGACAGAAACTCAGCTGGTATAAATCATGACCAGTTTATTGCCTTCAGTGATTTCTGCTGGCTGAGAATCAGTTTCAAGGTCTTTAGGTGCACTCTGGTAAATCTTGAAAAGAAACTTCTCACAGCCTTGCAAATAAGAAAGTCCTCTTCATATGATTAACAGTTTCAAACTCTATAGTTTGAACTGTCACTACTGTAGCCATGCTACCTTAGCTGCCTATAGACAACAGAAAGCAGTCCTATTCCCATTGCAGTGCCACCTTCTTATTAGCTTCATCCCAGGATGAAGTGCTTGAAGGCCATTACAACTTCCAGTGCTGTCAGGCAAGAATAAATTTTTATCTGGGTTAATATAATAATTATCCTGAAATCAAGTGCCTTTCCTCATACCAGTCACCTATAACTGTGGGAAATACCACTGTGGTGTTTTTTTCCCAGTCAGTTGTATTCTGCATCTTAGTGCCTCCTGCTGATATTGGCCTCCATAAGGCTCCAAGGCTTAGTTGCCCCTATAGCACTTCCACAGAGTTTAAAGAGCTTTGTGGGACTACATTTTCTGAAGCATCAATATAGTTTGAAAAGTATACACTTCCGAGATTTCTAAATTATGTCATGAAAATAAATGATAAGCTTGTAAAAAAATAAATTTATTATAATATTAAATCAAAGTTCCTTTATGCTGTTATGTTAAGAATCTTATGATCTTAACAGGACAAATATTGTCTTTGGGTATCTCTTCTTTATTTTATATGCTTAGTTGCAAAACAAAATATGTAACAGTTTTACCTGAAGTCAGGTATAGGATAAGTTTTACTGAATGATAAGGGTATAAAATCTGTTCTCTGACAGGAGGTATTCAAAAAATAATTATTGCACATACTGTCTCAGTTAACTAATAAGCTATATCATATGGAAAAAAAATGTTTATAATAGTTTATAACCATTTATAATAGGTTATAGTTAGTATAACCCTGTTCCTATAATATTAAAATTAAAACTAAAGGGATCATTATCAAAATATAATTAATAATTGTTACACTGAAAGTGTTTGGGAGAAGGAGAGGAAAACAGTACTTAAAGGAACTGTGAGGAGAGATGCTATTGTTTTATTCTGTATCAGGACTTCAAGTCCGTGAAAAAGGCCAAGCTTGAAAAAATACAAAGATTAGAATACGCTTATGGGCTTATTTCAAAGTAAGGGAAACACTTAGCTCAGAAACTATCTAAGATCCTACTCACAGTTACAGGATCTAGAAGCTTATAACTGAAATCCTGATCAGATTTTTTAAACATTTTTTTTCCAATTTGGCAACTTGGGAAGTTGCCTAGAAATAGGGTTAAAGGAAATCTTTTTAAATAGAAAAAGAACATGTCTTTCATTAGAAACTAGAATTAAGGTTAAGTGTAGATGGGACAATTAAAAGCCTCCATGGATTTCATTCTGATGAGGCACTGGGTGAGATTCTGTTCACCTGAACACGGACAGAGCACCGAAAACCTTCTTAGGTTCCACCTAAAGCAACTCACTCTGTCTGATTTTCAGCAGCAATTGAAGTCGCCCAGATATATGAGGAACATAGGTGTGGTCCCTGCTTTCAGGAAAGCGAGTGAATTGAATATAAGATGAAAGAAAAGAGACAGAATCCTAGGAAGGGAGATCTATATCTTTCTTGACTGTCAATGAGTGTCCTAAACTCTGACCTAGGACCAGACGCCCTTTCACCTGGCCCTGTGACTGCTGCATTGCTCCGAGCATGGCTGTTCAGAGCACCGGTGACACTGCAGACCCCCAGGGCAGGGCAAGGCCTGGAGCTCAGACCTTCTCTCTTCCCACATCCAGATGTTCTAATCACAGAGACATGACCTCTCCTCTGTGTCATTGCAGACAAGGGGCTGGATACTAGGTGAAGAAAGACAAGTAATATTTCCAGTTAATTTCCTACTCTCTGGAAAAGAGAGATAGCTATTTATTTTTAGCAAGCTAGATTACTCTCTGAGGATGTCTGCATTTGCTAGGCAGATAAAATGAAGAGAGTACCCAGGTTGTAGGGGATGGATCCATCAGTCTTCAGAAATGATGACCTCTCTTCATGGAATATGAAGAGCATTTGATGAATCAGATGTTGTCCCACCGCTTTCCACAGGGGCCAGGTATCAAACTTTGAAGTTTAAGATTGTCATTTATGTCAGACAGGCTAATTAATTTTCTGCAAATGTAATCCAGTTTTTCAAAAACACGTATGGTAAATACCTCCTTGCAAAATTATACTTATTTTTGTTCTCTCCCATTGTACTCCCTGATACAATCTTTGGCAAGGCAATATTTAAAAAAAATTTTTTTTTTTTTTGAGCCAACACATTATTGTCTGAAGCTGTAAAATCATTGGTCACTTTTAAATATTAGAATTAGTATCCTGGATTTCTTCTTCTTCCCATTAAGACATACGTTTGTTTCATGAGAACTAGAATATCTGGAAACCAAACTTCCATTTTATATCGATCTGCAGTGTTTATAAAATAATTCTTTACTCCTGAACTGCAAAGGAACTAACTTTAATGGGAGATTAAACCTAATAAAACTTTACAGAGTGCAATAGCTCTCTGTTACTTTCAGCATAGCTGTTTACACTGCCAGTATCTAAAGCAAATGTTTCCTGACCCATTTTTGGCTCCTTTTCAGTATTGTGTTATATTTAATATAACGTTCATAGGCCAAGTCAATTTGGCGAAGATGAATTTCCTCTGAACGTGTTGGTTGTCAGGGAGCTACTTTTCAGGTCAGCAGTTTTGTAAACACAGCTCAGAAAGAGTAGGTATGGCTGGTTGTGGAGGCATTCTTTCCTAAAACTGCTTCTTCTGCAAACTGTATGTGTGAAATACCATAACAACAGTAGCATAGATGGGTGCATCATGGTGGATTCTAGAACAAAACCCTTGTTCTGCTCCTGCTAAAAGATCCATACACACTAGGAAGACTTATTTTTCTGCAGCTTAACCTCAGACCAGGGCTTAGCTGTTGGCCTAGTCACAAGCCTGCAGTCCCAAACCATATTAATGTTAAGAATAATTCCTCCATCTTTGATGTCCTATACTCTGCTTCTCTGTACCTCTGCCTTCATCCTCTTAGATCTCCTTTTCGCCCCTTCCTCTTCCTCTACCTGCTGCTTTCCTGAGTCTGTGATGCCTGCTTGTCCATGCTGAAGAGATATTCATTGTGTTCCTGAGTCATCTGAAAGTCTAATAGACTCTCCCTTAAAATTGATAACTCCCACTCCTATCCCTCATCTTTCTCCAAACTTCAGTGGTGTTGCTTATACAGCAGTGAGGTTTTCCACTTATTGCTACCTCAGACTTTCCAAAAGACTCAGGTTTCTCTTTCTTTTCGTGTTTCAGAATTTTTCTGAACATATGATTAATAATAAGGTATGAAAATAAATAATGATAATAAGATATGAAAAAATTCAGTCTAAATAGTCTAGATACAGGGCTTCAATCTGTATGATCTCATACATCTTGGGTCATAGATTACCCAGCTTAAAGTGTTAATTCTACTTACAGTAAAAGAAAAAATGCCAGCTGAGGATATATTTTTGATTCATCAACAAAAATAAAATGTGAAATGTATAATGAACCCTGGGTGTTGCGGGATTTTTTAAATGTTTTAAAAATCCTTAATGAAAATCAAATACACTTTATCTCTGTGGAAAATCAAAACCCATTAAACTTGCTCCAATAGGTAACAAAAATATTTGCATGTCTAAAAGTTAATACACTGCAAAGTAAAAGTAGATTGAAAAGTACAATATATGGAGTTAACTTTTTTCCCAGCATTCTAGATTCAGATAGATGTGAATTTCTAAGTTATATTTCAGTTGCCATGTAATTGAGAAACAGTGGATCTTTTTGGGAGGGAACAAAGGAGACACACGGGGAAAAAAATGTTTGTGTCCTATTGGAGGGCTTTACAGAGGAAAACATACATTGTAAATTAATTGCACGTAAGTATTATCTGGTGCCAAAGTTATATATATTTACAGTACATCTTTTACAGCAATTCTTTCATGTCAGTGGTAGAAGCGTAATTTACATCCTAACAAGTGCATTAATCTCCCTTTGAACTTGAAGAAAGGTGCCCCTATGGGTATGATATATTCCTGCATATGGAGCAGTTTATCCTTTTGCAACTGCCATAGTACTTAATTTAAATTTCTCCATTCATAAGCAAAGCCATAGATAATATAAAATTAAATATGTTCTAGCAAGCAAGTAAATTGTATTGATGGAAGACTCCAGAAACTGTTTTAAGTATTTTAGTAAGTTGTTTTTAAATTCAGAAATATTACATTCATCATAATAAAAGAAAAATAAAAGATTTAAATGAACTGTTACAAAACTTACATAAATTTGCATTTTTTCTCATTATCTTAAATATACTGATTGTAGTAGATCTAATGTAGATCTGCTTGGTTTTGCATCAAGTTCTAGACCTGCAAATCTGGATTTCATTTCAAATCAAATCTGAAAATCAGCTTTTCCTAAAATCATATAGAAACAAAACTCCTATTGAAGACATCCTTTTTTGATGGGATAAAGATTCAGTTAAAAAAAAAAAAAGCCTTAATTGTATGTTTCTACAAAATACCTAAAACCACTTCTGTTTTTGTTACTATGATCTGGTGAGAAGGAGTACAGACAGGATGTTTCATACAAAATCCTATTCTTACGACATTTGAGAAAGCTTCAGAGCTTCAAGTAATTCAGATAAATATGGGTATGAAATTGAATCATGAATTAAAAGCCTGTGAGCTTTGGAATATTTATCTTAAACAAACTGAAGGTCCAGCCATCCCTGCAGTTTAATACATAGAGTGGTTTTCCTCCTTTATTTATTAACTTTGCCTCTAGACAAAGTCTCTTTATCTAATTTTTTTTTTTTTATATCTTGAGATCAGGTATACAACTTTCATTGGACATATTCACAAGATACTTTTTATAGTTTATGCCATAAAAAACACAGAGTAAAATTCACAGAAAACATGCATGACCCTCATTTGTCCAGAAAATTTGCAAATTCAAAAATGTACATATTAGCAAGGAATACACAGAAGCAAATTGTAGAACACTTGTAATCTGCCATCTGCATGTACCTGTCACTGCACATGCATAATAGCCAATTCCACAGGAGATACAGAAGGACGTATGTATGCAGTCAGAATTAAGTCATCAGGCAGGAGACAGTAATACATTTACACAAATAATAATTTTGTGATAAATGCTTTATAAAACTATCATCAATTATTTGAAATCTTTTACAGTAAACACCTACTTCTCGGTATATTGAAGAAGACAGATATAATTTTCTGAGCTGATGAAGTACAGAGGGACAAATAATTACTAGGCTAGTATCTAAAAACACATGTAGCACTAGATGGAATAATGACAAATAATAAATCATTCATAAAAGTTACAGAGTTTAGAGAGAATACAGGCCTGGGGTGCCGCCTAAAGGTGCTGTCATGGTGCCTGATACACCCTTTTTTCAGTCTCAGGCAACTTCAGCTTCTCAGCTGATACAGAGAATTTTGCTGAATTTTAATTTCAAACCACAGGTCCTGTATTACTTCTGCATCTGTCTGTGAGACATAATTTAAGACTGTGTCTTTCCACAGGGAGTTTTAGTATCTGCTGTCACTCACAATGATGCTGTCATTCCCACTTCACACATGTGAGGCATAATTAGCAGTACTTAGTAACCTGTATCCTCTGGTCTGGCACTGTTCTGCGTTATAGTACACTGTTTTCATTTTACACTTGACTGCAAAAGCAAAGAGGAATTATCTTTGTGCTTTGGGTGTAAGCTTTCCTATCAGTGTGACACTTGGGTAATGACCGTGTGTATTGCATCTCCTTCCTCTGTCAAGAATCTATAATGTTAGTTTGTGAGATCATTGAAAATAATCATAATTAATTTCTTGTTGATTGACAGGCTAGTTCTTTCTCAGAATAATATGTAAAGGCAATTATCAGGCAGTGCTAGCCACATGTCTACACAAATTGTGTTAGAGATGCCCAAGGCAGAGGTTAAGCTTGCACGACTTTAAAAGCTTGTGCCATACTTCATACAGTTAAATCAAATCACAACCAGTTAGACAGTTTAATCAAAGTTGTTTTGTATTTAAAAAAGCCTTTTCTGAAATACGCTTCTTTTAACCATGTTGGTTTTGTGAGGTTTTCTTAGAAGAATGAAATAAGCCCTCTATTTTCAAATTGGAAGAACTATCTTTTGATGATACTTTAAAAAAAATCAATAGCGTAAATTAATTAGTGTAAAAAATAATAGTGTAAAAATATTCCATTTCTCCATTTTGTATTTACTAACTTCAAGTTTTCATTTAGAACTGGTTCTTTGAAAATAAATCATATTTCAATATGTAGCTCAGAAAAGACAATATGCCCAAATCACATTCATATTATTTCTACCCTAGCAACACTTTTTGATCAAATCAAAATTGATTGTTTTCTAATTAAAAATGTTAACCTTTTCAATTTTTGTTCCAGGTTGGTATTAAAAAAAGGAAGGTATTAGGGAAATTGCAGTGCTCAGAAAGATTTACTGTTTCTATTCATATGTAAAATTGATGCCTTACTAGAGGCAAACTAATTGATTTTATGAGTTATTTTCATCATTTACTGATATAAAGTTTCAGCTGCATATCCAGCGGGCTTTTAGTATACACTGATGAGGAAATATAGAATAGCTTGTACAAAAATGTAAAAAATGTGAAAGTAACGGAGTTCAATTTCAAAGCAGTCAAATCCTATTTATTGTGACTCCCAGGTAAATTTACACACAGGAAATCAGAGAGAGACTCTGTCTGCCACATTTTCCGACTAGTTGCCTCTAAGTGCCTGACTATCTCAGAGATGTCAAAGGAGTACTACTTTTGTTAGTAGAATCATTTCTTGGCCTATTTCTGTTAGGAAGTGAGCATTTCTATATGGGCATTAACACATGTGTAATTTGAAGGTGAGAACCTAGATGTTTTAATGAGCCTTGTCTGGTAGAAATCATCTTAGCATCACTGAAGCCAGCAGTTACATCAATTGATACCATAACAGAATCTTCCCATAAAACTTTGTTTTAAAACATAGATGGTGCTGATATTTTTGGAAAATGCTTCTCAAGCTTCACACATTGTGATTTGTTCTGCACTTTCAGTGACATCTTCTATTCATTTACCGGAAATAAAGGATAGTGCAATCATCCTAAGGCCCAGTACTGTGATGAAGAATTGCCAAAAGCTGCAGCAAAAAGTAAAATCTATATACATACAAGTACACGTATACGCACTCATGTATAATATTTTACATATAAATATGTATATATTGCTTAGGCAAAATAAGTTCTTACCTTGCTTAAGAGGATGAATTTTGGTTCTGTGGTAGTCAGGACAAAATATTCCACTTTCACTCATTTCAAATGTATCTGTAATATGCAAAATGTCCTCCATTTGATTTAGATGAGAGTTTTTTTTAAAGCACATTTTATAATGAAACATTTTTTGGGAAAAAAAAAAAGATTGAATACTTGCCCACTTTATAAACAAGTCACATTTATGATGGGAAATAAAATTCAGCCATCATTTCCTGATTTGCTCTTTCTCCTCAAAGTTTTTTTTTACTCCACTTCTTTATTAGATATGACAAAAAACCACACCACTTTTCAG
>VYZW01020785.1:61382-94288 GCA_013401315.1 Balaeniceps rex | reverse complement strand
TTGAGCTGGAGGCCACTGACTACCCTTTAAGGCCAGCTTCTCAGCAGGCTGCATGCCAGTCTTGTGGAGATGGGGCTAGAACATCCCCTCGGGTCTCTCACGAGGCTGTCCTAACGGGCAACGTGGGCACCGTCCTGAAGCACAGATACACCCGGTGTCACCCTCCTTCTTCCCTCTCAGCCGCTCGCAGGATGAGCTGCTTTGACCTAAAGCCACTAAAAATGTTGACCCTCCTTTTCTATGTGCTCTGTATTTTTGTAGGTACTGGTTAATGCTTGATTCTTGACTATTTTGGGGAGGCAGGTGGTGATGACTGAACCTACCATTGTTTCTTTTTTTTTTTCCCCCCCTGTTCATACGATGACTACTGTGTCTGCCTTCCCCCACCCTCAAGAAGCTCCTCTTCAGCTGTTACATTAGCTAATTCTTCAGACATGTTAGTTGCCTTGAGGAATCCCTGTATATCCCAGCATGGATTTCCTTGCCTCTCCAACCTGCCCTTTCCTGCAGACAGCGTGGTGTTCGGGGGATCCCACGGGCACACCACGGCTTGCACAAGCACTGCTCTCTGCTAAATACTCCATGAATCATGGTATTTAGGGAAATTTTTACACGTGCTCAGTGATGCCTGTGAAAGTAGAGAAGGGTGATGGGCTGGGCTAGGATTGCTTAGTAAAGGTGAAATTCCAGTGGGAAAATCCGCTTGGAGGGGAAGGTGTGTGCCCGACCACCCCGATGGTCCACGGGGACGCAGGCGCAGCCACGGGCTAGCGCTACTCCCCCATCCCAGCCCCAAGTAAGATTTTTATGGCTGCTTGCTACATGTTCCCTTTCTTCTCTATGGGTGACTCTTCCTGAAATCAGAATATGCAACTGGGTGGGAAAGGAGAGAAGCTTCAGTGAGGTGTTTGCCGTGAAGTGAGAGCAAAGAAAGAAACAAAATCCCAACTCGCTATTTAAGAGCTACTTTTACCCAAATTTGAAAACACAAGTGGTGTTAGGTGGTATCATGGTGATCCTCTACACAGGGGTATCAATCATCTAAAGGGGGCCTATAGGAAAGATGGGGACAGGCTTTTTAGCAAGGCCTGTGGTGACAGGACAAGGGGTGATGGGTTTAAACTAAAGGAGGGGAGATTTAGGCTGGATAGAAGGAAGAAATGTTTTACGCTGAGGGTGGTGAAGCCCTGGAAGGGGTTGCCCAGAGAGGTGGTGGAGGCCCCATCCCTGGGAACATTCCAGGTCAGGTTGGACGGGGCTGTGAGCAACCTGATCTGGTTAAAGATGTCCCTGCTCCCTGCAGGGGGTTGGACTGGATGGCATCTACAGGTCCCTTCCAACCCAAAGCATTCTGTGATTCTATGATTCTATGATCTATAGAGTACATAATCAACTTATGTATTTCTGAATAGAAACCCCCTTGAAACTGTCAAAACCTCACCACTAGAAGACCCTGATTCAATCAATCTAACTTTTTTTTAGATGAAATATTCCTTAAATCACCATAAAACATCACAAAATAAAAAATTAGGAGAGTTACACCTTTGTGGAAGAGATTTATTTTGCATAGGTTCTGTTAGAGTTTGGTTACATTTCATAGGGTCCTGCACACCAATTTCCCAAATATTTAACTGTAAAAAATGTACATGCGATGTACTGGCAGCACACAGCTGTAAGAACAGTCACCTTTCCACAACTTGCACTTCACATTTTTTACATTTTAACATGATTGCCACCGCGTTCGTAGCAGAGTAATATTCTTCAGTTAATATAAGTGCTTAAGCATAACTTAAAAAGTAACAGTTGCACCCTTTTGCAAGACTCTCCTCTGAAAATGCCCCTAACCTCCCAAAGAGATGTGAAACTGCTCTGAAGGCATCTGGAAACTTCAGCTGCAGGAACAAAATGCTGAAATTGCTGGAGTGCGACAGCATTGAAGCATATCGTACGAAGAATTCACATGGTTGAAAATAAATGGAATATGGTACATACCGGGCTCTTAGTCACCGGGTTTTATTTAGGCAGTTTGTCCCTATGGGACACTCGTGAGGCTGAGTGAAAGTCATCTGTACATTCGCACGCTCTCGGTGGGTAGGAGCTGTGTCTTAAGTCTTGTCAACGGGTTGCTAAGGTTTGACGTCTTTGAGAGCCGCCTGTGGTCGTGTTTGGTGGCAGCTCAGGCGAGCCGAGGCCAGCGGCCGGCCGGCCGCGCCGCAGGCTGCGCCCCAGCCCCGGGGCTGGTCCTGGGGACCAAGAGGGAGGTGAAGATGCCAGGCAGCATCTCCAGTCTGGCACCGATGGTCCTCGTCCCCATCTCACAGGATGGTTTTGCCCTGGCTTTGAGAGCACTCGGGTGCTGCAGAGCCGAGCCCTGGGGCTGTGGCTTGGGCTAGAGAAATAGGGTGACAGCACATCCAAAGCTACATCCACAGAGCTCCTTCTCACCCACCATTAAAGAGCAGTTTCCCAAAGTAAATAATTATTGCATTTCTTCATTATAAAAATAAATAACTTGAAGTTTCTACAAATAAATAGAACAAATAAATATGAATAGATATAAGAATAAATAATAGCTCCCAATAGCCTTGATCATTGGAGTAACGATACGCAAATGAGGATATGCAAAGGTCAGGTCTCCTGGCAGGCTGGACCAGGGGTTCTTCAAACTTCCTTGAAGACTATGCTGCTTCCTCCGAAGGGGCATAGTGATTCAGGAACCTTAGTAAATCTTCCAAATTACTGAAAAAGTCCTCCTCTTCCACTGGCTCCCACTCCTGTTCCTTGGGGGCAGACAGAAAGGAGAAGAGTTAAAAGAACAGAACCTGGACACATAAGTTGCATTCTGTTCCCTGCCTGTAGTTTTTTTTTTTCTTAATAATTAATTTTAAGACCTTGAAGGCTCTGAGGAAGATAATGGGGTGGGATGGCAAGTTCCATCTAGTGCAGCCGTCCTGCAGCGACAGCAGCCTCTGCCCCTGGGGCTGGGGCAGCAGCCGGGGGCTCCGGTCCCCATCTGCACCAGGGCACGTCTGCCGAATGATCATAGAATCATAGAATCATGGAATCATTTGGTTGGAAAAGACCTTTAAGATCATCGAGTCCAACCGTACCTGTCCACCACTAAACCATGTCCCTAAGCGCCTCATCTACCCATCCTTTAAATACCTCCAGGGATGGGGACTCCACCACTGCCCTGGGCAGCCTGTGCCAATACTATGATGGACTTTCTCTTAGCAAGGAGGCATCGGGAAGAGGTGAGCACAGCACGGAGGAGCAGAGGAGGCACCAGGGCCACGGCCAAGGGACAGCTGCTGGCTGGAAACCACTCCATCAGCCACCCGCCCGGGAGGCAGCTGCGTGCTTTGGCCAGGCACTTGTTCTCAGTGCAATCAGGACAAACACCACGGTGTCTTTTATAGTCACCTAAACAACATAAAATAGCAAGCAGAAAATCCAACCCAAACGTACCTTCCCCCCGATCCCCCCGAGGCATGACTTTACAGCATCCTGGATTCTCTGCAGCTTCTGGACTATCTTCGAGGTCTCCTTCGACCTCTCTTTGCTGCTTTTTAGGGCTTCGATAAATTCTTCCAGATAGGTGGTTACGTTCCCTCCCACCTCCATCATGTTGTTCTGGAATAACAAAGTTTAGTCATTTCTGTCTTTTCTGTACTGTACGACCGGCACAGGTTGTGTCACATTAATGCAATTAAAATGCCTGCTACATGAAATATGCTGCGCAATAATGTGAGGCCAACATTAACTTTGGACACTTAGAGTAGGGAACCAACGCTGCAACCCAGTGCTTTCCCAGGAGACAGCCTGTCCCCCCGCTTTCCAAAGGCAGGAAGGCATCTGCCTCCACCTGACTTCAGAAGACTGTCAGTCCTGACTACCTACCCCATGAAAAGAAAGATGACCAGCGCTGGCTATGCACCGCCGTGCTGAAGGTGGTAGCCCTGAGCACTGGTTTTTCAGGGAGATGACTTTGCATTGATAACTATGGACGGAGGAGGATTCATCTCGGGGGAGCCGGCCCCCGCACATCACCTCTCAGCACACAGAAGCCCAGCTCCCTCCAGCACAGCGCTCCCACAAAGCCCATGGTTGCCATTAAAAGACCTATTTTAAGAGCATAAGAGCTTGCAGACGACCCGAATGGGCTTTGACAATAGCTGCTCTCCCCTTCCATCTCAAGAAGCACATGAGCCACACCACAAGCACGCAACGTTGCAACGTGAGCCAGAAAGTGATCTTACCAGAGGCGTGATTTTGCTGCTGCCCTGAAAGAGATTGATAAAAATCACGTTAGCAGGTTCTCCACGAGCGCAAAAAGTCAGACGTGGGGCACAAAGAAAAGGCAACAACCTCAAAGTTTAGTGTCTGAATGTCGCTGAGGGTTTCCTGGATGAGGGAGCTGATAGCGCAGCCCATTCCCGCAGCGGGCGGCGTGGGGGCCGCGAGGCAGAGCACTCCGCAGGACAGCAAAACCCCGACCAGGCGCAGCATCGTGGTGAAGGTGCTGTGCTCCCCTCCTCGGACTGGGTACGGCTGGCTCCCAGCTTCCTCTTATATGTGCTCTGTTGTGAGGAAATGATTAATACCTCACCACAAATATGCCTAAACTGAGGCGAGTAGTCACCTGTACAATGGAAGCTGTTAGTTTCTTATCTGATTGAGGAAACTACATGTTTCTAAAATAAGGGTTCCCCCATAAGTTCGGCAGGAGCTACGTAATTCAGATGTTTGAGCCCATTCTGCTTGTAGATGCTGAAGAATTTTTATGAGCTGATATTGTCTAGAGGTTGGTGCAAGATGAACCTAAATTTAGGGCTACCTAAATGTCTCTCGGATCTTTACATTCACATTTACCCTACTCAATATTACAACCACACTACCTAGTACTCTCGTCTTTACTAATTAATGCTCCTGCCTTGTTCTGTGAGGTTGTCATAAGGAACTCCATGAATAACTCAGTGGTACCATACTCACATACAAATGACAAATTCAAGAGCCCTCCTGAGACCTCGCGGTGCCCGTGTGAGCCCGGCGGCGTGCCGGGGAGGGGGACCGGTCCAGGGCTGCTGGGGCAGCTCAGCATCTCGGTGAGGGCAGAAAAGCTGCTCCTTCGCTGCTGTTTGAGGAGCATTTGCCCAGTTTCTGTGCTCTCCTGAGGAGACTGAAACCATTTGGCCGGTATCTCCATATACTTCATCTGCAGGAGGTTTGGGTGATGGGGGTGCATCCCATTGACGATGATTCTGGCAGAATTGTTCCTCAAGCTCAGGGTGGGCTCTGGGGTGGCCACGGTGGGTCCTGGGTATGCAGAGCCCTCTCCTGCCCCCGTCCCCCCCAGAGCCTGCTGGGGAGGAGAGCGGGGCTGCCCTCGGCCTCTGCCCCTGCTGCACAGCTCCTCTGCGCTCGCACCAGGAGGAATGAAAACTGTGCCAGGGTTATGCCCGTAGGACGTTGCTTCTGCAGTACCCAAAAATTCAGAATTTTTTGTTTACGTGTTTTTGCTGTAATTTCAATTTTGCTATTTCAATACTGCAGGAGTTTTACTATCTCATTAACATTCTTTAATGTGCGGTAGTGTTTCCTACTCTTAAAAACCCCAGGTCGTCCATAGCTATAGTGACTGTTTTGTTTGAGGTTCTCCTCCTCCCCCAAGGCGAAGGCGGGCGAGCCGCACACACGTGTGCCGTCCAGGCTGATGAAAGCCCAGATGCTGCTTTTCCTATGCTCGTGTGGCATTTTCCTACCGGTCCCTGAGCTGCTGTTTCACAGAACACATAACTCCAGCAGTTTCCCTGGGTGATATTAATTGTATCAGAAGCCACCATCGTGTTAGCTACAAGCCAGGTCTTGGAGATGCTGCTGGGCACCTCCCTCCCCTGAGGAGCCGTCTTGTTCTGTTCTTTGCTGTCAATCATTTCGCTGGTTGTTTGGTGAGTAAGGCGTCTTCCCTGCCGGTCCCCACAGCTCAGCGTCTAGGAGTCTTTGCTGGATGAACCGCCCTGGAAGCAGAAGCGAGGTGCTGAGCAGCCCGTGCTCCCTTGCCTGTGTGCCCCGACTCTGCTGGTGCAGGGACTGGGGTAGTTTTCCTGCCTTGCTGGAGTCACCCTGATATTCCCAATGTTTCCGTGCAATCAGCAGATTGGTTTTATGCCAGAGTTCAGGTTAAACCACTGTGTGGTGCCTTGGTGGGGCGGCACGCGGAGAAATGCCATCTTTGCCTTGTGCCAGATGGCAGGTGAGCAGCGGTGAATACCGGTCACCAGAGTGCACAGCTGGTCTCTTTTAAGAAAACCCTATTCTTCTGATTTTAATGACTTCAGGAATGGTGTGGACGCTTCCAGTGACACCGTGCATTACACACCCGGGAAGCAGAATTGCACCTGAGGCTCAGATGCTCGCCCCATCTCTGCTGCCTTCATAGTGAGCCGGTGGTTCGGGACGTTGCACATCCCTGGCACCGCTGCGGCTGCTGGAGAGCATAGAATCATAGAATCATTTGGTTGGGAAAGACCTTTAAGATCATCGAGTCCAACCGTACCTGGCCACCACTAAACCATGTCCCTAAGCGCCTCGTCTGCCCGGCTTTTAAATACCTCCAGGGATGGGGACTCCACCACTGCCCTGGGCAGCCTGGTCCAGTGCTTGACAACCCTCTCCGTGAAGAAGTTTTTCCTAATATCCAATCTAAACCTCCCCTGGCGCAACTTGAGGCCATTTCCTCTCGTCCTATCACTTGTTACTTGGGAGAAGAGACCAACCCCCACCTCACTGCACCCTCCTCTCAGGCAGTTGTAGAGGGCGATGAGGTCTCCCCTCAGCCAGAGGGTACACTCATCCACGCGATACATACGATCCATCACTCCCCTTTAAATCGTACTGTATAAAACAGAACACGTGGTACCTTCTGGTACCATGTATTGTAGCCAGGTTCAAATCGCAGGGCAGAATTTCTTCCCTTGCAAGAGGCAGTAGGAATTAGGGCTGCAGCTAAACTTACGGGTGAGCATCAGGGATTTCGCTTTGATCTCAAAACTGGCTGAAGAAATGAGAGTCCCTGCAGAGAGGGCGGAAGGGAAAGGTGTGGGCAGGGAGACTTTTACTGCTGGAAAAAACAGAACTGTGAAGCTGGTACTCCACCTTGTTCTCTTTATTCTTTTTATAGCCACTAATGACATGCAAATACATTCTTAGATTGCAGCCAGGGTGGAAAAAAAGTTGATAAAATCAGAAAGGAAGATGGAACTTGCGGTATATTCGTGTACGTACACCGCTCAGTCCGTCTCTCGCACACTGACTCATTTGTAAATATTCGCTCGGAAATGAAACCACCCTGACCACTCTGCTCCTCTCGTGGTGGGATCAGCGTTGACCTTTCTTTCCTGTTCAGCACCTAGGGGATAGCTTCTGTGGGATGCTGAGATGGCAGGGGGAGTTTCCAGCGAAGGCTCATGCAGCAGCACCTCCGTCCAACTCCACCTCCGCCAAAAAAGCCGAGGAGGATTTGTGCTAATGAGATGTAAATCGCTGATATGATTTCACTCTTAGGCAGAGCCATCTGAAATACCCATATCCTAGTCAGACACAGAATTAAATTAATGAGCAGAAAATGGCCCAGCCCATTAGGGATTAGCTGAAAGCTTAACAGAAAATTAACTGAGGAACTGAAAAGATAACAGAAAATTAACTGGAAACTAACAGAAATTTTAACTTTTCTAAGCCTGGAGAGATGATGGGCTTCGTTTTTATGAGCTGTGCTCTGTATAGCTAGAGTAGGAATCCTGGTGAGAAGTGTTGGTACGGTGATGTGCTGAGACCATTCCTGCTGAGCAAAATTCACTCCCTGTGAAGGATTTGCTGGAGAACTTCTGGATCACCACCACGGATGTGATCAGTATAGGCTCATCACCACATATAAACCACTGGAATGGAAGTTCAGCCAGCTGGAGCATCTCTTGGGAGGCTTCCGTCATATTAGGGGGAAAGCAGACATTTTTGGAAGTAGTTTTGCAGATTGCAATTATCTTCTTGCTCTCGTTCCTCTACAAATAGATTGATCATCGCCCCCTTTCACTCCTCTGAATGGATTCGCGCTCGTGTCAAGTTCATAGCTACGCATTCTTGTGCCACCTTGAAATGTTTTTATTTCTCCCTAAATATTTGCCCCGCCACGTTTCCAGCTGGCAGTTGCACTCGTACACCTCTGAGCAGACCAAGCCATCAGGCTCCTCAGACGTGGTGGGCTCCCTCTTGCCCTCCTTGGCCCGTCTCTGCATCCCCTCCAGTTTGAAGTAATCTTGGACGTGGGAGGCCGAAACGCTTTACAACGTTCTTTGCCCAGCCGCATCGATACCTTCTTGGCTCGGGACTGGAAGGAGTTAAACAGAATTGTGTCTCTGTGGTCTGCCTCTGCAGAAGGAAGGAAACCATACTTCTTTATGGGGTGCAGGGTAATTTTAAATGCTGTTCAGAAACAGTAGAAACCGAAATCGTCGTCGCTGGTGACTGTGCTCGGTCGTGGCATCTGCAGCAGATGTGCAGCTCACTCCCCAGCCCAAGGACATTCCTTTCGCGTTTCGTGCTCTGGCTGTGGTCGCTGGTCCGTGGCCAGCTGTCTGGACAGTGGGCTGTCATCTTTGGAAAGTGGCCCTTGGAGCACGGGTCCAAGCCAGGCTAATGGAAGAGCAGAGGCTGCGACTTTTGAAATAGGCTCTGGGCACAGAAAGACTTTTTATTTAATCAAAAGGTATTCCCTGTGGTTTGTATGATTTGCTCTGTAGCTACTCAGAAAAAAAGCCTGTGAGTCACAGTGGCATGCCCTTCCTTTTCAGGAGCAGGGGAGAATTGTACAGACTAATGAAATCAGAAATGAGTCCAAAGCCAGCTCATTCTGCACACCTCCACCTCCCGACCCCCTGCCCTCCGTCGGTCTTTTGAGGGTCTGCCAGGGTCTCTCTACCTGATGGGGGTTAGCAGGTCTGGATGCTTTAGGACTCATAGACCTTTTTGTAGCTACCCAACATTGGGAAAGCATGGAAAATCTCCCTGCTTGCTCAGAGAGGTGTTGTCCCGGAGATCCACGACAAATTCCTTACATTTCAGGCAAAATTAGAGAAAAGCTCTGGATTTCAGTGTTAGATTCTAAGAAATGAGATGCCTGTTTTGTCAGAAGAGATTTCACAGGCAGCCTCCGCGCCTCTCCAGCCCCAGCGCCGTCAGGTTGGCGCGCATGGGCCAACGTACCTTGTCGCACGCACGCTGCACCCGCCAGCCCTGACAGCAGAGAAAATAAAATAATCTTCCCTATTTTTTGAAAGAAATTATGCCTACAGTTTCTTATATCTTCCCACCCATGGAGAGTAATTGCAAGAGATCTCTGGGCTTGAGTTTATGGTGTAAATCCCGTCCGAGCTCCCCAAGGATGCTGTGTGCACCCATGGCCCCGCATCCCTTGCATCTTTAGGCGGGTGCCTGCCACATGTGCGCAGCGGCTTCGGCAGCTGTTGGTAAGCATCCAGAGAAGGCTGGCAAACTTAACTGTGATTCATTGCCTTCTCAGTCACCCGTCTGAAACCGAGTGAGTCTGAGAGAAACACAGATGATCAATCCAAACATTCTGTAACGGGAGTTTTCAAGCCCCACCCACTGACCAGCCGAAATTTAGCTCTGGAGAGGGGGTGGCCAGAAAGGGACACTGAATTTTTTGGTTGCAAAGACACTGTGTACAAATGAGAAGAAAAAAAAATTGTAATCCAAAGCCTGTAAAAGCAGGATCGTGTTCTGCAGAAACCAGAAACAGTTTGTGAATGCTGACAAGTGACTAATGAGAACTGGAGATGAAAAAGGAAGTAAAATAACAACAGAAAATGACTAATCAAATATTTCAAAAAAGAAAACAGGGGAATTACCCTTGTAGAGTATTAACCCAGATTTAGCTGCTGATTGCAACTTGATGGAGTTGAGGCTGCCTTCATCTGGCCGTGACGGCATCACCGTCCCCTGTACACGGCTGACTGGGAGGGTGATGCCACGGCTGACCTCCATCCCTCTCATCCTCAGGGCTAAGAAATGATGGCAACAGAAGTGGTGCTCAAGCAGGAGGGGAGGGATGGAGCATGGGAGCAGCGTTTTTGTGTCCGAGCTGCTTTCTGTCGGCTCTGCCCTGGCATAAATGAGGGGGAGCCTCTGGCAGGGAGCTTGCCTGCGGGCTGGGGCAGCCCTCCTCCAGGCGATGCTGGGCGATCTGGCTCCCTCGTGGCTGCCCCACCACGTGCTCCCATGCAGGAGGAGCTGTTCCAGAGCCATCCGCAGCCTGGAAAGTGGGGCTTTAGGAGAGGGACCCCTGGACCGAGCTGCAAAATGTGGCCTCGAGGTTCTGGTGTCTGTGCAAGAATGGGGTGTGTTGTGTGTCCCACGTGCTCCTAGAGCCCAATGCGTCTCGGCAAACCTTCCCTCAGCCCTGTGTGTGGTGCTGGCACAGGACAACTGCCACCGTTAAGGGCCACCAGAAGACTGTGGCTGGTCCTACACGGGGTGGATGGGCTTCTCGCACCCTTGGAGGGCTCATCATGGAGCCCATGGGCACGGGCAGGTCTAGGCATGGGGTGTGCACCTCGAAGAGGTTGGGCAGGCTGGGGGATCTGCTCTCCTGCCACCACGGTGGGGAGATGGGTTTTACTGACAATAATTTCTTGCTTATCAAATGGGGAGCGCTAAATATAACTCACATCTACAACTTCTAAAAGTAGAATGTTCCTCTGTAAAACAGACCTTAGAATAGAATAGAATAGAATAGAATAGAATAGAATAGAATAGAATAGAATAGAATAGAATCGAATCGAATCGAATCGAATCGAATCGAATCATTGAGGTTGGAAAAGACCTCTAAGATCGTCTAGTCCAACCGTCAACCCAACACCACCATGCCTACTAAACCATGTCCCAAAGTGCCACGTCTACACGATTTTTGAACACCTCCAGGGATGGGGACTCCACCACCTCTCTGGGCAGCCTGTTCCAACACTTGACCGCTCTTTCAGTGAAGAAATTTTTCCTAATATCCAATCATCTAATAATCTAAGTGACCTTCCCCCACTGTGCCACCATCTCACATGTCTCATCCCCACCTGGGGCTGGCGGAGCTGCATGGGGCTCTTGCTTTTCCTGCTGGTAATGTAAGAGACGCGGCAATCATTTTCTAATAAAAAAATCTACTTCCTATACGAACAAGTCTCAAGAGTTAAAATTGTGGCTTAACTAAGATTTTAAGGCATATGTGTTTTATTGTGTTATAGTGATGCAAGATTCTTATCAGCGCTCTTAAAGCAGTGATGAAACAGTCGTGGTTACCGTGCTCAGGTAACCACGCTTGGCACACCAGTGCAGTCATGCCGGTGATAAGACTGTGCCGCCCGCTTGAAACCGGGCATTCCCTGCACTCCTATTTGCACTGCAGTTTTCTCGTCGGCTTAATGGTATTCAGATTATTTAGGAGCCCACATGGGATCAGAGATGACGGCAGGGCTCTTGGAAATCCCAGTAAAATGGACTTTTCCCCTCGCCCAGGCAGGGCGGTGAGGAGGAAGGGCTGTGCTGTGCCGGAGAGCATCGCAGGGTGCTGCCAGCACCGGGGCTGGGAGGCTCTATCCGGAGCTGGGACCCCGCTGCCTGCACCCTGCAAGGCACCGGAGCTGCCCGCCCGCCACTATTTTGCTTCCCCAAGCAGTCTGCTGCCCCGGGCAACAGCTCCGGCTGCATTCGCCTACAGCCAGCCCAGTGCTGACTTTGATTTATTAATGCTTCACTTTTCCCTCTTGTCTGTTTGTCAGAGTTTCCTGTACTGCTGTGCCGAGAATGCTGAGCCTGATTAATGGTTTCTGCTTAAAACCCTGACATTCTTCTCTTTGTCATATACCTGAGATTCCACGACTTCCCATTTATCTGAAGGGTGAATTTAAAATTCAATGTAAAATATTTAAATGTAATTTAAAATAACGTATGTGAAAAATTAAACACCTCACTGCTAAGAAAACTTTGAAATTCAATGGCAGCAAGAGTCTCTTCAGGGCGGTTCTGATTATTGCTTGAGCTATCGCAGCGCTGAATGAGACTGCTCAGGACCAGAGATTTTCTTCGCTCTGTGCAACCTGAGGAACTCCATCTGGACATTCACTCTCCGTTCCTCTGATTTTAGTAAACAGATTCACAGTTTGGTTTTATTTACAGGTTTCCTATGAGAATTCAATATAAAACGATGTACTGATGACCTCACCGCAGAGCCTGGGGGGTTTGTGGTACCCAGGGATGGTCGGGGCACTCGCCCCTTCCAGGGCTGGCGGCTGCATCCCCACCGCGGGGGCTTTCGGGGCCGTTCCTCCCGCGGCAGGGGATGAAGTCCGTCTGCCCGACCCGACTGGGCTCTGCCGCGTGCACCGCTCGCTCCGGGGAGATGCTGTCTGAATGCAAAGCACGGCTGCTTTTGTTTTGACCATCGGAAGCGCGCGTCTCTGAGAAACGGGGTGTGCTCTGCAGCGTGGGAGGGATGGGACGCGCATGGGAGCCACCCCACCGCTGCAGCGAGCCCTGGCGGGGGGCCACCATGCCGTCTGTGGGAAAAAAACACATTTTGGGGGCTTTCTGTGACACATTCTGTGTTTGGCTCCATCGGTGCATGCCATGGTGGCTGCGTGTCTCTGGCTCTTTGGGCGCTCGTTCCTGCCCCAGCTGGGCTGTCCCCTCCGTCCCCATCCGATCGAAGAACACGGATGTTTCTCAAGTTTTCCGCGCTGGGAGCTTCCCACGCCAGGGAAGGCGAGGGGACGCTTCTTGGCTGCGGCAAGTGAAAACTCTTCTGCTTTCACCACGCTGCGAGCGTTGCAGGGACACGGTGCAGCCAGGGATGAGTCACCGTAGCAGGCAAGGGAGCAGCTCATCTTAAAGCTTAAGCACGGCGCGACTCAGTAAAGCTGAGCTGGGGGCCAGGCTGGGGTACAAGGGCTGCGGGTCCTCGGGAAGGCGCCTGGACGGGGTGAGGGCACTTGAGCAGGGCGCATCTCCCCCATACCCCGGCAGCATCCATGTGTCCGTCCCACCTGGAAATTGTCCCCAGCTCTCCTGAACAGCTCTGAAACCACTCACCCTTCACAAATAAAGGTCACTTAATTCTGGAAGAAAGTTTGTTTATTTTTTTAAAGGTCCATTTGTGTTCAGGGGAGGTTACAAACATTCAGTAACGTGTAGGCGGCACATGGTATTGCATCCTGACAAATCAAGCTAACTGGTAACATTCCTCTTAAGTATTATTTTATTAAATATTAACTTTTGGAATCTAAACTTATAGTTTTACAAGGGTACGCGCTTTCTGAGTAACTCCCATAGCTATGGATACTCAAACAATTCGAAAAACAGGTATTGTCTGATTCAGCCCAGTAAAACAGCTCACATGAGAGGTGAGAAACACCTCATATCTGCTGAATAAACGTTGAGGAAAAGCAAACAAGATTGAGAGAGCCCTGTTTGCTTTTGTATTATCCACAATTTGGTTGGATTTGGGTGACATGGCTCTGCTTAGTCAATAATAAAACATGTAGTGGTTGAAGTTACCCACTGGATGTGCACGCTCGGGAGCGAGCAGAGATGGGAGCTCACAACTGAAGTGAATCTTCTCCAGCCCCAGGGCTGGTCCGGGGGCTGAGAGGGAGGAGAAGGTGCTGGGTGGCACCAATGGTCCCTGTCCCCGTCCCCGTCCCCATCCCCATCCCATGGGGTGGCTTTGTCCCGGCTTTGAGAGCGCTCGGGCGCTGCAGAGCCGAGCCCTGGGGCTGGGGCCAGCGTGCGAGAGAAATAGGGTGACTGCAGACCCCAGACGGGATCCGCAGAGCTTCTCCTCACACACCGTTAAACAGCAGTTTCCTAAAGCAAATACTTAAATACAGCATCATCACAATAAATATCTCAAAGTAGCCATAAACAAATCAAATAAATTAAATCCATCAATAAATAGATAAATAAATAAATAAATAAATAACTTTGCTCTTTATGAATCAGTGTGACATAAGTTAAAATACTAAAACTATATCAAATATTTAAATATTATCTTAAATAGTTGCCTTTTAATGGAGCAGCATGTTTCAGCCATTATAGAGAACATGGCTGCTGTCATAACATCCCTTTTTATACATATATATATTTAAAAAACATATATATATACACACACAACATATATCTCTCTATATAAATATTCTATGGCAATATTCCTGAGAATAAGTTAATAATTGAATCACAGTTTGGTTGGAGTAGCGTTCAGGTTCTTCGTTGTTCCTTGGGTTTGGTGTAGTTGTTCTGTTCAGGCACTTTGACTTTCCTCAAAGAGCAGTCTCAAGAAATTGTCCAGCGCCTCCAGGAGCACGTCAGTCTTTACTTGTACAGTCATTACTTGTGCAGTCTTACACTCCTTATAGAGATCCTTAAAAATAAAAGAGAACATAATTCAGCCATGTAACTTGAATATCGTATTTAAGTCTACGTTATTTGATACACCAATTTTCTAAAGAACGTGGGCTATAATATCCCACGGAGGGTTTTGGAGAGCTGGATGAGCTGGTCTCTGGAAACTCCGAGGCAGCGTGACGACGTGTGGGTGATAGCCGATCAGCCCGGCGGCACGCAGAGGATGCCCTGCGACCCGCTGCTGTCACAGCTTCCGCTCAGATCTGGTTGTTTTTCACATTATCATCTTCCTCGCAACTGAGATTACTGCGGGGAGAGGTGGCAGCACGCAGCTCCTTAAGGGAGAGTGCTCCAAGGAAGCCTTCTTAATTATATTAATTTTCAGAAGAGATTTCTACTGCCCATTGCAGCCAAATCAGTGCCCGTCCCAGCTGCCGCGTCCCATTATTGAGCAGCCTTTGCTGAATATTGTGCTACTGAATGCCACGAAGGCAAACTTACTTTGAGGAGGCCGTTTTCATCTTTTTCCATAATTCTGTTCAGTTTTACGGCGATTGATTTGGTTCGATTGTTGAGAGCTGCCAAGTTGTCAGCAAAGGTTTTCAGGTGGCTGTGCATGCACCTTTCCATCTGCAAGGACAGCAAATAGTTATTTCAACAGTCGTGTGATACATCGGTACCGCACAAACAACACATCATATCCCGGGAATTTGGATACCCATGGAAAATAACAACCTACAGGAATTAAGAGCTGCGTTTTCAAACATGACCCCCGATTTTGCGTTCAGCAATTTACTGGACACCAAATTTAGGACACCATGGTACAATCTATAATTTTCACTTAAAAACATGCTAAGGACAAAAGAAAAAAACCAACCTCACTGCCTTCGGTGGAAGTTGCAGGTGCCACTAGAAACTGGACACGTAAAATTTAGAGGTGTCCAACACGGGCGGTATTTGTTCCTTGAGGGAAAGGAAGGGCAACCCTGCAGTAGGGCTTCATCGCTTGCTATTGTGTTTCTGATCAAACTAGATCAGAATTGGCTTAATGAAATACAAGTAATTATTGCTGCTGGAGTGAATTTTCAATTTTTCTCCCTGAAAGTAAGAAGGGCTGATGCTGTTTGGCTCCTCTTCACTTTCAATAGGAGATGGGCTCCTACTTCGCACTTGTATGCTCGCCTCCTCCGTAAAAAGCTCGGGGTTTTTACTGGACTTCAGGAAAGTGCAGCTCAGTGAAATTAATGGGTCTGTACGGGATATAGACTAAATAATATTTTTTGACTGTTCTAAAACTGAGGGTTCAGAGTGATTTTTTGTGGCTATTGAGAAGATGCCAGTGCCCCTGGAAGGCCTTTGCCTACTGAGAGTGCCATCTGAAGGATATTAGCATCGGCAGCAGCTTTCTGCAGGTTCTTGCAATAACTTTGCCTTTCCCCGGGTTTCTGGAGCTGTCTTAGTGCTCTCAAAGTTCTGAAGTGGAAAAGAAATTTGGGGATTTGAGGCAATAATTTTAAATAGAAGAAAAGTGTGCAGTTTCTTACCATAGCATTCTCAGTTAGAAATCCGGGAACCTGCCCAAGAGAAAATGAAGTTAGCAACTTCAACCCAAAACTTGCAATAGGAAGGATTTGAGGCAGTGATTTTAAATAGAAGAAAAGTATGCAGTTTCTTACCGTAGTATTCACAGTCACAGATTTGGGAACCTGCCCAAGAGAAAATGAAGTTAGCGACTTCAAAACAAAACTTGCAATAGGAAGGCAGCTGGGTGAAAGCCATTCAAAATAAAGGAACTTACTGCATTTAAATCTAGTTTCTTTATGTCTTGGAGAACTTCTCGAATGATCGATCCTACCCCGGAGGACTTCTGCTCCGGCGAGTGTCTCCTGGTGCTGGCGGGTCTGGTTGCCTGCAGCGGTGCTGAGCTGCAGAGCACCCCAAGACTCAGCAAAGCCACAACCTGGACCAGCATTGCAACGTCAGCTCTGCTCTTCAGCTGGGTGAACTGTTTGTAGCTCTGCCTTGGGTGCTTTATATACACAGTGCTGGAGGAAATGATTAATATCTCACCACAAACATGATCTTGCTAAAGGGGAGGCGGGGAAGATTTACCTGAGGAATGGAATCTGCTGGTTATTCAAATGAGTAAGAGTCTACGTACTTTCTACACGAAGAGCAATGTTACGGGCTCTATACCTGAACCCCTTTGCAGTACGTACTCCCAAGATGAGCTATACATCCCTTTGATGCGGATAAAGTGTAGCAGATACCTGTATCCTCATCTGAAGATATTAGAGTACGTATTCATAGGGTATTCATAGACATATATAAACAAATGTACACACAAATGCGGATGTTGGAGAACTAAATCTCGGTTTCTATAAAATCTTCAGCACTTCCAAAAATTTGGAGGTCATTTAAAGAAAACATACAGACTCCTCCGGAAAACTAGGGTGATAGTGCTCAACGCTGTAATACTTACACCTTTTTAAGGTTTATATTAAAACTACCGTAACTATTCTGTACAGTGTCTACAGGGAATTCTGTGGCTAAATTCAGGAAATACACTGCAACCCGACTCTGAGTCAGGCCAGAGGTGCCAAGGTGTTGGGGCTCTTAGGAAAGGCACCGGAGCCTCGGGGAGGCTGTCTGAGGAGAGAAACAAAACTTGAACAGCAGCTGAGAAAGTTTGCAATCAAATTTCATTTAATATGGGCAGAGCTGCCAATGCACAGGACAAGCGAATTATGAATATCGACTGGAAAAATTTGGTACAGAGTGATTCAGAAGCCTGCTGGGCTTTGAATATAAAAAAATCAGATTTCATAAGAACAGCTGTCCCCTAGGTTGGCATTAGAGGAAGATCAGCCATGTATGCTGGAGCCCTGACAAAGACATGTTAGATCAGCTTTACCCTGGGCTGTGTCATCTCGCACTGCTTTTGTCTTGGGCTACAAGTGAAGATGGGAACCAAGCACTGGTTTTCCATGTTTTATTTAAAGTCTGAAAATATATTTTCCGCATCAGAGTGTTATCAGGATATTTATTACCTCCTGGGCTATAGAGAATGCACTTGTGGGCGTTGGGTGCGGTCATGGACATCTCCCGGGAAGGCAAAGGAATCCTCTACTCAGTATTTTCCCTACGCTTAGCCCTCTTTCGAAACAAGCAGTAGTCGCACACGCTGTCATCCAGAAATTTTGTTAGGGTATATTTTGCTCTTTAATCCAATGTTGCTAATGAAAATCCCGACTAATGCTAGAGCCAGACCAGATCCTTACAGCCGGGGCTGGGTATAACCCAGCAAGCTGATGGTGAATTGCTGCTTACCTGCTCTTTTGAGCAGTGGTAGACCTAGTACAGTAATTTCAGTTATTTTCCCCTAGTTTGCTTATGAAAACATGCTGTAGTCTTGGGCAAAAATGTCAATAAATGGTTTTCTACTAACCAAAGTAGAAGTCCAAAGAGCAAAGTATTTTTTCCAAATATTATGTTTGACACGATCTGCTTTGCTCTTTGTTTCTTTGTTGTTGCCCTCTGGAAACTGAAAGAGATTTTAAGATCAGGCTGTCTCTCGAGCAGGCTGCGGTGTTATCCTGGCCAGACCATAGCCAAGGGGACCTTCAGGGAGGACAACGCTCCCTTAGCCTACGGGCAAGTGCTTTATTAACCTACATGTCAGGCAACTGGATGCTCCCTCTCCGTTTAGCTCCTGTGCTATTGGATATGTTCAAGTCGCACGTACTTTTACATTTTTCCATCTCTAGGATGTATTTTGTTAGAGAGGAAGGGAGAAAGCATAGCTCCTAAGTTAACGTGATATCAAATCACGTCATCAGTAGGTTTTCTTCCAGCCACCTCAACGTTCCCCCGTATCTATATGTTTCATCTAAGGGGTAGTTTCCAGCAATGAGTTATATTTTCTCATCGTTTCACTAATATTTCAGCCATGCTTAATAATTCCTTCCACATTCCTGCAATAATCTATCACACTTCTCTGGTAATTCCCAACATTTTTAGTGCAGCTGTCAGAGTCATGGATATTTCAGGATGAATTTTTCAGCATTCGGGACATACTTTCACGCCGAGGCAGGGGACCTGGTGCGCAGGCGAGGGCTGAAGACCGGCTGAAAGCTTAGACAGGAGGGAGAGACTGTGCAGAGAGAGATGAATGGTCCAGGAGGAAAACCAACAGGTGTAAAACATATTAGTAAGAATACTTCAAATACAGCAAATGATTTACAACAGGCCAGCACGAAGCGGTTACTCAGGCCGTCCTGCAATCAAGACACTTGCCAGAAAAAACATAAAGCAGTGTTAAACTCTGGGATGATAATCTGAGATAAATGCCAGGACTATGACTTTTATGATTACTTTATTGGAATCGGTCTAGATTGTTAGGGTAAGCAAATAGCTGCGCCGAGGAGGTTATGGAAAAACAGTGTCACTGTCCGGTGTCAGCATCATCGCTCTGAGGAAGCGCTTCGTCGGGGAAAGGCTTTTGCATTACAGGAGCGAGACACTTATGTTTCCAGGGATGGCCAGGACAGAGTAAGAATCTGCCATGTCTTACATCTCCACAGCCTGCTGGTATGTCCCAAAGGGAGTTTGCACATTTATCAAATGGGAAGCAGGAAAAAAAAAGAAAAGAAAAAAAAAAAAAGAAAAGAAAAGGAAAAAAAAAAGAAAAGAAAAGAAAAAAAAAAAAAGAAAAAATCCGCACCAGGCAAACATTGCTGATGTCTGTGATCCTTCAGTGCTGCTTGGCCGTTTCGTGTCTGTGTTTTGGCCATTTGCCTCCGTAAGTGTCGCACTTTATGCCTTGCCTTCCCAAGAGCACATCACACTCAAATCTGATAAGGATTGTCCCTGGTTTATGATTCAAACAGCTCATTATAACTTTTTTTTTAATTATATCTGGGCGAGGAAACCTGCTGGTGAAACCCACAGTGCGTTCCCTCCGTTTGATAGGAAACTGTCCGCAATGACGGGACGTTTCATCCTCTGAAGAAAACATCTTCAGTCATTTCAACATCTCTGTCTTCAGCCTGGCATGTCCGGCACTGCTAGGAGCCCAGCAACGCCTTCCCCCTCGCCCGCGAGGGCAGCCAGCCTGTCAAAGAGCAGTTTAACTCTGAAGAACAGACTGCGTCACCCCAAATCCATACTGACTATTCTGAAACTCAGCAATCGCCTTCTTCTGTAGTAGATGAGACTGCTAGAGAATTGATTCCCAGATCCTCCCGCAGCTCAGGCTGAGCTGGTTGCTCTATAAGCTCCTCGGCTTTCTTCTGGCCCCGGGCTGTGTTTACCTTTCTCCACTCCCAGAAGTTCCCACAGTCCTCCGGGTTTTCCAGGGTTGTTGGCGGTCATCCACAGTCATGCTGCAGAGAGCCTAAGGAGCTTGAAAATTAATTGCATCATGTCCTGCAGACTCAGCTAGGGCTATCTTATTTAAATATTGTTTCATGTTGTTTTTTTTTTTTTTTAATTACAAAGACAACGAGTGTGTTTTGTTGACCAGATCTCCTACATACATCCTGGTTTACAGAATCTTTGCCCCAAATTTCTGCGATAGATGAGTCATAACAGCTGTGTGTTGGTGGCAAAGGAGGAGCCTCAAGAAGATAACCCAGTTACAGAGGGTTACGTGGTCAGCATGTAGGTTATCCTCTACAAACACATCTCAGAGTTTGGCCCATTTGATGTTTAATAGCTGTAGTTAAAGAAAAATCTCCCCAAAGCCTTAAACTTCAAACTGCAATAGTGTTGTGTAAAACCGTGAGCATCCAACCGCTGTCCCAACTTTCGCAATGTACGAAACTACAGATTCCTTACAAAGTAACGTACAAGTCTGTTCTAAGAAGCCTGCAGAAGCCCTTTCTAGGAACCAGCATACCTGCGGCAAATTATCAGCATTGACCTATATTGGAGAGTGGTGTAGAGGAAGATTTATGCATAGTCACGGGTGGCAATTACGTCAGCCCCTATGCTTCTTCTGCACGCCCAGAGGTGTGCGGAGATGTGCAAAGTCAGAGGGGCTCTTTTGGTCATGCAGAACAGTGCTGGAAGACACGGGGGAAGGAAGGATGCCCTCTATTCTGACTCCAAACAGAATCCCGTGTTAATGAGATGAAATTAATTTCTCTGAACGTAGCGTATTGTACTAACCTTGTGCTGCTAGGATAGCAAATACTGAAAACCCCAGATGTTTCAGTACGTAACCCAAGTTGCACATGAGCCCACCTCCGCAGCTGTCATTGCTGTCCACTACATCCGCCATGTAGGAAAGCGTTTAATTCCTTCTGTAGTGATGGGGTGGCTGGAAACTAGATGGCAAACCAGAGGTGAATCAACGATCTGCTGCTGTACTGCAAGACAGTGAATTACTCTCACCCTCAGCTTCCCATTAAGCTGAGCTGAAGATTTAATTGATTTTTGGGATGCCCACTCTCTGGAGTGAGCTTCTGCAAAAGGGTAAATTTCTTCCGTGCTCAGTAATCTCGATTTATTTACTCTTCTTCCAATGACTTATTTTGAAACGTGTGTCTGTTTACAAATATATAATGTTTTCTCCTGGAACTATCGAGACTTACTATTGGGTGATCTTGATTAAATAATCCTGTTAATGATGTTTAATTAACCAAACTCCTGAGGGAATAAAAGACGAACAGAAATATTTGTGTCAGAAAGTTAATTTATCTTACACAGGTTTTCTTTCCAGTCTCCTACGGAAGCTTTACAGATGCTTTGTCATAAAAGCCACAAGTACAGATAGCAAGTACTTTTCTGTACTCTGAGTAAATCCTTTGCGAGGTCTAATCAAGACATCAAAAATGCAATGGTTTGATGACAGCTTTAACCGCTGGCTCTGGCATGCACCTGAGTTCCTGCCTCTGTGAAATGGGTCTCTGAAAAAGTTGCTCTGAGTTGTGTGAAGGTTTCCAGGTTTAAGCAGATGTAACATCATGGGTTTTGCCAGCCTGACGTGAAAATGTAAAGATCGAGTCTTCTGCTGGGCTTCACCTGTGTTTGCCAGCCGATCATCAGCTGCATTTAGACAAGTTTAGGCAAGTTTATTCAGGCAGTAAAAATATAAGCCATAACATCTGGTGTGGTGCATGGGTCAGTCCGGGTCTTCCCAACGCCCGGCAGAGCCTGAGGTCTGTCCTCCCGTGCACATAACCTCGCAGCCCATTGCGATCCCGTTGCTCTGGAGATGAGCCCAGGACAGGCACCCTTTGGTCTTGTGCGATTTGCTCCCACGTGGCCAAGAAGTACCTCAAGGTATTTTGCGATACTCTGTGCAGTGACTAGAACTCATTTATTATCTCTGCTTTTCTTGATTTTTTCTTATTTTCAAACTGACAATAAATTGGTGCGTTTGGTAGTGGCTGTGTACAGAAAGTACAGCGAGGGCTTATGTTTAGAAATACTTTCATGGCATGAGCTTGGGATGGCTGCATTGGCACTGCGTGAATGAGAGACATTATCGATAGCGCTGGAGGGGGAAAATCAGCCCATAATCACGATCAGTCCGCAAACACAAATCAGGGAAGGTCCATGAGCTAGACCTGGAAGACAGGAAGGATTGGGATATTTTATATAATAAATGCAAAACAGAATTCAAATTATTGATGACAGCCTGATGACCCTCAGACCACTGGCAATGATGAGTGTAGAAATCAGTCTTTTTTTCTTCCAAATCCATTGCGATTTGGAAGGCAGCCTTGGGCACGCTGGGACACGGGCAGCGGTGGGAAGGGAGTGGAAAGTCCTCATGTGAGCTGATGATGTTGAGCAGACATCAAGCGGCAGCTGGTGGTTTCTGTTTCGGAGGAAGGATGCCGCCTATGCACAGTAACTGCAGAGAGAATGGAAATTTAGTTTTTACGAGTACTTGTGGATTTATATATGAATATCTTTCATGAAATGAACCTTCAAACTCCAAGAAAGGAACTATCAGCCTAAAGTCACAGGTGCTGATGGGTTTCTTGTAGCCCAGGGTTTTACCTGGGCATTTTTTACAGGTTTGTAATAGTCAGATACAAGTGACCCGACAATAGATTACAGGAATCTGACCTCTTCTTCTTGCGTTGTCTGTGTAATGAATCCTTTTACCACTTTTTACACCTTATCGCTAATAAGACCAAAGGTGAACACTCAGAAGCTTATCTTAAGGGTCTTTTCCAACCTAAGATTCTAAGATTCCTAAGTGAGGAAATCCTAAAATGAAGTTTGCTTACGTGGCCATGAATTGGTCTCCTTACATTGTGCTTTCAAACTTCCTTTAGTTATATTTTTTATATTTTTTCCCCATGAAAAATTTGTTCAGCCCCTATTTTGCTCAGGGTGAACCTTTCTGGGACTGCAGCCCTTGTCTTGTTTTAGCATGTTCTAACTTTTAAGTGGTTGCTTTGCAACCGTAAAATTCCTTTCAGGCAGTTTTCTCCTACCTGATTTTTGAGAGGGTTTTATCAAGTAAAATGAAACCCAAAATCTCAGGCAAGGTACCCTGTGGAGTCACAGTGACACCAGTACGGTCAGAAACTCAGCGACCTGCACTATATAAGGCTGTAGAGATTTCAAACAGAAGGTCATGTTCATGTTTTCAGTCTTACTAAGCAACTTTTTTTACTTAGTCCTATTTTTAGAAACCACTGAACTGACATCTTCAAGATAAGCACCCAGTCAGCATGGAAAACTTTGACGTGGTGATTAAACATTGGCAAACGAAAATGACAGGCAGTGCGTGAGGCGCCCCGACAAAAGGGAAAAGATGCATCTTCCGAAAGCGCGTTATGAGAGAGCATCACATCCCACCTGGTAAAACCAGCGGGATTCGGCACGATGGAAAAAATCCCTGCGGCTGTGTGGGAGCTGGTGATGCACCCCTGGACACCCAGCACCCGATTTGCTCCGGCAGCGCTGCCTTCGTGCCGGCTCCCCATCCCTCCCTGCTTTTGGCCCTTTTTTGTGTCACAAGCTATACTTATGCTTTATCCATCTTTTTCATGGAAATCCCTAGCAAAATGAAAATAACTCTGTTACAGGCAGTCTTCAGAGAAGGACAAAGATCTTCCAACCTGTTTTTCCCTGGCTTTATTCAAGTTACGGGCAATTAGCTATCAAGTCCAGCTTCGTGCACTGGTCAGAATATGATGGATGTCCCTTTTGCTTTAACATCTTCCTTTCCCTCACTGCCAGGAAAAAGAAATTACATTTTTCTGTTTCAGGTGGCTAATTGAAAAGCAGCGTGAGTAATATTGGCGAAATCACCACGGTTCCACCACTGTTTTGTTTTGTTGTTGGCCAAAACCACGGGCGAAACTGAAAACAGAAGATCCTGTGAGATGGCAAAACCTAACCTTACCCCTCGGGACTCGTTCCGTCATCCCATCTGGAGTGAGGCGGCGACTGGCCCTGCTCCAGCTACGGCACGGCTGCAGGCAGGACTTTCTAAGGCAGAAGTTTTTCCGTGATCAGCAACGTCTTGATGACAAAAATGCTGAGAGCCAGAAGTTAAAGAGCCCTGGATGAAGTTTGTGGAGCAGTGTCTTGAAGCTTTCTACGGTTCCCCAGCAGCTGCACGAGACCCTGCCTGGAAGTTTAATCACATCCTTTGGAAGTTTCTGACGTTTCCAAAAAAGCTGAAAGGAACATCAATGTTTAGAATTGCTATGCTATTTTTAAACAAAACAAAAGAGACCGTTTATCTCTCACCCATTTCAAACAACCAGAATTTTTTCTCTATGCCTCCTAGATTGCTTTCTCCCCAGAGCTATGGAGATGGTGGTACGCAGCCTGCGCCCATCAGTGTGCGCCGAACAGGCCAGGGACCACGAACCTACATGAACTTACGTACAGGTTTTCTTTCCATTATACTCCACAGCAATTAACCTTGGGGTTTAACTAAGTTTTAAGTAAGAATGTACTTCTTTTTTTTTTCTTTTTTCTTTTTTTCCCCCAAGCTGCTGCCTGACTATTTCCTTGAACGCCTTTCTGGTTTTTCTGTTCTGAGAAGTAATGAATTATCACTTGCAATTCACCCTCTGCTCACCCCCCGAATGCAAAGCCCGGGGTCTCCCTTTCTGCCACTCCTCTTCCTGGTGTCTCCTGCCCAGAAAGCTCCTCCGTGCCCCCAGTCTGCCCTGCACCCCCTCGTACTCTGCAGTGGCCTTTCGGAGACGGAGCCATCAGGCCCATAAAGAGTATTTAAGACACGGCCACCACACACAATGCCTTTTTTCTGGTTTCTGTTCCAATGCTGCTTTATACTTCCAAACAATTCAGAGTATTTTATCAGCCTTTCCCACAGCCTTTCCCACAACTGAGCTGACGCTGTCGAGGACAGTCCGCAGCGATCCCGGGCTGAGTGAGACTCATGTAGAGCCCGCTGCTATTTTTAGTGATGTTATGCTTCCCATGTGCACGTCTGTGCTTACCAACACCGAAATTCCTGTGCTGTTTTCTTGCCCAGTCACTTATCAATGCTAGGTCCTACTACAACACCTCATACTCAGCTTCAGAGAGTACTTGGCATCCCTCCATGCTTTCTCACATTACATCCACTTCCTTTTCCAGAGGACATTAAGCAATGCAGGTACTGTTAATTCTGGCTCTAAACCCTGCTGATGACACATGCTCTTGTGAGTAATTCCTCTAAATTAATTGTTTCATGCAACGGCATTTTCCCTTTGACTGAAGTGATCCAAACCCCTTAGCGCTTTGATTTTATTTATGTCCCCTTTCTGCACATCCAATTCTGCATCCATGCGTTCAGACTAGGATTCATTCCTATTACATCCGTTTTATTAGACCATACAGTGTATTTTACTCCCTTGCGAGATATATTCTTTGATTCAAAATATTAATGGAAGATTTACTATTCCACAGCCACTTTTGCTGTTACCTTGGTGAACAGTGATCTGTTCTTTCCATGTGGCACAAATGGGCTCCGCGCCGATGCTCCTACAGTACTTTTCAAGTGCCTGCGACTTTCAGGGTCAGCTCTGATAGCCGTACCTCTTTTATCTTTCATTTTGAACAGTTTTCTAAATTCTTAACCTCGCTATTATAAAAATTACATGACCTATCCGTTCTGCCTTTTAATTAAACCAGCACAAATAGGCAGCTGGCAGCTGATCATGGCAAGAAGGCAAATGACGCCAAAAGCCCTGACAGACTGGCTTAAAGAGCTCGTTGCCTGCAACGCAAATGCTTGTTTAAAAGATGCTCCATTTCAGTACAAGCTATATAAAATCATCAATAAATGTGTGAGATAGATAGTAATAAGAAGTCATATAAAAGGCATTTCAGCCTGTGCTCTCAACGGGCTATTTCTTCAGCTCTTTGACTTCTGTTGCTTTTACTGGCCTTGGCTCCGTCCCCAGCGCCGTGTGTCTGTCTGCCTGAGCTTCTGACAGCAGATGGCAGCTTCCTCAAAACCAGAGGGGCAAAAGGGATTGCTGCAGGAGAAAACAAAGCAGGACGCTCCTTGCCCTGCTCTGCCGGTCTGCTGCTGTTGACAAGGTCACATCGTTGATCAGTGGCAAAATTCGGCCATGAGGGCATCGCTCTCCTGGCCTGGGTTGGGGAAGCAGGGTGCTTTGTTTCTCTCTGCAGCATTTACAGCTCGAAAGGAGCCTGGTTGCTTTTTAAATAATATCATCAACACTTCACTGAATCGCCGGCATGAATGGTCTGTTGCTTTACAGTCACTGCACAACCTCGCTGCCTGCACAACGCCGCAACACTGCCGTGAACAGGTCTGCACCAGCTTCCCATTCACCCTCCTCCTGACATTCGCCCATGGGCTGGGGAAGAAGGGACAGAGAAGCAGAGGTAGTTTTACAGTTAGTATAAAACCATTATGCTCCGGTGAATCCTCCACCCAAAATTGGTGTTGAAATTATTTAATATGTGTAAGTTATCCTTTAAAACGCCACTTGAAGTTGAGGAATTCCCACCAAAATACTGTGAAAAGATGGCACTTTCATATGTGCTGAGATATTGGCTTTGTCATTTATTCACTTTAGAGGTGTGGCTCATTAGCCACAAGCCGAATCACAATATCTGTATTTCTCCGTTATCCAAATCCAAAGAGAAGAGCGTTTGTCTAATGAAAGCACAAAGGTCATTACAACGTATATTTGTAGTTATATAAAGGGGTCGATGCTTTACTCCCAGTCTGATGGGGATGTAACATAATTTCCTTCAACAGAATTAATCCTTACTGACCACAGCATAAGCATGACCAGATCTTGCTCCTGTTTGTTGGCAGGATCCTTTGGGATTCGAGCTGTAAGTACGTCCTCTAAGCCAGAAGAGGTTAAGCTGAATATCTCTTGTTTGCCTTATGTGATTTCAGCATGGCTGGCATGAAGGGTTATGAGATTAAACGAGTTCTGTCCAACTCTGTCCAAATCTTAATTTGTTCCATAACAGCCATAATAGAGCTACTTGTGGTCTCATTTCTTACTGTAACAGAGGAAGAGCAGGACTGGGATTTGTTTGTTCTCAAAAAGCTCTTGGAAGTTTTTGCTTTGTTTTTGCAGCTGGAGCCTGTGACCGGGGCAGCAGCAGAGCAGCAGCGGCACCCGCGCTCTCCGTGCGTAACCCGGCCAAAGTAGTTCAGAGAGTTCATGATGATGAATGGATGGTAACAGAAACCAAATGAATAAAGTAGGGCATTATTCCATTTCTAATCTAATGCCTGCTGGTATTTCTGTATCCTCAAAATGAGATATTGTATTTTTCCTAGTTTGCATAGCCAATCAACTGATTTTTCCTGTGCATAGTTAAATAGCGGTTTTGTTTCCAGCTTTTTCCTTATAGCCAGGAAGATTTTGGGCACAAAGGTAATTTGTCTCAGCTAACAGTCATGCATAGGTTAAATTTGATTAAATTAATGAGACATATTAAAAATCTGCACTTGGTAAATTGCTTCAGAGTCCAAGAATTATCATTTGTGTGTGTGTGTGTGTGTGTGTATATATGCATTTACCAAATGAAATGTATTTACTGTGAAAGTTTAACAGATAAAAGACAGTTAATTAGTGCTATTACAGTATCATGTGGGGCCCTCGTTATGCCAAGCACCTGGAGACAAATGTCAAGAGACAGCTCTTGCTGCAGAAAGTTTTTAACTGTCGGAGTCCTGAGGGCACTAACAGGCTTTGATGGTCCTGACCAGCCTCACCTGGGCTCCTGCCCACACCCTCCCCATGGGCCCAGGAGCCCATTTAAGCTCAGTCCCAGGGGTCCTTATTCCTGCCCTACACTGCAGGAATGCTGGTCTCCAGCTCAGTCACAACCATGCCTGTGCTTGACCATGGGACCTGTTAATTTGGACCCCCAACCTGTGGATTAACTTCCTGACCTTGGACCTGCCTCATCACCACATGGTTACCTGATGGTCTGGGCTCTTGGCTGACCCCCAGTTGACACCCTGAGGCCTGCCCTGTTTGCTGTGCTTGGATACCATGGGACTACACCCTGGCTGGTGAGGTCAGGTGTGTTATTGTGCTTGGCTCCTGGCTCCCCATATCTTAGGGAGCAGCCAGCCCTCACTGCACCCTGACTGTAACTGTACACGTGCCAGTAAGGTAAGATACATGCTGGCAGAAATGTAGTTTAGATGAGAGCTGCTAGCAAGTAAAAATGCTCTGCAAGCTAATATGAGTAATACAAAAGTTGAGAATGCTTTAGGCACCTGTGTAGTGGGCAGAGGAAGTAGCTGTTTCTATTGACTCGAGGCAATATTTACCTTCGACTTCAAAGGGTTGACCTCGTCCCTTCATTTAGCCAAAATGTCTTTCTCTAAATCTTCAAGGTCAAGCAGGTAGGGAAAGTTGGCACCACACAGCATGTTTGTATACTTTCAGCAGTAATTTGTACTGTTCTCTTGGCTATGAGATGCAAAACTGATTTATTGTAAAGTCAGTCCTATCACTTCGTCCTGATTTGGGCTGCCAAGTAGCACTGATCTGCGTGCTGTCCCTCCAGTAAATACATCCTCTGCTCATCCTGAACACACATGCTGCCCTCCAGCCCTCAGCCAGAAGCCTACATTCCTCTGTGTGAGATGACCATTGGGAAGTACAGCGTGGACCTAATTATCTTCTCTTCCATAGGTAGGGAAAAAAAATGGCTAAAGAAGAGGCTGGCACAGAAGCGGAAGACGGAGAAGGAAGAAGCGCAATTTCTAGGGTAATGTGTTAATTGGTGTTGCTACCTCTAACGGTATGGAACGCAGTAGGGAGCCCATCACAAATGTCAGTGATTTAATGGGGCAAAGAATGGGTTCTTTAATTAATAATAATAATAACAACAGCAGCAGCAAGTGGAAGGTGCCGGGGCCGCCGCTGTCCGTGGTGCTGGAGGCGCCTCCCGCGGCGACCGGTAGGGTCCTGGGTCCGGCCGCGATCGTCCCGCTCCGTGAAACCATCCGGGAGAAGGTGCTAGCAGGGTGGAAAGGGCTTCGCACCCCGTGTATGACATCAGGACTGGCTGAGAGAAAAGTGGAAGGCGCCTGAGGAGCTTTACAGAAAAATAAATGATTCTTCCTTGGGCACATTTTTTTGCATTGCAGGTCTAAAAAAAAAAAAAAACCAAAAACTGTCTTAATTTTCATCATGTGTACTGGAAAAGTACCTTAACTCTTTCCACAGATATTTGGCATATTGTTTCTTGTAAGCCTGTCAGCTACAATTCTAGAAAGTGAAAGTGAAGAAACACTCAGTTGAGATCCCTGGCCAGCCAATTTAGACTGACATGCCAGAAGAAGGTAAAACAAATACCTCAACTGCAGGAGAAGCTGTGATAAGAGAGTTTACACCCTTCTAGCCCTGGGGCAATCCAGCCATGAGATGGAAAGCCACAGGTTTTGCAGGTTTCACTGCTATCAAAACTAATTATTTCCAAATTGATGGCTCACCAAAACTTTGTCATGCGTTTAGACATGGCAAATTGGATGACTGTGGTGGATTCCTGTTCTTCACACCTTGCTTTAAGGTACAGATAAAAAGATATGTGGCTTCTCTCTGCACCTGAACAGCAGTGTTGCTAGTAATGATGAGAACTGGTTGACCGGTTCACCTCTAAAGACCAAAGAAAGGATCAAGGAGAAAACTCAAGGTGTAAATAAAACCTTTAAAGCAAGGTAAATAATAATTTTAAAAAAAAAGTAAAAGAGTTCCTGCCCAGGACAGAAAGCAAGGAGCTTTGAACAATAACAAAGGGAAGGTGGGTTTCTGTTCACAATCAACTGGACTGGGACATTTTGGAGCTAGGCATGTTGTGGTTTGATATTAGACTAGCTTACCTGGCAATGGGTAATATAAAGCTCCAAACTGCAGAGAGATGATGGAAACAGTTCAAACATCTTCATGATCAACACAAAAGGAAAGCTGAAATGGTCTCTTGAATAGGATGATCTTTACTTAGCAGATTCTTGCATTGATTCCCTCAATAAATGCTGAATTACACAAGGGAAGAATGAGCTTTTAAAAAAATCATAATTCTGCAATGAAATGATAAAGAGGGCAAGGTTATCATCATAAGAAATCAGAAGGGCAGACAGAGCTGCTACTGAAATGTGGGGGAGTGCTGAGTCACTATGCACTAAGTGCTGCCATAGTAACTATTTACCAGCTGGTTGGGAATGAGGAGAGACTGAAAAACCCAAAATAAAAATTGGACAAGTTGCAACTTGAAATATATTACATTTTTTTTTAAAGATTTAACCGAATGGAACCCTTTCTAAGGTCTATTTATATTAGTGTTACTTGGGGCAAACAGATTACATTGGGCTATTGAATAGACACATAAAAGCATTCAAGCAAGAAATAAGAAACTGATATTTCTTCTCTGCTAGACTAACGTTATTGCACCTAATTGTGAGAACAAGTAGGAGCCGCTTTGGATTTGTCTATTCACCGGGATGTGGTGTAGCGCATATTCTCTATAACCCAGCCCAGGCTGTGAAGGAACACAGAGTAGAGGGTTCTTCTGACAGTAACAGGTTTTTGGGTGAATTGGAAAACTTAACATAGTTTAGAGAGGGGTATAAGCTCAGGTTCCTTGGCCAGTCTTTTCTGATGTCCTCTGCTCTGGCTATTAGGAAGATTGCTGTTGGTCTGTGGCTGTGGCTTGAGTGTCTTGATGGCTGAAGGTACGTCCTCTACAGGAGAGACACCTCTGTGGCGTAGTAGCAATTTGGAGCAGTTCTGTGACTCATAAGATTCTGGGCAGTTTCTTACCGTGGAAAATTTCAGCATCATCATGACAGGTGTCTATCGCCTTGACACCTCCAAAGACAAAAATCTCCATTACTGTCACCCCAGGTGACAGACAATAAGAGAGAGCACTTAAACTGGCTGCTGTTGAGGTGTGAACAACTTCAGAAAATGGAGTAGCTGGGCCTTTTGCTAACCAGCTGGGCCAAGTTTGCCTTGGGCTCTAGCGTACAGAGAAGCAGAAAGCTATCGAAGGTTTTAAAGCCAAGAATTAAGAAAAGTTTCATGAGAACTTCGCAGAGAGGCCGGAAGCTTGTGGTGAAACACAGGAAGGCACTTGTGTTTTTTAAATCTCTATAGAGATTGGAGGAGCTGCTGCAGGAGACAATGAGGTCAGGAAAGCTCTTCCTCGCAGAGCATAGGCAGGCACCTTGCGGCTCCCCAAGGTAAAGGGATGGAGGTCCAGGTGGTATTTGTTGTGTCAATGATCTTCACTCCTCTTATGTTAGGTGGAGGAAAGGTGTTGTCAGGACTCATTGTGCAACTGTGTGTGCAAATCTGTTTGCTGTAAACCTTTTTAGTGGAGTTCTGGGAGCTGGCACACTCCAACCAGTTTCTCCTGGTCCCTCAGCTTCCCTAAGGAAGTATTATTTAGAAAGGTCCATCTCCTGAAAGACCAAGAGGTCCCATATCACTGGGACAACTTAATTTGTCCTATCAATGAGCTTCAGTATTGTCATTTCTGGCTACCAGAGGTTTTCAGGAGCCCAGAAGCAGGGCTCAGCAAATGACACTGGTGTTTCAGGGAGAAATCTGGGCTTGCTTAGACAAAGGGACTGTAGGATCTGCCTGCAGGAGGGGAGACATGCTAACAGCCTTCCAACACAAAGCTTGCTGCAGGGAGGAAGGTAAAAAGTGAAGTAGAAACTGTTCTTCCCTCTCAAGAAAGAGGAAGGAGGTTGTAGGACTGGGCTAGACAAAAGCTCTTAAGTAAAATAGATTGTGCAGTATTTAATCTATAATCTATTTTATTCTTAAGTAAAATAGTTTGCAGTAGATATGATTTTGCCAAGTCCTATTTTATAGCTGTTTATTTGATTTTTATGACACCGGGTGTAGCTGAAGTCACAATTGCTGCAGGCTGTAGAGGCACTTACTGCGAGAACTGTAGTCTGAGGAACCAGATACGGTTGTCTTTGGTTCCCAGCTCTCTTCTTAGTATGCTTGATGATGGTTTTCTGCTTTGAGATATTGGAAGCCCAATAGCCCTTAAGTAAAATGGATGTGGCAATTTTCTAACAGCTTCCAGGAGTGGGCAGTGATGACACTACCACAAGTGATACCAGTTTTAGTCAGCTGCTGGTCCTCTGCATACAGGAAATTTTTTAAAGTCCTTTTCATAGTGAATCAGAAGGAAACCACATTGTGAAAAACGATGTTTGCCATGAAATGGAAATTCTTCATTTACATCAACTTCATTTTCACCTTTAAGAAAACCAAAAGCTTTTATCTTCAAAGGAAATGTGTGCCCTGGACAGCTGTAATCAAACCTGAACTAATTCCTGGTACAGGCAGGGAATTTTTTTGATATATCTTGGTCCGTGCTCATGAAGAGTTAAAGAGCTGCATATTGCCGTTTGAGCAAGCAGTTCTGCCTGCTTTGCAGATCTGCCATGTTAGTCACTCAAAAGGCTGGGGGGAAAAAAAGACAGTGTGTCTTCTGCCTCTTGCCACCCCTGCCCTGTTTACCCCACTGGCACTGTGATTACCAGAGGGATGTAGGATGTGGTCTCACCGCTGGTGCAGCCCTTTTAAAGCCTTTTTCTGCAAAGCCCTTCTTGTACCACGGAGCCTGGAGATTAATTTTTCTGCAGCCAGCTTGTTCAGGGAAAGATGCGATCGATAAGAACACAAATCTGCTATCCCCCCCATGTATTTAGCATCGCACACGCGGTTTGTCTCCTCTTTTGAAGCAGCCATTAACTGTATTTTAGGATGTTTAAATATCCAGAAGTAACGCCGGGCTGTCTCGCAGGTGCTGCTGCTGAAGCTGTAGGTGTTTCAGCATCTCTGACGGTCGGGGTTTTTAGGACCATTCCTGCGCAGGTCACCGTCCAGGGGCGGTTTCATCGGCCAAAGGCGAAAATAACAGCCATTACGGAGTAAAGTTTCTCCCCTTCCCCTCCCTTCTCCTCCTCCCCCCCC
>VYZW01020785.1:188-61326 GCA_013401315.1 Balaeniceps rex | reverse complement strand
CGCCGCCGATGCTCTCGGCCATTCCGCCTGCCTGACCATCACCCGCACACCAGCCAGCAGCGTCACCCCTTTTAAGACGGAGCCGGAGGGTTCGGCAGGATGGGGAGAGGAGGAGGGTTGCTAAAAATGCCGCCCTGTGCCGGGGGAGCGGCGGGGGGCGGGGGGTGAGCGCGGCGCAGGGGGCGGCCGCGGGGGGGGGNGCTGAGCGCGCCGCAGTGCGCGGCCGCGGGGAGCGGAGCGGGCCGGGCCGCAGGGATGCTCGCCCCGCTCCTGGGCTCCGCGGGCTCCGGCTGGCTGCTGCTGGGTGAGTGCTCCCCCAAAACCCCCTCGGCGTTTGGGATTTGCCCCCCACCCCCGCTCCGCGTTCCCCGGCTCCTCTCCCCGCAGCGTGCGGGGACCCGCTGCCCGCCGGCGGCAGGGGAATGCCGGCCCGCACCCCTCTGACACCGCCTCTGAGCTCCGGGCCCGCTAGCCGGCTCCCCCTTCGCCTCCCCTGCTCCCGAGCGAGGGTATTTCGAGCGTTTTGAAGGGAAAAGGCAGGCGGGAGCGCGCCCTTCATAGCAAAGATGGAAACGCGGTGTTCTGCTGCATGCGTGCGGCCGGGACGCGGGCACGACGCGATGGTGTTGCAGCGCGGTGCGGCGAGCCCGGCTGAATGCGTTACATAATTTCTCCCAAAATCACCTTGCCGGCTTCTTCACTTGGTCCGTCTTTGACAGTTTTGTATTTGCAGTGGGTGTGTGAAACAGGGCAGCGCCCTCGGCTCTGTGTGTGCGTTGTATCTATTGGGCAAGGGTGACCGTGAATCCCATTGTTTTGTGGGCAGGCGGTAGAGATTCCAAGTGTGTCTGGACTGGAAAATTAGTGTAAGTCTTGAAACAGGAGGTTCTCTGTAAGGTGTTTAAAGGTTCAGCTTGAAATGATCTGCTGCACTGATTCAAAAGCGAGTCCTTTGAGCCTGTGTGAAGTGTCTTTCTTAAGGAAAGGTAACGCTCAATGTCTGTGCTCTTTCCCCCTTTATCTATAAAACAGCTTTCCTCTAGGCAAGCAGACTTGCAAGGGGAAGAAGTACAAAGGGGAAAATCATTTTAAAAGTCAGCATCTTTGTATCATTGAACAAATATTCTGGGGGGAGTGCCAAGATGGGAAACAACGTAATTATTTATGTTCATATCTACTTTCTATTTTTGATTATGAAAAGGGATGTTTCACAGTGAAAACAATGGGAACCTAATATCACTGGCCTGAATTTTGTCTCTGAAAATATCCTGGTGGCTCCCATTAAAGTCAGTGAGTTTATAGCTGCTTCTATCAGCAGCTTGAATCAGCTGCTTTTGAACTGTAGCAAAACTCATGCAGTGCAAATATGCCCCAGAGGGAATTACATGGGTGAATCAGAAAGGATTGGCTTGGAGGCTGCAGGCAAGTGTTTGCTACAGTATTTTGGGCCCCGAGGCCCCAGGGACTGCCCTGAGCTACGTTACTGGATGCACCAGGCTTGTTTATGACAACGGGAGGAGAACCGGGCCCACTGGGAATGGGTCTCCCACGTGAGCTCCTGCTCTCAGGCCTCCACATCCACCCTGCGGTATTGAACCCTGTGCCTCCCATCTCGGTGTTTCCTCTGCTGCATCCAAATTCATCTCCTTTGCACGTCCAGCTATCCTGAAGTGTGTGTCCATTCAGGTGTGGCTCTGACTTGCGGCTTCCCTTAATGCCATGCTCGTTTTATTTTAGGGAGGGCAGGACTTTAGCCTAACGTTTTGGTCTGCAGAACAGGTGCCCTTGGAAGAGAGATGTGCTGTTATTGCCGTTTGCAGCGGCACTCTCAGCAGCAGCCGAGATGTGCATCAACACAGGTCATCCGTGGGAGATGGATCCCGCTGGAGAGGCGAGGGCCCTGCCTGACCCGGCAGCGTGGCACTTGCTCAGCCGTGTGCCTGCGGTCGCTGCTCTCGCACATGGTTTCGGTTTTCTGGTGGCTCCATCCCGTTAGACACCACTCCGTGCTGCAAAGGAGCCACAGTGGCTGTGCCGATTTACTGAACAAGGGGCTCCTTGGCCATTACAGCCCAGTGCAGCACTCTTGTTTATTTTAAATGAATTTCTGGCACCGTTACAAGGGTTTTGACTAGTTGAGAACAGGTCTGCAATGCTCACCTCAATGAAATAGTGGTAGAAGTCAGAGAAAGACAAAGCTAATTATTTCCTAATGTGCAGATTTGGATGGTCTGATGGATGCACAGAGAGGTATAGTAAAATAAAACAAACAAACCTAACAACAAATTCCCCCAGGCATTTGCACATTGGGCTGGTTTTGTTGAAGCCATACGAGGTTACAGTTTACCCCTTGCTCCTCTCCCCTTTAGTAAAAGTAGGAAATCCCAGAGATTCCTCTGCTCTTCTCTTCCCCCCTCATTTCATGTGACTGCAACCCTGAGCCGCTCGCCCACCCTGTCAGTCCTGTCTTACAGCGAGGAAGAGGAGGATTTGCTCTCCTGACTCCTGGCAGCTGCTGGAAGCCCCGGCGGGCACCAAGAAGGCACAAGAAGGGAATTCTGCCATCACGGCGTCCCTTCTCCCCCCCGGCACCAGCGCACCTCCAAATATTTCTCAGGTGTGTTTGCAAAGGTTCATCTGGTGTTGCAATAGACTTCTACGGTCCCACTTCTGAACCCGGCTCTTGCGCTGTGACACAGGAGTCCTTGATGATGCCCTGAAATTCAGGTCTCTGGATAAGAAATATTTCCTGCTGTGCTTCGTGTATGAAACGGAGCAGATGCCCAAGGCGGCTCAGCCCAGCCCGTGGAGTGCCGGCTGCTGCACAAGAAGCAAAGCCTGTGTTATTTGATGAGGTATATTTGGTTGCTTCTATTCTCCGTCCCTCTATTACTGCTCCATTTGAACAGTTCCTAGATACCATCAAAAGGAAAGAGTAAATGTATTTGGATTTCCCTGCTTGCTTGCAGGGAAAGACAGCGTGTAGCAATTTTTCTCTGCTGCTCTGGACTAATCTAGATATTTACTTGATTCTTGTCTCGATGCTACTATGGATATTACAAATATATTCAAGTAATGAAAAGAGGAGAAAAGCTGTGAAGACAGATGGTAAACTGAATTAACCAAATACCCACAGAAATAGGAAAGCTGACTTGGGAGCGAGCCAAGAACAAAGAACTACCACATTACATCAGTAAGAGTGTAATTGCCGTTGTTTTGACGTCACCAAACACCGCAGAGCACCACGGGGTTTAAACCTTTCCTTGTTGTTACATTTCTGAGAGCTCTTTGAGAGAAATACCAGCATCTTCCTTCTTTATCGCTGCAGAGTTGCAACCAGCACCTGAGTGACTTGTAGCTACTAGAGGCGAGTCCGGGGGAGACTGAAGACGTGATGGTGGGTAACGCGACACAGGCATTTACCCCTTGATAGATGCGCAGGCATCGAGGGCAGCTCTTTTCCCGTGCCTTTTTTCTTGGCTTTGCTAGATTATTTCTTCATACAGACCCAGACAAAATGATTGACTCAATCACCCTCTTTCTGATCAGAAATGAGCAGGAAAGAAGAACGTCTATTAATACAATTTTTTATTTTTAAGTGCTCTGCATGTGTTCTTTGGTGGTGGATCAATACAAGTAACGAGTTTCTTCCGTCACTGCTATTTATGTCTCTTGTGTTACCGTGTGAAGCCAGAGCCCTGCAGGTCCTTGGCACCGGGGTCCCATCTGTCCCTGCTGCCGTCCCTGCAGGGCTGCGGGTGCCAGGAGCACGGGCAGCTCTGGGGAGGGCAACCCGCAGTGCTCCGGTCCTGCAGCTCTCCAGCCTTGTCCCCTCTGGAGAAGGTACCGGTGCCCAAACCGCTTCAGCCTCTCTCCCCCTCTCCCTCCGGACAGGAGGGCTTACAGAGCTCGTGAACCCACATACCCTCTTACCCTGGAAATTAGTCAAACGCAGCGGAGTAAGGTGTGCCAGAGAGCATGTGGCTTTAAGATATGGATAAATATGCTTGAAATATATCTTTAAAATCCATGAAATGCCAGTGGGAGCCCTCCTTCTGTGCTTTCCTGCAGTTTGCTGTGAGCCATGCCTGGCTCTCCAGGGGCTTTTCTTCCCAGATGCGCTGATTCAGAGTCTTTGCAAATCCTTTTTCGGAGACTCCGAGGAACTTAGCGTTGATACCGTACAGCGTGTTATGAGTAAATGTTTTGCTGGGCTCGGATTGATTGCCATAGTGTGCTATCAGCACTTATTGATGACAAGTCATTTACTGTGTCAAATCCTCCTTCCACCGTAAACATTGTCACGGAGCCTTCAAGGTGACCTGCGGCCAGGGGGGAGGCAGGCGAGGCCGAGGAGGAAAGGGGCCGGAGGCTTTGCCTGATTCTGCTTCTTCCTTATGCTCTGTATATAGATAAAATTATAAATATTTTACCATTCTACTGGAGACTGCGCTATGGAAAACTTGGTGGCTGGTGATGAGGAAGGATAAGACACTGAGATGAGCGGGGGTTCTTAGCCAGGAAGAGTTTCAAAGCCGCAGGGGTAGTTCAGGGCCCCGGAGCTGGTCCCCACATTCCCTGCGGCAGCTGTGCTTTGCCCGCTCTTTACCCACTGCTTAGGCTTTTACAAGCAGTGACGTAGTTACAATGTGTAGCAGATGCTTTGGAAAAATATTCGTAAAAATGCAGCCCCTGCTCAGCGTGGGCTGAGTTCACGGCAGGCTTTGGCAAAACCCTGCAGTGATTCTCCCACAAAACCCAAGTATTGCAATCCCCGCCCCAGAAGCTCCCCGGTTAGCCGTACAAGGTGCTTTTCTGTCGTCCGTGCTGTGTGGCATACCACTCTTAAACATGTGGAAAGGAGATAAATCCAACCACTTTGTCCCAGTCACTTTTTTTTTGCGCCACAGGAAGAAAGTATCGGTCACTTGCCAAAAAAAAAAAAAGTATCATTCAGTGGAAATCACCATCTCGCTAGGAAACCCCCAATTCAGGGAGGAAAAGTCTTTATATTTAGACCTGTGTGCTATGGTGTTGCGAGAGCGCAGCTTGCATTTCCATTTGCTCAACGATGTGGCTGCTGTGGTGTAGATACAATCTCAGGAACACCGCGTGTAAACTACAGTGAACAGTTTCCACTTCATTACTGCAAAATAATGCTGCAAAATCAGTGTCAGGCGGGTTGACCTCAGCGAGGCCGAGGGGCTCCAGAGGTACCTGGGTTTTGTTACATGGCTTTGCTCACTGAGGTCAACCGTGTCAATTGGCACAGGGGGCAGCGATTCCTGGTGCCGGGTGATTCAGAAAAAAAAACAACCCCGCAGAAGCATCTTTTATCCGCTGTTGCCCGTGGCAGAGGTGGTTACCTGTATAAGCTCCAAGACAGCCTTCACCGCTCTTGCTGCTGAGGGTTTTGGTGATGGTAGGAAGGAGGGGAGCACAAGTCCCATGCCTGGGAATGGACACCGGGATGCTCCATCTGGACACCCGGGGTTGTGCTTTGACCACAGATGAAGGACGGTCGCCTTCAAGGCTGTCAGCCCGATGGCAGTCATCGCAAAGCCTGAGCTGCATCTTCAGGTCCAGATGCGCAAGTGCTGAGGTAGCAGGGACCTGGTGTGGGGTGCCACCTTGGCTGGCCCTTCAGCAGATGCGTGACCCTCCCTGCTGTGAACACACTTTCATTTTGGAAAGCTGTTCTGGAAACTTTTGCTCCAAAATTTTCCAAGTTTCAGCTCAGCTTTGCTTATGACTAATCTAGATCCTGCCTGTTTGGATGCCAGCGTGATGTCTCAGCCAAGCCATTTGGTTTCCCCCGGTGTTTCCTTCCCAAACCACAGCCCAGCCTCCTCTCTGAAACAGTTGCCCACGTGGCAGCTCTCTGCCCCTGTCCTGCCTGCTCCCGGGGCCGGGTTCCCTCCGAACCCTGGCAGGCAGCCTTTGGAAAGGATGGGGTTCTCCAGCTGTGGAGAGCACAGGCACCGCACGGCTGGGTGCAGAGGGCACCACGGCTCCCTTTGGGCCACCACTTGATCTGTCGTTGGATGAAAACCTGCGCAGCCTTTCTTTCCCAGGGTAGGCAAGCCAGGCAGCTGCGTTTGCTCGTGGCCGAGAAGAAAAGGGGCTAAAATGACCTTTCCTTCTCCCACCAGCCATCAAGAAATTGAGGCTGCGTTTCCCCCATGCACAAGCTGGAGCAGCCCCTGGGCTGCGCTGACCCTGCGGGCTGGTGATGGGGTGACCCCACACCAGGTCCCTGCTACCTCAGTGCCTGCGCTTCTGGACCTAAAGATGGAACTCAGGCTTGAAGGAACTGACAGCCTTGAAGGCGACCGTCCTTCATCTGTGGTTAAAGCACAACCCCGGGTGTCCAGATGGAGCATCCAGCCTCCTCGGGGAAGGGCGTGCAAGTGTGCCTGCATGGTGAGGGGCAGCCCACGCTCCCCTCCGCCTCCAGAGCAACAGGCAGCTCCTTTCCCAGGGCTACCAAACCCCTAAAACCAGCTCAGTGAGCAACACAGACATTGCCGTGATCGCTAGGGTGTCCCAGTCGCTGCCAGATGAGAGCCCAGCCGGGGAGAGCACTGAGCTGTTTGCTGGACTGGGATTCTTTTTTTTTTCTCCAGGGACGAGCGTGAGCTGGTCAGCACAGGAACCAGCACTGCAATTGCTAAGGTGATTTAATTGAACTTTTCTTTTTTTTACCCCTTTGAAAAAGTATCTAGAAAGAGTAAATCATTCTGTTGTTGATTTAAATGAATTGGAAGTGATCTAAGCCAAACTTGCACTGAAATTACAAAAGATGTGAATGACGCAGATGTAAATGTCTTTTCTGCAGAGACCAGTATTTAGGTATAAAAAGGGGAAAGAACATTATTTAGAGCTTGTTTCAAATGGTGGAGAAAAAAGACAAATACGTTAGAGTGCCTTTCGAAATGTTAAATGTATTTTACTTCGTGCGTCCAGGTCAGTTTTAGGCAAAGCCATTCGCCGTAACTCCAGATGACCTAAGTCAGAATTCTTCTTTTTCTGCCACAAAATCTTCCGACAACTCCTTCGAGCGCCCGGCTGAGGGCAGCTTTGGGGGCTTGCGGAAGGTTTCCCCGAGTCGTTCCCTGATTCCCTTTGGGAAGAGACTGATTCCTGCGGGTCCCCCCGGGCACACCCCACGCGTGTTGATGCCTCTGTTAGGAACCAGCCGGGCTTTTGGGGACGCCGGGGGGAGCGATCCCCAGGGACCTCCTCCCCCTGCCCCTGCGGAATGCCCCAGCCCTGGGTTTATTTTGCCTGAAAAGGGTTTTTTTTTTCTGCCGGCCGCCTCTCCCCGGCCAGGCAAATCCCGGCAGCTGAGAGGCTGCCGCGGGTGGTGTGATGCTCTGACCTGCCAACAACAATTCAGGGCTGTGTTTCCTTTCGGAAAAAGGCATTTGCATATCCTCTGTTCACTTTATTTGGTTAAAGACATTTGAAAAGGCAAAAGCTCCTCCGGGTCATTGAGACTGAAGAATGGGCTGTCTGAGGGCCTCCCCCCACCTTAACTCTTTGAAACCTCGCTCCAGAGTCTCAGAGAGAAGCGTCTTAAAATCTCAGGAAAAAGGGATTTAAAGGCTGCTTTTGCAGCAGGGAAGGGGGCTGGAGGTGGGGAAAAGCCTGACAGCAAGGAGGCAGCGGGAAGGTGCCATAGACCTCTGACCTGAAAATTCTCTCTGCAGCCTTAGACAGACTTGGGGAGAGTTTGTAAAATTTAGCGTGGATGGAAATGCCTTCGTGAGGACTTGATGTGTGAAAATAGGAAGCAAGAGCGAGTTCCAGCAGCGGCAGGCACAGAAGGGCACAGCGGGCTGCAGGGTGTGAAAACCAGAAAGTGGAACTGGCTAGAAACAAAAACACAAATAACCTGGTTGCTGCTTAAGTTAACAGAAGCCAAAAAAACCCTAAAGCAACAGCAAAGATCCTGAAACACAAACCGAGTGTTTAAAAACATTCCAACAATGTAACCACTTGTTATTACTGTCAGAAGAAAAGAATGTTTCGGTGAAGTATTTAACTTTGAATATTTAAGGACATCTCAAATCACAGCCCAACCACAGATTTCTCAAAAAAACCTTCCGCGAGATGATGCCAATCCCCTCTTTTCCCTCATTTTCCAGCGCTGTGCCAGGCCCCCGCTGCCGGGGGTACAGGAGCTGGGTGCAGGCTGTGGTTGGGGTCTGGGGCTGGTGGGTGCCAGCCCCGTTGACGTGCCAGGATGCGGAAGGGAGCCCCTTGGAGCGGGGCAGGATACGGCCCCTGCACCTCACTGCGTGCCGCACCCACCGCGCTCAGCTGCAAAATGGAGACCGTGCTTCTGGATGCCTGTAAAGTGTTTTGAGGATGACAGCTGGGAAGAGATGCGTAAGCAAGAGAATCATCATCGTGGGTTTATTTTTGTTCCTTTGTCATCCATTGGCATCCGTGTGGTGTAAGGAAACGGAGGGCTAGAGGGAGAGGAGGCAGAAGGACTTGCCTGGTAGCTTCGCAGTAGTGTTCCTAATTATTGAATTAATCCTCTATTCATGCAGCGTGTTCCCTTCCTGCTGCTCTTTGTAAATGGTCAAAAATATATACTGTATAATCAATACAAGCATAATATGTCACCAAAAGTCACAGAAAGGAAAAATTGGCTGCTGAAAAGAAACACAAGGGAGTAAAGTTCCCCCATCTTTTACATGACTTTAATTATTTTAATTTGTGGCTCTTTTTTATTTCTACTCACGGCAGGATTTTCCATGGATGGGCCTTAAGGAACGTAGAGATACTGCTGGCAGATTTCTGTTCAGTGACAGACGCTATTGCCCTGGGTTATGGGAATGTCCTGAAAGACGAAGCAGCAGTTTTTATTGAGTTATCCTCAGCATTTTGAAGTGCTGTGCGGGGCTCTGGGTCGTGGAGAGATGAAAGCCCAGGAGCTCCCGGGCCGGCTCGGAGCCCGGCGTGGTTTCCTGGTGGTACAGCCTCAGTTAGCTGCTCCCATGGCTCTGCATCCTCCTGGCCATAAGCATCACTCTGTTTAGAACTCAACCTTAACCTGTGTTTCTCATTAATTTTGATAAAGCCTAAAAGCGCAGAGAAATTCAATACGTTGCTCTCTCTTACAGTACTCTTCTTTCACCTTGTCTTGGACTGTGAGCACTGAAAGCACTGTGATTTACTGACACAACTTTTTTTTTTCCCCTGGACAGGTGGGGTCTCAGCCAAATCCCATAAAAGTCCTTTGAAGTCTTTCCATTGATTTTACTGGGAGCTGGATCTGCCTGGGCTTTAGACTGAGCAGAAATCAGCACAAAAGGCGAAGTCTTATTTCCTTTGTACTTGCAGAGTATAAACATCCCTGCTCCTTACCAAACTAAGGTGGGGGGCAGTTTTGGGCAGCTTTCTACAGAAGCAAAAGTCACTTGAGTCCTGCTTTGAAGCACAAAGGGCTTTGTAGCTCCTCTTGCCTTGGCTGGGTCCCGGGTGCTCAGCACCTCCAGGCTCAGCCCCGCCAGCCCTCAGCCTCACGTTCTGCAGAGCACAGCTCAAATACATCGGCAGGAGGATCTTATGCATACTTGAACTGTCCTCTGCGTTCCAGTGCCAAAGGCTCTTAGAGCAAAACCCTGTTTATGGTGAACTGCGTGCTTTCCCTCGGCTACGTGTCCAAAAAAGGAGGTTGCCTTCCCATAAACCCTCTCCCGATTACTCTGCTCTGCAAATCACCTGGCAGAAAATGCTGGGGCATTGGGGAAGCTTTTATTCTGTGTGTTACTTGACAGTGTGCTTTCGCCCATCCTCCCTTAAAGTAGGAGTCTAAATCCAGTTTTCTCCCTTTCTTCTGTCTCACGTTTCTCCTATGGTTGTTCCAGCAAGCGAGTCCTTCTGCTGTACGTATGGGCAATAAAAGCAAGACAAGAGAAAGGGAATAACTGCTCAGGGTATTTACCGGGGAGGTAGAAGGGTCTGAAGCTGTCCTGAAACACTCGTTTTACTGAAGCCCTCCACCTATGCTGCGGGTGTATCGCCCGCTGTCATCTCCACGGAGGTAGACAAGAGCATCCCTTACCAACAGGTGCTTGAAAGAAGACTTCTTATAAATAAATGCAGCACAGTAACTTGGTTTAATCCAATATTTATTTAAAATCAGTATTCCCACGTCCCCTCTGGAGCACTGCATCACAAACACAACTGTGTTGTATCCACGGGCTACAGGCACCCAAGTGCCCAGCCAGCCCAGGGCTGCTCACACACCTGAAATATTTTCCTGACTACCAAGTTTCTGTCAAGCTGTGGCTCATAAGGACCAAAGGGGCAAGAATCTGAGCTGGTGAATATTGCTGAGGTCCCCTTAAGCCAGCACCGTGATGCTGATTTACACCTGCAGACCGTTTAGGCTGGTACTCCCTGCCCTAGCCTGGCAAATTTATGAATTAAGTCTGCTTGCAGAACACCCACGTCTGAGCCCAACGAGTGATGTTTGACAAGCTCGCCCGAAATCTCATTAAATATTCCCTTCGTTCATGAGTGTTAAGTGTTCTTTGAGAATTCTCCATGATGCGCTCCGAGTGCACAATATCGCAAGTACAATTTAGGATGGGTCAGACAGGATATTTATTAACTATGATAGTAGTGAAGGAGTGTTCAGACAGCGTCTCCCCCTCTGCTCCCCTCTTCTCTGCCAAGTGCTGGCAGAGATCCAGCCCACACAGGGTTTCAGGACGAAAAGAAAGAGGTGAGGAAAACAATAATTTCAATATTAACAAAGCCAGGTATCCCTCCCTGGGAGGGAGGGACTCCTCAAGCGCCTCGCTAACTGCCACAGTTCTCAGAAGGAATCGAAGGGTCAATAACGTGGCAGTCAGCAACGTGGCAATATGGTAAAAGGCTCCTGGTGGGGCCCACCTGGTGCCATCTCAGCTCAGAAGTGGGCAGCTGGAAGCAATCAGAGGTTGTTAGGGCTCAGTTGAAAAGCATGGGGTTTTAGTTAGGATAAATTTCTTAGCCAGACCTCTCGAATCGTAAATATTAATAATTTTACCACCACAAATGAATGGCATTTTTTTTGTTGTTTTGTGATTATCAGTGTAAATTAAAAAAAAACGGTTTGGGCTCAAATGCCAGGTTTTTTTCTTTGCTTTTAATATATGTAACAATATAAGGATGATGTTGGCAATAGTTATTCTCTTACTATTTTATTGATTCCAGATGATTTACATTTATTCTACTCAAGCTATGATGTTTCTAATTTAGCAGACTAGGGCTGGCAATGCAGACTTTCTCAGTGGCAGAATCTTCATTTTGTGACTACTTTTCCCAAAGGGAAAAAAAAAAAAAAAGATGCTGTCTTTCATTTTAAACTGAGCGTTTGCAGGAAGGCTTTGCAGTTTTACCTCCAGAAGCCATGCCTCGAGCCTGTTAGGAGCCGTAAATCTTCCAGTATGACAAAGAGAAGTGCCAAAATCATGCAATATTCAGTAGCAGGAGGGGTGAGCTTTGCCCATCTGCGAGAAGCCGGAATAAGGCTCCCACCGCCGGGCTGCGGAGCCTCCAGTGCCTCAAGGGTTACACCGGGGCACCGCTGCTGCTGCGCTAATACAGCATAAGCTGATATTAGCCAAGCTTAACTTCTTTCAGCAGTTTGCAGATGGGAGGGGGTGGGACGGCCTGGAGTCAGCAGTTCTGCAACAAGTACATGAACGCCAGCTCCCGGCGTGAGACCCAGCCATGAGCTGACTGCGGGCGAGGGGACAGGAGGGTTTCCCCGGAGCTGGTAAGTCCACGGCTTAATAATATTTTTTTTTTTAATTATTATTGAAATTTTGGTGAGGAGCCCGGGTGGCTCCGGGCAGGACCCCACAGGACTTTGCCCAGCCCCAGGGTGGCTTGCTGGGCTCTGGGATGCCAAGCAAAACAAAACTGCAAAAAAAACCCCAAAAACGGGGTGCGGGAGACCCCTCTGTGCAGAGAGGGACCCCACGGGTGCTGCTGCAGGAAAAGGTGCCCTCGGCTGCATTGAAGGTGCCCTCGGCTGCGTTTCTCGGGAGAGCCCCTGGCGTGGCTGGCAGGACGGGGGTGAAACACCAGCACCAGAAAGAGTTTGTGGCTTTTGCAGTTTCCTGTTGTTTCGGATGTTTCTAACAGCTTTGGGGGGGGGGGGGGGGAACTCCAGCCCGGCTCTGGCTGGAGACCACAGGGCTGCAGGGGGCTGGTCCTGCGTGGACGGCTCAGGGCCCCCCCAGGCACCTCTGCGGGCTCACCGGTGACGGCAGCTCTGCCTGCACCCCGGCCACGCGCCGGCGACAAGGTCACTTGGATGCGGAGATAGAGGCTGGTTCCTGAGGCTGCCCCAGGAGGGCTCTGCCAGCTTGGGCTTCATTCCCCGAAACGTCAGGGCTGGTTTCCGATAGCAGGAGCTCTGCAGAGACAGGCAAAGTCATTTAATTGCGGTTGACACCCTGCGGGCTTCCAGGCTTTCTGTATATCGAGTTTCAACGTCCCAGGCTTCAAGGCAGGCTCTTTGCGGTGGACGTTGCTGTCTGTGGGATCTCCAAATGCTGGGCACCGCAGCGGTCGCAGGTTACGAGCGTTAAATGTACTGTGCGATGCGGTTCCTAATCAAACGCAGTGGGTTCACACCTCCCTTCAAGCACATAACCACGTGCGTGCTCCATCCAGGTGGGAAGAGCCTGCCGGTGCGTGGGGTGCAAACGCTGGTGGGGTTAGGGTTACCCTGGTGATAGGAGAACATGGAAACCTTATCAGTAGGCGTGAAATACCACTGGAAATACCATGAAACTCTGGACGTCGAGTGTGGTTTCTTGCTTGCCATGGTGCGTTAGTGTGTGCCCGTCCCTGGTGCGTCCCATCCTTTGGCATGATGGGTTGCGTTAGGGATGTGACGATGCTTTCAGGGGTTTCAGAGAGGCTTCTGGAGGGTGGAGGGTCCCCGCTTGGTTCCTGGTGGTTATAGCGCGGTGGGTCGGGCACGGCTGCTCAGTACGGCTGCCGAGGTGGCTGTGTGCAGCTGCGGGGCCTCCTCGGCGACCCTGCAGAAACCAACCGTGGGTATTCACTGTTTTCCAGCGCCGTGAGAGCGGTGCCTGACGTGGTGACCGTTTCTGCAGTGAATGGGCTGTTTTTACTGGCTTCACGTCCAAGAGAGAAACGTAGAGTTATGTTCCTTTAACAGCACGGTGATACTCTCGCGTGCAGAAAATACGTGGGGATTATTTTGAGAAGCTCTGGTTGTTTGCGGGCACCGTGTTTCGGTGATGACCATGGGCTGCTGGCGTGGGGTCCTGGCAGGTAGAGGGCACGGTGGGAGCTGGCAGGCCTGTCCCCGCTGCCTGTCCTGCTGCCTTCGGTTTGGCACGTGACCTGCCTCTTTCTTAACCTTTATTTTCTTGCCCCTTATTGCACTGCCAGGTTGCCAAACAAGCCTTGAGCAACTTTCAAAGCCTTCTTTGGCTGCTGGTTGGTTTTGGGATAAAGCCTGGCCCCGATTCAGGCAGTCACGTATGTGCACAGGGTCTGGATAAAACCCTGCTCTCTCCAGGTGCACGTATACCTTCGGGGTCCCCTCACTCCTTCCCATCTGCGTGGACAGGGTCCTTCAGAAAAGCGCTGCCACTTGCAGGGCACTTGATTGGTAATTAACCTGGTCTAATTATAGACAGCTTACTGTGAGTGAGGGAGGCAACTCTATTATAGTTAGATCATGACACGACTGTTACTTTTTTCTTTAAGTTCCCGTTTCCGATGTCATTTTCTAGTTTCAGATTCCAGCGTGACAGTCATAACGCCGTCTTCACGGGCACAGGTCTGACGCACAGCTGGCAGAGGGCCTTTTGGCCTGCTCGCTGTTCCTACGGCTCTGCTTTCACCGCGGTGGCAGGTCAGCAAGTTTCGGAGCAATTCAAGCTGCAATATTGGCTTAAAGAGAATTGCTCCTTATAATAAAGGCAGTGCTTAGCTGTTACACGGTACAACCTAGCAGGTCTCAGCCTCCGTCTACGTCTTCTGCTTCGGCAGATGAAAATCTGCAGTGCGATACTGCCTGGGCAGCGTCCTGCAGGCAGCAACGGGCCCGATTTCCAGGATCTTGATGGCTGGAGGCAATGCCAGCTGCAGTTTGGCCCCCTTGGCCCTGCTGCAGACGCTTTTTGCATAACTGTTGACATTACAGAAGGCAACACAAAGTTGAAATGTGACCAAGTAAGAGTTTCAGTCCAGTCTGAGCTGTCAGCAAAACAACGCAGGCTAACGCGTGGCTGGGAAGCGGTGTACAAAGTGTTCCTGTTCTTTCCTACCCTCTGCAGGACCAGCTCTGAGCGTGCCATTGCGTCGTCTCTTAGGCGTTATGGAAGGTCTTCTGTTATAAGCTTGTTCAGGTTTCTACGTCACTTTGGATGATGCATTCCCAGGGCTGCCATACTTGCTTGAATATAGAGCAATGGTTGTGCAGGATCATAGAATCATCGATCGCTTTGGTGGGGAAGGGACCTCTAGAGGCCATCCAGTCCAACCCCCTGCAGGGAGCAGGGACATCTTTAACCAGATCAGGTTGCTCACAGCCCCGTCCAACCTGACCTGGAATGTTTCCAGGGATGGGGCCTCCACCACCTCTCTGGGCAACCCCTTCCAGGGCTTCACCACCCTCAGTGTAAAACATTTCTTCCTTCTATCCAGCCTAAATCTGCCCTCCTTTAGTTTAAACCCATCCCCCCTTGTCCTGTCACCACAGGCCTTGCTAAAAAGCCTGTCCCCATCTTTCCTCGAGGCCCCCTTGAAGCACTGCAAGGCCGCACTAAGGTCTCCCCGCAGCCTTCTCTTCTCCAGGCTGAACAGCCCCAACTCTCTCAGCCTGGCCTCGGAGCAGAGGGGCTCCAGCCCTCGGAGCATTTTTGTGGCCTCCTCTGGACCCGCTCCAACAGCTCCATGTCCTCCTTGTGCTGAGGGCTCCAGAGCTGGACGCAGGGCTCCAGGGGAGGTCTCACCAGAGCGGAGTAGAGGGGCAAGGATGCTCAGAGTGTTATTCAGAAACCACTTTATTCTGGTACTGCTGCCAAAAGAAACAGCAGCAACAAACCCCAAAAGGTTTGCAGCTGGATCAGTTCCCCTGCGCCATTCCCTGCGCCGCTGCACAAATATTTCGGCTGGCACCTGGGAAAGGCAGGGTGGGAGTGGGAACGACACCAGGGGCAGGGGGCAGGCAGGAGGGCTCCTTGCACGGGCAGGACTTGCTACGCCATCCAGCCACGGCCCGGGATGTGGAGGGGCATCGCAGCCTGCGTGGGCTCCCGGTGGGGTGGGAGGTGGGTGTGTGGTGGGTCAGGGAGCTGCCTGGCTCCCACCGGCCGCGGCCAGGTAAAGCGCAGGGTGGCCCCCGTGACCAGTCCCCGTGACCACGCGCTGCGGTTCCAGCATTAAACGAAGCCACCCTGAGCCATGCTGCCACCAAGGGCTCCAGCTGCCCTCCCTGCGTGCGCGCTGCTGGCTCCGTCGTGGCACCAGTGCTTACGATGTCGTATGAACACCCCAGCGGGGGATTTGTTTTTTTCTGTCACTTTTGCGGGACGGTTAGTTTTGTGCCAGCTCAGTTGCCTGCTCCAGCCAACAGCCATGCACCCCAGGGTGGGCATAAGGTGGAGGGGGGGAGCCCCACGGCCCCATCTAGCAGCGGTGTGGGTTTGGGTCACCCCGTCTCGCCGTGCAAACAGCAAGCAGAAATCAAACCCGGTGCAGTATGTAGGAGAGCAGCCAGGGCCAGCTCCTGCCTTCTGGAGTCACTTCAACCCCCCCGTGTCGCTGCCACCGGTCTCGCACACACTGACCATGCAGAGACGGCCAAGGGCAGGGTGTGAATGGCCATGGGGAGCTGAGCCGGGCTGGGCACGGGCAGCGCAGGGACCTGCCTGCGTGCCTGTCCTTGCCTGGCAGTGACCCGCTGTGGGGACAGTGCAGAGCCAGCACACAACAGCCAGGGCAATGCATGCTCGTGTACCTGCTGCCTCCCTGCCAGGGTGAGCAAGAGTGGAAAATTTCACCCAAAATCTCCTTTCCTCCACCCAGCCCTGGGCTAGGGGCTTTGCAGGCTGAGATGGCCACAGAGGGCCTGGCGCGTTCGGGTGGGGGGACTGAAAATGAGGCCTGCAGCGAGCTGGAGAGGGGGTTACATCCCAGCTGGGCGCATTGCAGGGCAGCGTGTAGTCTGCAGGGGTACAAAAAGTGATGCCCGGGGGCTCTGGGCAGCCTGTGGGGCTGGGAGTGCGGGTGCAGGCGAGGCTGAGGCAGGCAGCACTACTGCAAATCGCAGCCTCCGCTGAGCGATGAAAGGTGTGCTTTTCATAAAAAAAGACAGGAAAAAAAAAAAAAAGAAACGAGAACAGTGAAAGGGGAATTAGCAAGGTCTGTAGCTGAACTTCCCCAGCCTGCTGGGTGCTGCGGTTGGGCACCCCCTTTCTTCCCCCGTCACGTCTGGCTGGTGTTCCCTGCGCCTCTGCGCCGACAGCGCTGACGCTGCTGCAAAAACTTCAGGTTCCTGGGGTTCTTAGCTGGAGCGTGGCCTCTGCGGACAGTACCAAGGTTTGTTTCAATCTGATCAATACTTGAAGGCAAATGTCAAAACTGTGCCCGGCAAGAAGCCGTCAAAGCTCTTTGCAGAGCACCTTCGTCTTTCCGCTCTGCAAAACCAGCTGTCGTGGGTGCAGCTGCCTTTTCCCTCTCCATTCAGTGCTTCTCTTTGTACTCTGCCCCAGATAACTATTTTTACGCAATTATTTAAGCTGTTTGTTCGCTGCCTGTCACACAGCATTCGAGAACCATATAGTATATGGGACAATCAACCATTGACATCACTCAAAAAAAAAAACCCAAACAACCCAACCACTGAAAAAATCAAAACCCCAACAAAGCCCCTTCTTCACAAGAACTGAGATTTACAAACGATGACGGGTGCCTCTGGGAAGTGGGGGAGCTTTGCAGATGCTCTGGAAGCTGTTTCCAGAACTGAACCCCAGCCCTGGCAAGAGCAGCACCGTGGTGCGACATGGGGACAGAAAACAGCCCCGCGTTGCACGGCACTTAAACGTGAGCCCCAGCGAACACGCACAGGATTCACTGGCACCTGCAAGCTTTTCCATAAGGCTGAGGGGCAAATTCTCTCCTGCCTTAAGTCACCTCCACGGGTTGCTCCCGTGGGCCATGCTGCCTGCGAGCCGAGGAAGCAGGCAGGATGCGGGCAGGGAAGGATCAGGCTGCGGTTTCCCCAGATGAAACGTTGCAGCCCCTGAGCTGGTTTTGGCGCAGCTGTGTGAGCGGTCCCCATAGAGCTGCAGGCAAAAGACCAAAGAGCCAGAAAACCACACAGCTTTGGGGGTTTGCTTTTTCTTCTGGCTGGGTCACGGTTTAGCTTGGAGGAATCGCCTGAGCCTGCTTTGGGCAAGCACGCGGCAGCCACGCTGGCACGAGAGGGATGCGATGAGGAGGACAGCGGGTGCAAAAATATCCCAGGTGGATTTTGCCGTCTGAACTTCACCCTCTGCAACTGCAGGCTGAGGTTTTTAGGCTGGTCAATGAAACCTTGTGACTGGTTCATCACGTGCTAGCGCTGGGCAACATTTTAAGGACATTTCAGCAGTTAGAGGAGCTTTTTCGTCACCGTGCCTTAGGCAATTGATAGATTTCAGAGACAACAGAGCTCTGAGCCGTTGAGATTTTCCCCTTTTGGTAGGAAACTTAAAATACTTGCACGGGCTTCCTAATGCTTCGTTATCCAGACGAGTGGCAGATTTGGACCAGGATCCCAGTCTCAGCTTTCCTGTGCGCATGAGTCACGGTGGTTTCGGAGTACTGCTGTGCCAATCTGCTCGGAGGTGCGGAAGGTATTTTTAGGTTGTTTCACATCTGTGAGCTGGGCCTGAGCATGGTGAGGAGGTGTGGGACCGGGGGATGAAGTTTTCCGTGGGGGTTTGGCATCGGCGGCTGAATAAGTGGCCGATGCAGAAGGATGAGGTGGCAGCGTGGCCCCCGCGTGGCTCTGAGCACGGGGCATTTCCAGCCAGCCGGGTGGTGGATTTTGCTCTCTGAAACATTACAAGTCTGTAAAGTAAGTTCTCTGCACAGCCACTGAATTATTTATTGAATAATTTCTCTTGGCAAGGGACTGGTGTGCTGTAGATATTTCAGATACTTTAAATACCTCTGTTTATGTGCGATTACTGTGCTCTTTCTGTAAAATTGGACTTTCAGGACATTGAGCTCCTTGTTAGCATTTTTCCCTTTTTAGTGGATGCTTGCAAAGATCTTGTGTCTTGCAAATGCATTTCCTTGCAAACGCATTTCTCGGCAGCGCAGAGCAGGAGGGAGCGGAGGCCAGTGCCGCTCCTCGGGGTTGCTTGGAGATTCCCATCCTTTGTCTGCGCCTTTGGGGTGGCTGGAGGGGCTGGGGGGGTCAGCGGGACCCCTGCGCCCAGCGCTGGGCTCTGCCACCCGCTCGGTCCCTGGGAGCCACAGCGGAGCATTGAGGAGGAGCCCGTGCTGCTCACACACCAGGTACTTGGTGAGAAGGAGGGGTTTTTTCAGGAATACAGAGCAGGAGCATGAGATGTCTCTGCCATAATGCTAGTGGCACAAGTGTTAATCATCAGTCACCCAGAGCAGGGGGAAATTTATTTTTATATATATGTATAAAATTTACAAACATATATATATGCACGCACACACAAAAGCACACACATCCACATATGCAGGTGTATAATTTTATGTGTATATATATATGTATGTATAATGGTACCAAATCCTTTGGCAGCCTTCTCTCCGACACAATTTTTCCGCACCAGGCATTTTTCTGCCTGCCTCTCCTAAAAAATAGCTCGCTTACATCATTGGGCCAAGTCTATAGCACAGCCCCAACCACACGCTGAACCCATCCCTCTCCTCCATCCCTGTCCTCTCCCCGCTCGGCGCAGTAACAGAGGTCACGCGAAAGCACTGCCGGCTTCTTCGCCGTGAACTTTATTTGCCTTATTCCTCTCCACCGGATCAGAGAGGCTTGACCCGGCTGTAAAGCCTTTTTCCGTGGCAGATAACTCTGCCTAGCTGAGCGGGGAGGGACAGCGCTGGGGTGGGCGAGCGGGGACGCAGTGGCATGGGGAGGGTCCCCGATGGCCTCACCGCAGCCCCACGGCTGCTCCCCACACCCCAGGCACCCAGCTCGGGGTGCACCGAGCCCCCGGCCAGCTCTGCCGGCACAAAAGCAATTTGAGCTAAAGAGGCTTATGTACCATTGAAACCTCGTTCTTTAATAGCCTTGTTGGCAAACGGCCAGTTCAACAGATTGGACGGGTCTGATTCCCAAAGGAAGGGGTTAAGGACATTTTTCATTAGTAAAAATAAAAGATAAAAATGATAACCTGCTTTTATTACATTTCTTGCTCACTGGGTGATTCTCCAGTGTCTGCTCCCTGGAGAGGTGCCGCAGCCTCGCAGGCGCTGGGTGCCTCTTCTCCCTTGTTCTCTGCCCACGCAAACATGTCCCAGAGCAAATACGCATTCTGCATCCATCGCCCCTCGCACCTTCTTATGTTGTCCGAGTCCAAAAAAAGTGATTTTATCTCTAAACTGGTTCCTTTTTCTTTTTTTTTCCTTCCCAATTATGACTCACTGAGTTACAGCAGAACCACAGTCAACGAGGACTAATGCCTTTGCTTTGATTCTTAAATTAAATATAAAATTATGATTTAACCCTGCAAAGAATTGTGTAATCCAAGTAAAACACAGGAATTGTGGTTTATGTATTGTCGCACTTGGGAGTCAATTTTTTCACTCACAGTGGGTAAAATGAAGCATCTGCAAGAGTTTGGTTTGGACTGGTTTTGGCGGGTAGGGGGCATTTTTTTTTAATGGAAAACACAGTTTTGATGAAAATATACTGTCCCAAAAATCAAGGCAGTGATACATCAGACGGAGTTTGCTTCAGTGTGATCTGACTGAAGGTGAGAGATGCTAAATGGGGAAAAGGGCTATAGTGAAACACGTCCCTTGAGAGGAGCAAAAGCAGGTAAAGTTTAAGAAAGTTTTAAATAGTGTTAGCCTCGGCTTGGCCGATAGTGCCAATAATTGCTGAATCCCAATTAGCTACCGCTGATTAATCCTTGCGGAGTAAGAGGGTCCCTGCATACACACCCTAAGGAAGTGCGAGACGGGTTGGGGCTGCGGAGGGATGCAGGCCAAGGAGTGATGTGTTTGGGTCACTGTCGTGGCGGCGGGTTTATACCGCAATTACACGTGTAGCCCAGGAAGCGGGTGGGAGTCCTGCAAAAGCCTGTGAGCCAACATCCCTTGTCTTCTGCTTCGTTTACTGGATTTCTGCGCATTGATTCTTTCGTAGTTTCAGATAATTTTGGTGCTCGTATTTTCCCCTTTATGTTTATCACCCCGTTTACTCTTTCCCAAGCAGTTTGTAGGACTCGCAGGTTGGCTGGCCTCGTGTCTCACGGCAGTGCAACCCCTCTGTAAGGTTTTCAGTAGCTATCTGTAACGATCAATAAGTATATAACGGCGTCTCTTCTCTGTGATTAACACTGTCCAGCTGGCTTTGTGCCTGCTATAAAGTGTGGCATTACCATTTCCATAAATACTACGGTATAAAACTATTAAAGCGGAGAATAAAATTGACCTAATCTCAAACTAGCTGAAAACAGAAAGGTGGCCAAGTGCCCTGAGCGTCCCAAATTTTCTCCTCTTTAATTAAAACAAATGAGAAAAAAATCTGCAGGTTTGGAATAAACTGGGTATTGCATTTGCGGCTGAAGCACAACAAAGGCTGGACTTCAGTTTTTTGTGGTTGGAGATCACGTTAGATCACTTGTTGTCGTAAAATCTTTTGCATCTCTGTCTGTGCAAGTGTGAGACCTCTCTGCTCCAGAACGGTCGGCTGAGCCTGACCGCAGCCCAGACGGGCCTTAGGCTGGGAACTGACGCTTCATCCAACTTCTGTGCCCATACAAGAAAAATTTGCGGAGGTGCATGGCAGAGGCTGGCTTGGCATCGTCTCTGGTTTTAATTACAGCAGTGATTAGGAATTCATAGCCTGTGGTCTCCCAAGAGCTGCTGCCCTGGCTAAGTTGGAGAAAGTCAGCGGTACTCGAGCCGCATTTAATGACAGCGGCTCCTCCCGGGATTGCTGTCCCACCGCGTGCTTGCAGGGAGCTTGGAAAAAGGAAAAAAAAAAAAAGCAAGCGACACACAAAATCCCCAAATGCCCTCTGCCTGCACGGCTACAGCAGCCTCTGCGCACGTGTTTTCAGAAAGACGTTAATCATCGCAATAGCTTTCGTTTAAATTAGCAAATGGGTTCCAGTGCTGCGGTCTGACTAACACCCGCCAGTTTTACATGTCCCTGTGAATGCTGACGCTCCCTTACCCTCTGTAAATGGAGGCTCTCGCGTCGTGACGTGGTCACAAGATGATTTGAGTCCTCATCTCAAAGTCATCTGAACCTCGGGTACAGAGTACCGCGAGCATGCTTTTCGTCTGCAGGGGAAGGTAAGGGAGAAAGGTCCGAATTTTGCTGGGTGCTTCCTTGTGCAACTCTTCTGTCCCCGACCTCATTTCAGGAAAGCAACTACAAATCTCAGAGCCTGGGCTCTGTGGAGCTGGATGTGAGAGAACACGGCTTTAAGAGTTCAGAAAGCTCACACTGTTTCACTTGAGTGAAATCCCTCTAAATCTGCCTCTCTGGATTGAGATGTTTTAGATCCTGTAAATTCTGTTTCCTCAGTGAAATGAGTGAGCAGCCGGTGCCGTAGCCAGGGACACGGATCTGCGGCCACTGCCGGCTGATGGGGATATTCTTCTCGCTGCGGCTCGCACGGAGAGAAGCCGTGGGTCTGCAGGCTCTGAGCCATCGCGTGCCGCTGGCTGCATTTTGTAGTTCCCCACTGCAAATAGTTAATTCTCTCAGACATCCTGAAAAGCCACTTATTTGGTTTTGCTTTAGTGCTATGAAGTCGAATATAAATAGCTGGGGTTTTGTGCTTGAGTATAGGTATAGTAATTAGACGCTTTGCCCAGTTTCCAACAGAAAATGAATCACCCGCCTCTTCCCTACCCCGCTGTGAAGGCGTGGTGGGCAGGAAGATGAAGGCATCTCAAAAGGAGTTCTCCTTCCCAAGCAGGCACCCGGGCGCCGACGTAATGGTAGGAAGGATGTGATTGCACGGATGCACAGGACGGGTGAAATTTTAATTGCATTATGCATACACCAGTGGTTTGAGGCTGTTCCCACACTGGTTTATGGCACTAAAACTCCATTGACTGCGCTGGAGTTACAGAATCACTCCCAGCAGGAAAAGATCAAAACCGAATGGCACAATAGTGCTGTTTGTAACTAAGAAAATAAATAAATACGCATTGTCCCCGTGGTGATGGCCTGTTAACAAAGGCTGGCCGGCGATTCAAAGCCCAGTGTTGCTGCTAGCTGCTCAGAGACTGGCTGCAGCAGCTCTGTTCACCCCAAAACCTGGGCGCTTCGGGGAGGTTCAGACGTGCCGTTGAACTTGGGCAGCCCCTGACTCTCGCTCATGGCTGTTCCCTCCTAGCAACTACCCAGTGCTTCTTCCTTTCGCAAAACCTCTTTCTTCTGTCCCCCCCTTGCATATTTGTTTCTCTCTTCTCTGCCATGGGAATACTTTAGAAATCCAGCACTAATGTGAAGTGCCGTTTGGATAAATGGAAACGTCAGCGTTGCCACGTGCCGCGTGCACGGACGCTGTGCTCTGCGCGCTCGCTCGCGCCCAGGGCTGCTTGTTCATGGGGACCACGCACCGCAGCAGGGGGGTAGATTCACCGCAGGTAACAGAAACGGGGCAAAACCGCTGGAGAAGGGGTGCGGAGGGCATCCTGCCGCTGCTCCTGAGACCGAGGTGACGGCAGTGGCCGCTCGCGGTGCGCTCTGGGGTGTGACGCTGCCTTGCTGATGGGAAACCCAGCCCAACCGTGCTGGCTCTTTTTTATTATTATTTATTTTCCTGATCACATGAGAAATATATTCACAGAGAGCGTGTGACCGCGAGGCACTCAGCTCGACTCACCGGAGTGATCCGGGCAGCCCCGAGCCCTTTTTCCGCAGGTGAGGGAGAAACAGCCTCCCCTGGGGTAGCGGGGAGCCGGGGAGTTTCTCCTCTGTCTGGACCACGCTTCCCCTCCCAAACACACCTGGGCCCCTTTCCTGGCCACCTTCCCAAGGCAGGTTTGCTGCCCCGAGCAGATCAAGTACGGGCTCATCACTTTGGGATTGCAAAAATCAAGATTAGCTGTTGCAAAAACCAAGCCGGATGAGCTTCGCAGGGCAAAAATCAAATGTGATCAGGAACGGGGGTCAGTGCCTGAAGTCACAGGTCTCAGGTTGAGCGAGAGGATTCAAAGGTGCTGGGAACTTCCCTTGACTGGGTAAGTTTGCTCTTGAGAACAGGATCTTGTTCTTAATGTACATGTTTAGTCCTCATTGAACTTAGACTATTAAATGAAAGTGGGAAAACATAAGCAGATGAGTTTGTGAGCCTTCTCCTTACCGCTGGCACTTGTACTTAGCTCTCCCAGGGATCCCGACACGCTTGTCACTGCATTTGGGCAGAAAACAAAATGGGTTTCTGCTTCCAAGTGTATTTTCTGATACTATGTGCCATTACTGCATCTCCATCACATGGCATCCTCTGAGGTGCCCTGCGGCGTACTTCAAATGAGCCACTGACAAGAAGCACTTACACGTTTTTTATTTAATCGCAAAGGGTCTAAGAGATTCCTGTGACCATGAAGTCTGCAAGGATTTTAAGTTCACCACGGAAATGGGCCAGCAGCTTCCCTTGAGCAGGGAAAAGTGAATTTGTGTCTTCCAGTCATAGTTGTTTAATCCAGCTGATGTGGTTATGAATGAAGGATTCGGGCACCTGTTCCAGGGATATGATCCGCTGCACGACAAAAACTTCAGGTGGGTGGGAAATAAGGTCCCAAGTGGGAATTTAGCAGAAGGCACCAGAATGTGGCACAAGTGGTCAGAAATAATAAATGCACCACGAGCATTTGATTGAGAGAAATGTTCTGATTTTTCCCCTGGGAGCGGATGGAACGAGTGCAATTCCAGTAGCTTCCCTGTAGGTCTGGTGTAACTTTGGCTGCTGCACCACGTTTTACCTCGCTGCAGAGGCAGACGCTGCCAACAGCACCCTGCTCGTGGCGCTCGATGGTCCACGGTGTCCCTGCCACCACCCCAGTAAGCAGAATATGTTCCGTGCTAACCCAGGGAGCACCGTGCCCATCCCTTTGCTCAAGCCAAATACCTCCCAGCAATTGTAAGTGATTCTTAATTCCGTATTAAAGCATCGTAGCTTCTGGGCAGATTAAAAGTGAGCTTTTGATGTCTGTAGGGCAAATTTTTTTAAAATCCAGGTACTGACATAAATGACACATGTCAGAGGGATGCAAAGTCAGTGCAGGTGTAATCACGCTTTCTTCATTATCTGCATTATAACAGAAATAGTTTTATTCCCGTATTGTGTAGGGTCTGGCTTCCAACATTTGTTCTTTTTATTGCAACCCTGACTCTTGCGATCCTTTTGCCGGTGCTGCCAACTCCAGATGTTCCCGGGTGCCCTGTACCCAGACAGATGTGCATAAAGGCCTGGCCCTGGTGCTCCCCAGGCGATACCCGCAGCCGAGCAGGGCAGAAGCACGTGGCTGCGGCCAAGCATCGCCCCACGGCAGCGCTGCCGCTGCTTCGCTCTTCCCACGAGCACCTTCCCAGCTTTCAGCTTGGCTGCCCAGGTGGACACAAAACACCGCTCGCAGGCTGATGTCGAGGGAGTCATTCACAAGATTTCAGCGTAACCAGCAACCGTGGCAAACTGGGCGGCTACCTTTGGTGGGACAGGCTGTGTTTCTGGGAGCAGGCAGTGTTCAGTGGGACTTGCTGAAATGCCTTTGCACAAACAGCTAATTCATCAGTAAATGAATAGCTCCCTCAGTCAGCTCTCCCACTTCTTGTAGTTTGCTCATAAAAGTGTGTTTGGCAAGCTGCTTTCAATAGCCTGGCGTGGAGAAATACTGAGGGGAGAAATCAGCACTCCGTCTCAGTTCACCCTAACATTGCTGCAGCCACGTAGTCAATATTTTATCAGTCGTGGAGATTTCTGGAAAGATGCTCAAAGCTCATGAGAAAATTACCCCACGGGCGGGTATTGCCCAGTGGCATCGTCTGGGTGCTGTTTTGTTTGCTGTGATTATCGCAACCATTCTCAGAGGGGCTGGTTGTGGTCCCAGAGCGTTTGCACAGTTGGGAACCCTTGGGGGAGCGGAGGTGGCTGCGCCGGGCTGGGCTGGCACCGGGGTGCAGCGGCTGGCCCAAGGGGAGCCCACAGGAGGGAGATGGCCCCAAACACGGGCTCTGTGTCACTGCTGCCGCTCCCTGCTGCTCCCCACCACGTTGTAGCCCGACAACGGATGAGGTTAATTGTTCGCTGTGGTTTTCTTTTTGCTCGTGAAAACTTAAAAACCTCCTCCAGAGCCTTGTGCGAGGGGTGCCCCGCTGTTCGCAGGCTGGCCCGCGCCGGCCTTCGGAGCTCACCCAGCACAAATATGGGAAAAGGCTGCGAGAGGGTAGTCCTGACCTTCAGCGTAACCCAGACACTGTTCCCAGGAGGAAAGCAAGCTGGTTAGTGTTAACGTCAGGGGTGCCATTGTCCGGGAAGTCCTGCCCCGCCATGGGAGTGAAGCCCCTCCATTAATCCCTCGGTAGCTCTGCAGGCTGGAGTGAGGCCAGAGGCCGAGAGGAAAGGGGCTGCCTGGGCTCCTGTGGCAGAAAAGCTTTGTCTTTAAGATCTTGACTGCTGGAAAAGTCATAAATAGGCTTAACAGTAAATCTTAACTGTTTGCATCCCCTCCTCTGCAGCGTCTTCTTGGCTTGTCCCTGGAAGAGCTGGTAGTTATTGGAGACTCCCTGGTGGGGAGCTGGTACTGGGCTGTTACTGTCAATAGGAGTTATTTAAAATGCTTCTTGTGTACTCAACACCCAAACGCAAGTCCCCTGAGGACAGCCTCACCCTGCACCCCAGGAGCAGCCAGCTGGGTGCCCGGCTCCTCTCTCCAGCAGCGCTGGGGCTGGCAGCAGGGGCCGGGGGGTCCCCAGCAGCCCCACTGTGTCCGAGGAGCTGAGGCTCCAGCCCTTCTTTTCTCATGCCAGGACTGCGGGACTGCCCACTGGGGAAAGCCCTGGCATTTCTCCCTCCTGGAAGCCACCCATCTCCCCCGTGGAGCGCCCGGAGGCAACGCACCCCAGTGGGGCTGCAGGGTGGGGGCCCTGCGGTGGCGTGCTCTCTGCCTGATACTCCCACTCTGCAGTCGCTTGTTGTTTCTTCCAGGAAACATTTAAGCAATGAAATGAAACATTCCTTGGCTTGAACCACCTATAATTTACCTTGACATAAATCATAAGGAACCCGAAGTTCCACCACGCAGCCCCCGTCCTGCTCGGGGAGGGCAGAGCAAGCTCCTGGCAGCCCTGAAGGTACAGTCGTAGCTGGATCCCAGAGCTTGTCACAGCATCTGTCCGCTACAGATAACTGCAGCCGCATCGCCTAACGTACATTTGCACTCAGTTGTCCTTTACGAGCGAGCTGTCTGCTCCTGCTCACCCTCCTAGGGATGTTTCCTCCTTTCCCGTACCTCTTCCATCGATGCTGCTCTTCTCAAGTTAAGGTGGTTGTTGGTAGGCAGCCCCGGGGGGTCGGCAGAGCAGCGTGTTTGCCATGGCTGACAAGGGAAAGCAAGTTGTCCCCTTCCCAAACCGCACGGAAACCTGCGCTGCCCCTGCCCGTCCCGCGATGTGACCTGACCGCATCCTCCTGGCTCTTGCAGAGTTTGCCGTCTCGCTCGTGGAGAAGATGCAGGCTCAGGAAATCCTGCGGAGCCTGCGGCTCCCCGAGTTTGACGACCTCAGCCAGTTTTTCCGCAACCTGCCGGCCACGGCGCTGGTGGGCATCGGTGCCTTTGCGGCCGTCATCGCCTACTGGTTTGCCAGCCGGCCCAGGGCCGTGAAACCGCCCTGCGACCTGCGGATGCAGTCGGAGGAAGTTGAGGTGAGGCCAGGGGCACCCCGGCGGGAGAGGCTGGGTTTCACCTGAGGTTTGCGTGCCTGGAAATGACCACAGGGGATGCCAGGAGGTGCTTTTGTTTGTTTTGAGGGCTCCCCGACCTCGTCCTGAAATCAGCCGTGTAATGTGCTATGCTAGGGATCACTTCACTCCTTAATTCACCTTTTTCTGTAAACTGGAAAACTAGCGTACAGCCCATTAATTTATTCTCTTAGATTTGCAGCAACATTTCGGTCTTGGCTTTGCTTAACCATCCGTGACCGAAAGTTGCAGGAGCTGCCGTTGCATGGGAGAAACCAATGAAAGGCAATAGCTGATAAGATCAAATCAGCCGGCACTTCTCGTGTACGCCCATTACTGAATTTGCTGCTGCAAACTTTGTAATAATAAGAAAAAGTAGACCCGAATCCGTGCTTAGAGGCTGAGGAGTTATTAATTTTCATGCTTGCAAAAGGTTTTAAAGTTTAATGAAGCTGCTCTGTCTTAAAGAGCAGAAATACTTCTGAAAATTGTTTCCACTTAATATCTGAAAGTGTGATGAGAATTTCTAAATCCTTTTGTGATGTCCCCTCTAAAACCTTATTGCCTTTAATTCCAACAGCTTTTTAAAGGGGTGGGAGGACTTTACACTTTCCGAGATAGTTTTCCCCTGTGGTTAAGGCTTTAGTGAGACTTTCTTCTGGCTCACAGCACAGTCCCGGTTTGGTCACCCGTAAAACAGCCCTACTGAACCCACGCACTGGGGTCTGGAGTCTGGCCTCTGCTTTATCTGTCCTTCGTGTTGGTCTAGATGTCCTTGAGAAGGTGCCCGTGGTGCCAGTCCTGGGGACCCGTGGAGCCCAGAGCAGCCGCTCCCCCCAGCACGTCCCCACTCCATTACTTGCAGATTTATAATTCCTCCTCAAATCTCCTTGGGAAATATCAACCATCTCGTGTGGCAACGAGCGGGTCAAGTGCTCCTCTCTGGGAAGGTGGTTCTCCATGTTACTGGGGTGCAGAGGTGGATGTCCCACCTCTCCTGTCCCTTTGGGTGTTGAGGCAGGAACACGGTGGTGGCTGCAGAGGCCTCTCCAGCACTTGGGGAGTGTGCTGCTTTATGGTTCGGGGTTTCCCCATCTCCTGCCCGTCTAGCAGTGCTGACGGCTGTGTCACATCATGTCACGTCATGTCACACAGGGCCTGGCTGGGGCACGTCGGTCAGTGATCGGGGACAGTCCGCAGCTGCTGACGCACTACTACGACGATGCCAGGACCATGTACGAGGTCTTCAGGAGGGGATTCAGCATCTCTGGTGAGAGCATGGTGACAAGGAGGCCTGGGAGCAGGGGTGGAGAGAGGTGGAGGTCCAGATGATGTAGAGGCCCAAACGGTGTAGGAGGCTCAAAGGCTTAGGGAAGCTCAGGGAGTGTAGAGGCTGAAAGAGCATGGGAGCCCATAAAAGTGTGGGAGGCCCAAATGATGTAGAGGCCCATTCGGACTCAAATGCCAAAGGAGTGTGGGAGGCCCAAAAAGGAGCGAGAAGCCACAAAATTGTAGAAGTCAAGAGAGCAAGAGGCTGAAAGAATGGGGAAAGTACAAATAGTGGGGAGGCTGAAAAAGTGTAGGAGGCCCCAAGGGTGCAGGAGGCACAAAGAGCATAGAAGCAAAAAGAGTGCGAGAAGCTGAAGGAGATATGATTGCTGAAGGAGAGAGGGAGGCTGAAACAGTATGGGAGCCCAAAAAAGTGCAGAGGCTCAGAGGGTGTAGAGCCTAAGAGAGTGTGGGAGGCCCCAAAACTATAGAGGACTATTACATGTGGGAGGCCAAAAGAGTTTAGGGGCCAAAAAGGTGTGGGAGGACCAAGAAGAGTAGGAGAACCCACGAGTGTTGAGGTCCAAAAGGTGTGGAAAGCCCAACAAGTGTAGAGGTCGAAAAGGTGTAGGAGACCCAACGAGTGTTGAGGCCCAACCAGTAGAAGGTGTTGGGAGGCCAGTAGAAAGTGTGGGAGGCTGACGAAGTGTAGAGGCTGAAAAAGGTGTTGGGAGGCTGACAAGGTGTAGAGGCCAAAAGGTATGGGAGGCCCACTGAGAGTTTAAAGGCCCAAGGAGTGTAGAGTCCCCAAACTTGTAGGAGGGCCAAGGCCTGTAGAGGCCCAGAGAGTGAGAGGCTGGAAAGTTATGAGAGGTCAAAAGAGTGCATGAGGCCAAAATATTGTGGGAGGATGAAAAGGGGTGGGAGGCTGAAGAAGGGAAAAGGCCCAAGAAATGTGGGAATCCACAAAAGTGTGGAAGGTTAAATGAGTGTAGCGGCCCAAAGAGTGGGGGTGCCGAAAAGGTGTGGGAGGGAGAAAGTGATTGAGAGGCCCACAGAGTGGGAGACCCAAGTGGTGTGGGAGGCCCAGCAAGTGGACATCTCAGAGAATGGGGGGCCCAAAGAGTGGAGGCCTATAGGGTGGGGAAAAAAGTGAAGGGAGACCCAAAGATGGAGGCCCAGAGAGTGGGAGGTCCAAGGAGTGGAGGCCAAGGAAGGAGGAGGCCCAGTGAGGGGCAGGGTGGGAGCCACATCCTGTGCTGCTGGTGACGGCATGGGTGCTGCTTTTGGAGCGTGGGGGTTATAATTAGGGTTATTATTTGCAGCGTGCATTATTTTGCCCTTAATGCCATTGAATTTTACTGTGCAGTCCCTTAGTACCACGAGATCTTTTTGCCGCCACTGGCAGACAGCTTAATGTCCTGAATTTTGCAGCATCAGCAAAGCTCATCATACATTATTCATTTCCAGAACATTTATGAATACGTTAAACAGGGCTGACCTGGGCATAGAACCGTGGAACCCAACAGAGCTCTTCCTCCGCTGCGAACGCTGATGCTTATTTCTGCTTGTTGCTGCCTTTATTATTTTCGGTACCACCAAAAGCCTCAGTGGAATTGCAAATATTCCACCCTGCAGGACAGGGGTAAATAAATAACTCAGTAGGTGTATGGAGGGATGGGTCCTGTGCAGGTAAGTACAGTCAGCAAATTAATTCAACTTCTCAAATATTCCTCCTGTCATCTAGTGCCGCGTATTGTCTTACCCTCCTCCAGAGTAGGCTGTGCTAAAAATAGCAGTTTTCACTTTGAAGTGTTTAAATCAAAAGGCAGCGAAGGCAGTGGGAGCTGGTGTTTGGGATGGAAGCCCTCATCAGACACCAGTGCTCACACTCCCTTCGGAGAAATGTCTTTTAATGAGGCTCTTCGGGGGCAAACTGCTGCTGTCCCCTCTGCAGCTCGGGGAGGAGGACTGAAGCGACTGTTTGGGAGATCCCAGCAGCCCATCTCCCATTAGTTGCACTCGTGTGTTTAATTTGATCGGGCTTGCTGTGAGCTCTGCCCCAGGAGCGAGAGCCAACCCCGATATCAATGGATTTACTCTTTGAGCGCTCTGCTGCATCCCCGCAGCGTGGCACTGGGCAGCGCGTAAGGTGGCACTGCCCCCGTAACTCCGTCATCTCTGCTTGTGTCTTCCAGAAAACGGCCCCTGCCTGGGGTTCAGGAAGCCCAAGCAGCCCTACCAGTGGCTGTCCTACAAGGAGGTGAGCTGGGAATGAACCCCCCGCAGAGTCCTCCCCCAGCGCTCTCACCCAGCCCAGCAGAAGAAGGGGTGTTATGGTGCCCGGTGGTATCACGCACGTGCTAGACCGGGAGATTGCTAACGCGCCGTGCGAGGGCTCTCGGTTTCCCCCGCTGGGCACATCCCGGCGTTGTACAGGTGTGTCGGCTTTTGGGGACCGGCTCAGCGCCATTCGCCTGCTTGTGACAGTGGCACCGACACGCTCAAAGCCATGGGGTGTTGCCAACCAGAGGTCAACTGCTAGTCAACTACTAACGGCTTGTGATAACATAAAAAATTGGGCTTTTAGATAGCAAATACAATAATTTGAGAGCCTCCCTGTATAAGCTAAGTCTTTGCTTAGGTTGGTATTGCTTGTATTTCTCTTTTTTACATATCTTTTTTCTCTCCAAATTCCAGGTGGCTGAAAGAGCAGAAGCTCTGGGTTCAGGGCTTCTTCAGCAGGGCTGCAAGCCATCCGCAAAGCAGTTCATTGGGGTCTTTGCTCAAAACCGTCCAGAGGTGAGATTTTAAGTTCAACTTGATGATGTATTAATAATGCTCCTGACTTGTGAGCTTGCTTTACACTTGAAGCTTGTTCTCAAGTGCATTAAATCTGCTTCCACGACCCCCTTCTCGCCTTCACGCTTTGATGTCCTCCTGCAGTGGATCATTTCCGAGCTGGCTTGCTACACCTACTCCATGGTGGTGGTTCCCCTCTACGACACCTTGGGTCCTGGAGCCATTCGTTACATCGTCAACACAGGTAAAACCAAAATTGCTCTAATCTTCTGAGAAACCAGTTTTGTTGCTCAGAATGGTTCATTTTCTTCTGCTTTCCTAAAGATGGATGATTTTACTCATTGAGTGTCTTGAAGTCACTTAGAGACGTTTCTGGGGAGCTGTGTGTCCCCATGCTGGGTCACGGCTCCCTCTGCTGCATTTCCCACGCGCCTGGTCGTGCACAGCCATGGATGGAGCTGCTCTGACAGTGGGGATTACTCCAGGGACGCCTTGTTTGGCTGCTTTTCTTCCAGCTGACATTTCCACAGTCATTTGTGACAAACCTGAAAAAGCCAGAATACTCCTTGACCACGTGGAGAGGAGAGAAACGCCAGGTCTGAGCTCCATCATCCTGATGGACCCGTTTGAGAAGGAGCTGATGGAGAGAGGGAGTCGCTGTGGGGTTCGCATCCAGACCATGCAGGAGGTGGAGGTAAGTTTGCTCTCCCTCTCTTTTTACTATATTTTTGTAGTTTCTGTAAAAAGACAGTAAAATATACAGGGACTTGTGAACTGCGTGGCAGGTTCGGTGTCTGGAGAGCACAACGGAGCAGCTTGCGGCTGTTAATATTGATGCAGTTGCAGTTGCAAGCTCAGTGCGGTTGCCTCGTAAGTGTTATTCCTTGTGGACAGGAGCCAACATTTCAATCCTTCCTGCTCAGATAAAATATCGGCTGCTTACTAAGCCTGGAAAGGGGGGTTGCTGTTCCAGACACTGTCCTCCTACCTGTAAGCCTACAGCCTTACACTTTCATGAAGCAGCCTGGATCCAGCTCAACCAGCCCAGGCACTACTTGAAATCCAAGGAATGCGTTGCAGTTGATGCGAGCAGCTTTGGCTAGAAAAGATGACCTAAGTGTTAGCCACAAATTTTTCTGCTCTAGCTCACGCTCTCCCTTAGCGGTTTGCAGATCATTAGCGAGTGGGTTACACCACAGGAGTTAAAATGGAAATAATTTTTGTTACTTTAATCTCTTTCAGGACTGCGGCCTCGAGAGTCGACACGTGCCTGTGGTGAGTGTTGGCATGCCGCTCTTCGCACTCATGACTGCAGCCGACTGTGTTACATTTATTTCACTGACAAAAGAGGGAAGGGTTTGCTCCGGGCAGAAGGAAGCGTGTGTGCATCCAGGGGCAGTGCCCCATGCCCCGCTCCACGTGGGAGGCAGTGACGGAGCCCAGGGGCTGTCGATACCATCCGCCGGAGATTTGCTTCAAGCAAATTTTTTTATTTTGCGTGTATTGCGCCCTCCGCCTGGGACACTTACCTGAGATAGTTTATCCTTGCTGAACGCGTTAACGGGGCAGTAATTAAATGCCATTGTTAAGCCACGCTAATTCCACCACCTTACCCAGGCGGCACCAGGGCAATGTGTTTGCACCCTTGGCTTTCCGGCGGGGTTTCTATAGCTCAGAAACACTACCTGGCAGCATTTCTCTGGGATATTTTTGGAAAATTGCAGTGATATCTACCACTGGCTGCTCATACTCGTGCAACACTTTCAAAAGCAGCCTCTGATTTTTCAGGCCACTTATTTATTCATCCGTGACCCAAAATAGCACACACGTGCAGTGGTGCTGAGGATAGAGAGATGCTACTGGAAATGGGAGCAAGCGGCAGCTTCGGAAGGTTGTCCCCTGTTGTGGATAACCACACGTTTCCAGAATTTACCTGGAAATCAGTAAATTATCTCAAGTTTTCCCCCACACCTATAGGTATAGATGGTGTCTTTGAAAATAGTAACTGCAAGACAAATATTCCGTCAAAGTCTTCTTACGCTAAAGCATGCCCTTAATGCAGCCTGGGGCAAACCATTAGGGAGGAATAGAGTCTGCATCAACTGAAGAAACCTGATAAAAAGAGTTTTATGATGGTCTTTTATATTTGCCAAGGGGAATGAAAGCTTTTTATGGCAGAGCTGAAATATAACTGGTTTGATCTTTAAGTTTATATAATGACAACAGTCTCCCATTGACCCTTCTGCATTTGACTGATGTGTTTTTTTTATTCTCCTTGTGTATTTCTAGCCCCCTCGACCAGAAGATCTATCAATTGTCTGCTTTACTAGTGGCACTACAGGTAAAAGAAGAGGCATTTTAATCTTGAAATGTTAGAACAGGTTATCAAATTAATTATTAATACCACCGCAATATGCTCAAACTTGCTGTTACACTGATACGGCACTGATATTTCTATGCATTTTTAATATTTAAGAATATATACGTATATACATTTCTGTGGATTGCAAATTAAAAATAATGGTATGTTTATTTTTCACTTGAATTCCCGGACATACCCTTTGGCAGTACGATTTTCCAGTCGTCTGGAAATCTGCCCACGTTTCTGCTGCCTGTTTTGCAGTGTAGTTGTGAAGCGCTTGATTGATTGGTATTTATTTTCTGCAGATGTTTTTAAAAAAAAAAAAAAAAAGAAAGAAACGCGGATCCACAGCTTTCCATTCTCTGCATCCTAAGCACACCAATGTCCCCAGCCCCACCACGGTCCTCAGCACCTCTGTCTCCTCTGCAGTGTACCCCAGCTCGCTCGCGTGTTGCCCGTGTCCTGGGTTGGCCGTGGGGCACCACGTGCTGCTGGGGCAGGCTGGGGCAGGCTCGGGGACGAGCCTGGGCAGCCCACGCTGCCGGTACTCGCATGCCGCTGGCCCCTTTTTCTTGGAGAGGAGCAGCAGCATTTTCCTGCCTGTTCTTAGCAGACGCAGTGCTTTCTCCTCTCTCCAGACCCTGGTTTTCATACAGCTTGCAGGAATTTCCTACTCCTGAGAATTTGACCTCCGTAACGTCTACCAAAAAGCTAAGCACAGATGCACAAGGCATGATTGCTTGGGAAACCGCTTTCATACTTACCTGCAGGGAAGGATCACGCTCCAGGGACTGCTGGAGCAGCTCTTCCAGGTTCACCTGTGCTCTCAGGATTGCCTAACGCTTGGTGCTACCCCAAAGCATCCCCGATTTGGCCTCCACTCATTTAGGCAAGCAGAAGATGCTGCTTGACAGCAAGCTGCCCTCCAAGAAGGGAGTCGCTTGTGCTGCTCAGCTGCAGAGTGCAAAGCCCACAGATTAGGCTGAGCAAGAGGGGACGTCTTCATCTTCCACCTCCTGGAGAAGACTTGCACTGCAGATCAGGTGGGCAACTGCTTTATCAACTCCAAGTACAAACTCAAAATGTATTAAAAGGCTTTGGGTTTTTTTTACTTTCATGCATCATTCTTAGTTTCGAGATCTGTGCACTTGGAGTACCCAAGGCAGTGCACTGTGTGAAAGGAGCCTGTGACCCTGCTCTGTCTCAGCAGTGGGAATTCCTAAAAGTGAAAGATTGAACCCGATGCATACGGACATCACAGCCGTGCACGCTGTGAGCACCGGCCCTGCCGGTGCAAAGTGACTGGGCACAAATGGGAATTGTAGGAAACCAAAGGAGCCATGCCTATGGATATGGTGGAGCACCGTTTGTTTGTGTGGATGTTAAAGTGCAGAGAAATTCTTTTTTCAAGTCACATTTTTGTTGATATTTTTATTTCTAAATAAGAAATTCTGAATAGAGAAGGGATTTTTTCTTTTTTTTTTTTTAATTTGCAAAAGCAGTCATGGGCCATTGTGCTTTTTTTAGGAACGTGTCTGAAGTTACAGAAATAGGACAACCAGGGAGCTCATTTGCTTTCTCCCACCCAACCCAGGGATTTCAAGTTCTGCAGGTTATCTGCAAGCTAAACTCTCACAGAGCAGTGCTTTGGGAACCACCAGCCCATCCTCTGCTGCTGGAGGACTTTGCACATCACTTTCTGGCTTTTCCAGGGCTTGCATCAACACCGTTTTCAACATTATGTTTTGATGTAAAAGGCCTGGCTTGTGTATAGCCCACGTCAGGATATTTTTAATGACCAGATTTAGAATTTTCTTCCAACAGCTATGTTCTCAAGGGCTTTTTCAGTTCTGAAGGGCTCCATATATTTTTGTACGGTGGGAAACAAATCTTTGCTATAGAGTTTGTAACCTGGAAATTGTAGAATTGGAAACAATTTTAGCTGTTTATAAAAAAAAAAAAAAAAAAAACAAACCAGAAGTCGACTTTAATGTGTGCTTTTCTCTGATAGGATCAGATGTCTAAATGCCTCCACAGCTGAAGGGAGAGACTGAGATTGCTGAGCTCAGATCACAAGACCAACTTTTACCGTTGTACCAAGAAACCAGCGCTCACAGATGGGCCAAAGGCACACAGATGTCCCCAAACCATCAGGATACAATTTTTCATGCTGGCTACTCCAGAGAAGCAAACTGTCGTTTCTTCAAGGATCCACCTGTAACCAACTGGATAAAAATTGCTTCCCGGTGGTTTCTCACAGCCTGCCAGTGCACATCCCGGACTCCCGGAGGCTCCCACGGTGAGGAAAGCGCTTACATCCCAAAACGCTGATGGATCACACCACCGAGTTAGTGCTGGAGCTGCTGCTTGAAAGACCCATTTAGCGACGTGGAAAAGGTTCTTCTGTTGCTTGTGAGAACTTTCAAACCAGCTTGGCACTGAGATACGGAGAAATGGCCATACCTGGGCTATTCACTGCCCAGGATCGCAGCGCACCCATTTCTGTTACAGGACACTCACAAGGAGTGTCTTTACAAGGAAACTAAAATTTGAGAGCAGCGTTATAAATCTGGCATTGATTTTTTTTTAAAAAAAGAAAAGCAGTATCGCTGCCAACCTTTTTCTCTTGAAGTGATAATTCTGGGAAAGGGCTCGTAGCAAGGGGCACCTGTTTTGCTGGGTTAACTCTTAGAAGAATGAAAGAACGTCAAAATTTACAGGTATCTCCCAGCCCAAAAAGCTTCAGCTCCCCTGTGGCAGCATGGTTCGTTGTGGATTTCTCCTGATGAAGGCTATCCTGGCTCTAACGCTGCTGCTCTGCTTTGGCACCGTTAACACCGCAGCCTGTCCGGGATGCTGAACCTGCTGCGGGCAGGACACGGGGGAAGGAGCCAGGAGGTTCATACCGCTTCCAGGCATGTCTTGGTGATTTGAGCAGACGTACGGAATTTGCATGAAAAAAAAAAATGTCAGAGGTGGAGTAAGTAAATGAGTCTGAGGTCTCAAAGTATCCCAGAAGTCTTCCAAAAAAGTCTGAAGAGCTGTGTCAAGGTGCAGGAGCCAGATTTGCCGCTGGTATAGCCGGAGGGCGCAGTTTTGAATTTCCAAACCAGTACCGAGCACGTCCTCTCCACCGGCGCGTGATCTGCAGCGCCGCGGACGCGCAGAAACTTGTGCCACGCTGAGGAAGTACGGCTACTTGTAGAGTTGCAGAGGCTGAGCACGCATATTTGGCTAGACAACTAAAATAACATGAGCAATTTCTGGGTTGTTGGCATGTATTTACAACTGGCATCGGTTCATGGAATTTTCTTTCGCCTCGAAACGAAACCTGCCTGGCTGAGGTGGTGCCCGCGAGCCTGTCTGTACAACACGTTAGGACAGGAGCAGTTGTGGTTGGCAAGGATGTCAGCCCCAGCTTCACCTCCGAGCTGCAGAGCGGGATGAATGTAAGTGAGACCAAAGCTGCCTCCTGTGCCCTGCGTTCCTCTGGAAGTATTTGGGACCCAATTACTCAAAGGCACTTGGAACACCAAATACGGATTTTCAGTGAAATACATTGTGTTCAAAATGTCCTGCTTTAGCACAATAAATGTGTGCGATAATGACTACTTTTGTTTGGGCCTTTATTTAATTATTTGAGAGAGCGGGTAGGAGCGACGTCAGCAAAGCCGGCAGGGCACAGGGCTCGGCACCGCGGCTCCTGGAGCGGGGCCTGAGCCGGGCTGTGCCACGTGGGTGCGTGCCCACACCAAAGGGCTGCCAGCGATGCAGCCTGCAAACTGCTCTGAAACCGAGAGGATTAAGCACTTTTTCCTGTGCTGAAACCGATTCACGAAACCCCATCGCCCCTTCCTAATCTGAGGAAGCCAGAGTGAAATTCTGGCTGATTTACAATTTTGCGAGGCTGTTGCACCCATCGTTAACTGTAACAGCACTGCAAAGCTCCCGGGGGCATCCCCGCGCCCACCGTGCCGGGGCCACGCAGGCGACCTGCAGGTAAAGCTCCTCCGATCTGCTTCCGCACGGCGTAGCAGGAGCCACGCTGCAGTGGTGTGATCGAATTAAAACAATCTGCTTAAAAACACACTGGAGAGGGAGGCTGGCTCTGTAATCTTTATTCGAGCTGAGCTACACCTTCTTTTCTGAAATAAACCCTTTGAGGGTGATGAAAAGGGACAGTGCTGTGGCAGGAGGACACGCAGCGTCCCCCGTGCCAGCGCTGCGGGCAGAGCGTTTCAGATGGGGCCCTCGGCTCTGGTTTGTGCGCCCGGAGGTTTCAGCCTGTGCGTTTGCTATTGAACAAACCCCGCATTTTGGCGTACGAACAGCTACGCAATGCAAAAGATGTATTACGGTGCGAAGGGGGATTCTCAGCTCAGAAGAGAAAAGAGGGTGAAAAAGCAAATCCCGACAGCGTGGAGCTGCTCGCACGGGCGGACGGTGGAAAGCTGCAGTGCCACGTGCTGGGGTGATACACCGAGGCTTTGCCAGCTCCCTGTCCCTGTCTCCAGGACAGCTCCACTCTGCTGCTGACAGTATTAACGACTTCCCTTAATTGCAGTCTCATAGGGTCTTCTCGTAGCCTGGTTGTTCCCATGTATTACCTGGTTTCTGCATTGTGCAGGTTATCCAGCGCACTGGCTAAGTAAGGGCTTAACAGCCTTTTAAATAGGGTTTGTTGGTATCCAAGCTCATTCTTAGTCAAAATCTGTGTGAAATAAATTCCTGGAGAGGCTGGGACCAGCCAGCCAGGTCTGACGGCCGTGCTTACCGTGCAGCTCCATCTGAGCACTCCCATAAATTGCAGTGGAAGCTGTCGTTCAGTCTCCAACAGAAATATTCATGTTACACCGTGTTTACGGCATCATTGAATTAAATTTTGAGGATTGCGATAAGTGGTTTCGGTGCATGTTACTGTACAGAAATGACTGCGAAAATTACATGGTTTAAAATTCGAAAAGAGAACTTAGTATTTTAACTGTTTCCTGGTTTGGTTTTTGTTAAGCTTTTGGACATTACCTACTGGCTCATCTTTTAAAATCACTCTTTCCTTCCTTTCAGGAAATCCCAAAGGTGCTATGCTGACTCATGGGAACGTGGTTGCTGATTTTTCAGGCTTTTTGAAAGTGACGGAGGTGAATACCCTGATTTAGAAAATGTTGCCATGTGCAGAGGGTGTGGGTTAAGCTGTGTCCCTGCACAGGCTGGAAATGTCCTCCTGCATAGAAGAGGTGAAATTTCTCTTACTCAGAGGGCCAAATCCATGGAAATGGGAGCAGGTCTGAGCTTACAGCGCGGGAGGACATTAAATCCCCTTCCCAGCACTGGCTCCCTGGCTCTGTAAGGCTCCAAGTGCTTCTGAGGAGCAATGTTGGCTCCTGTAAATCAATTAACTCCTGTCAAAGAATGAGGAAAGCAAACGAGCCCTGTAGAGTTGCAACCGGTGCTTCAAAAAGATTACAGGGTCCGCTTCTACGGATGCCCACACAATGTCATCCTCATTTATTTGAAAGCTTTCTGCATATAAAGTGTGTGTATATAAGAACATATATGTTTTTACAGGAATGGTTGATTTCATTGATATCAAGGTATATCTCAGTTTCCATTATACATATTTTTAAAAAAGCATAGCACTGGCCAAGTTCACGTACAATATGTTTCATGCAATGTGTAAACTTGTGTTTAGAAACCATATAGGAAGCAGAATTGCTTTAGCACAGCATATTAAGGATTATATGCAGCTTGTACCTAACAAATATAAAGAATTATTTTTTTTTTTTAGTAAACAGGCAATTCTATAAAGTAGCAATGTACACACGGGATGGACCTTATGCCCCTTGCTGGTCTTATCATTGGTGCTGAAAATACTGCAGCCTTATTACCTTAATCCTTGAACTTTCTGAGATTTCCAGACCACTGCTGTAAAGAAACTTGGGCACGTGAGGTGAGAAATCCCGCCGAACTCACGTGTTCAAGTATTTGCAGGGTTGCGACTCCAGTGCTTTGCAGCACGCAATGCCCGTACAGCAGCTCGCTGCAGCGAGCCCTCGGGCTTCGCAGAGCAGAGCTTTCGCTGGGTTCAGAGGCGGTAAGATGCACAAATGAAAGCTGATGCGTAGATACGTCTGAGTTTCAAAGGGCAGGAACGTTTATTTTGGAAGAGAATTAATTTAGAGGGAGCTGAGGGAACTTGGCATCTTCCAGGACTGGCCCGCAGAAATGGATTTAGTGTTCGCTGACAGCAACGGGACACTGATTATTCTCGAAGGTATCAGATTGAGACGTAAGTCTGGTGTAAGTGGTTCTAAATTCAATAGCTTCAGTCACCCGAGATTGTTGGTGAGAGTATAAATGCCTGTAGCCGATCCACACAATTAAGGCAACCTAACCACAGTAATGAAATCGAGCAAAGTGCAAAACACTTGAAAGTAGTCTCAGTTACTAAAATAAAACTACCTAAAGCTGGGAAGTATTGCAGATTTTCTGTTTACATATTCTTGTGCCAGTTTTGCTTAGTTTAGTGATTTTTCTAAATGGAATATTGTTTGAAGTGAACCTAGAGCTTTATTATAAGGTTCTTCTGAAATGCCAAGAAGCTGTTTTCATTTTTACGTTTAACTGGACAACTGTGCCAACTGTGAAATACTATTCAATGTCATCATTTTGGTCCAATTTAAAACCAAATCATTTATTGTCTGGGCACTTAAAGCAGCGTAAGGAAAAAAAGAAAAGCAGCATAGCTAGTGATGCTAATGGTTTTACATTCCTGTGCTTGCAGAAAATGAGGTCAATTTGAAATAACGTATACATAGATCTACAGGCTCTAATGGCTTAATTCAGACTGACACAGAAAATAACACGAAACGGGATGCTGAAAACACCCACGTAGTCAATCACGTTTGAGTTCACTAAGTAATGGTCGGGAGGGCATACCCAAATCTGACTTGCCCAGATTTAACTCCAATAAAATATTCCCCAAGGACGAAACTCCTGTGCCTCCATCCACCGCCGTGTCCCAGGTCACAGACTATCGATTCTGTCACAGCAGTGGAGATGCAAAGTGGGTATAAACTGCGCATACTGTGAGCTAATAGCTTTTATACCCATTTTCCGCTAACCACTGGCTTTGGTGCAAGTTATTGGGTAATCAAGCTTTCGGTTTTTCTAATCCATAATGTTGTGGCAAGCCCTGCCCTTGGAAATGCAGGTAGAAAGGCTACTTTTGGGGCATGGATCAGCTAAGGCTCTCAGGGCCTTTGTTTATTCCAGCCTGCGAGACAGAGTTAAAACCTTGGCAACCCAAAGACTTCGGTCATTTTTATTTTTCGCATAATTTGTCCAGCCTTCTTTTTCCTCACTGCACCTGTCTGTGGGGCAGTGATAATGCCCTTAAAATCACATTTTAACCACTTAAAATTACGAAAAACACTAACAGAAATCCTTAATTTTTGCAGCTGAAAAGAATCATTAATTTTTCCCACGTATTCTGATTGAAACCAATGATTAACCTAAGGAAAAGAGAACTGTCTATAGCTTTGACTCCAGTAACACTGTGAACGTCTGAGGGGCTCTGTGCAATGCGGAGGAACGGCGCGCCTGCAGAGCCCCGCGCGTTTCCAGGAGGCTCCCGCAGGTTTGCACCAGGCTCCCGCAGGTCTGCACACAGCCGAGAGTGCAAATCGTGGTCTTAGCACCTCATGGGAGAAAGCAATGAGTACAAATCGGGTTCTCTGTCAGGGCGAGCCTCCGTTTCCAGCGCGAGCTGTGTGGGTACGATACGCCTTCTGCCATGGAGAGGCCTCTCCATTGCCCTCTGTGTACATCTCCGTGCTCTGTTCTCCTCCTGCTAACTGAGCTCCATTGACGCTGTGGCTTAACGCTTCACTTCGTCCGCTGCTCCCTTCCTCTCTCGACAATCTTTCCCCTTTTGCTCCTCTGGTGCCATTTTTCTTTTTAGTGTTTTATGACTTTCTTGTTGTCTTCCTGTCAGTGTTTCTTTCCTTTCTGTCTCCCATGCCCTTCACCTGCAGAAAGTGATCTTTCCGAGACAGGACGATGTGCTCATCTCCTTCCTGCCTCTGGCTCACATGTTTGAAAGAGTTATACAGGTAAGAAACCTGCCTGAACTGACGAGGCCTCGTGGGGCTCCTTCTGTTTTCTTCCAGAGTCAGTGGTCTCCTACTTGTGAGGATGTACACATTTCCTATTTGCCTTTAGCACACATGTTTGAGAGAATGGTACAGGTAAGGTCCCGGTGTCAGTGGAAATCGTCTTTTTCCACGCCAAAAAAAAAAAAAAAAAAAAAGAATAAAATACTAAATAACCAGCGATATCTTGTAGCACTAAAAAAGCTTGTACTCCAGAAGTGCCACGTGCATAACACCAGGGCCCGGCCTCTGGTCTCGGTGACACGGCCGTGAGTCCAGAGCGATTCCAGGAGAGTTTCCCAAGCTCTCCAGCTTACACCGCTGGCTCCGAGATTGGAAAACAGCCCTCCAGCAACGAGCAGAAACTGCTACCTGCACGATTGTGGGGGCAGCTTTTCAAAGCACTCTAGGGTCAGGTATCATGGGAGTAAAACCAATTTTGTGCCATTTTCTACATCAGCTAAAATCCTTTTATTGCCTAAATAACCAGATCTGCAAAAAACCTTGCAGACGCTGAAAAAGAGGAAACTTAAGATCATGGTGTGACACACGTGATCCTCCTGGCAGGGCAGCGTACGGTGGGCATTAACTGGAAGCCAGCGTCCCCTGGAAATAACAGCAAATAGAAGCGCTAACTCGTGCCAGCCCGCAGAACTGACTTTTCACATCTCTTTTCCGAAAAGACAGGCGATGATTTGTGCTGCAGTCGGGGTGTTAGGCAGGCAGGTGAGACGATCGCATCAGTTCTCCTGGCCTGAGAAGCTGCGAACTAAAAACCGAGCCGATATCTGAAGACTGGATCTGGATTCAGTTGCAGCTCTGTGCTTTCTCAGGGAGGACTGTTTCGGGCTGAAAGCATAGTTTTTGAGGCAGACAAGCATCTGAATATAAGCTTCCCATTTCTTGGTAGCAGCTGTGCCAGAAATAACATATTCTGCCCTGTGAAAAAACTTGCAAATGGGAAGTGAAAGTCCATGAAAGATTTGGAGAATTACAGCCCAGCCTATCTTTACTTGTAAGTCCAATTTTACAAGGCGAGTCGGTCAGTATGGCACCGCTGTTCAGGCAATCCGCTTTGCCAGCAAACAAGAATATAATTATTAAAAAGTCATCTGAGGGGGAGGAAAAAAAAATCAGAAACATTTGAAATAACCTCACTTCACAGGATGTTGCCATACCGAAAGGGGCAGGCCTCCAAAGAATATTCAGGTTTATCCTTCCTGCTAAAAAAGGTCATTGATACAAAGATCAAAAGGGCTAAAAACCAATTTTCAAAATTACTCTGAACAGCAAGCACCGTGTCAACTTCCCTAGTTTTAGCCAGCATTATTAGTTCCTGGAACTTGCAGTTAAAATTATACAGATACATTCTTTAAAGCTAAAAATTTCTAGTAGTTATTTATAATCTCCAACGAGCCCACTGATTATATTTTCCTTTTTTTTTTTTAATTCATGTGCAGTGTAAAGCACTGATTTGGCAGTGTGATGTTCGTTAAACCCACATCACATGTATAAAATTCCTGTGGTTTCAGTCGATGGAGAGCCAGTCTCTAGCTGGTTGACAGAGCAGTGAGAGCACTCCGGTTAGTATTACAGATTTTTAGGAGTAGCACAAAAAGACTTAGGTGTCTCTTAAGGAATTTTTAACTGTTTTAGTTATTTGGGGGAGAAAAGTCAACCAAAGGGAGCTGATGTTCTCCATCCACGCCTTGGAGAGCTCAGAAGCGTGAGCGCACCGGTGCGGGCTCGGGAAGGCTGGGCTCAGCTCCCGGCATCGCGGGCGCTTTGCTGAGGACGCCTTCTCCTGCTTGCGCTCTAAAAGCAGGGTAGGGCTGCTGGTCTCGAAATGCTCTCCAGCGATAAAATGCCAGTTTTACCAAGTTAGAGACCAGTCCTCTGCAGTATTACAGGCTACCAGCTTCAGCTGCCTGTTGGCTCATCGCAGGCAGCCTGCCCTGCCCCATCCCGCACATCCAGCTCTATTCTGATCTGATCTACGTGGCCTGTTTTCTTTCCAAGTATGAAACTTCTGAATCTGTAGTTTCCATGCAAGAAAAGCACCTTTTATGAAGCGGGCTTTTATTTCTGGGATACAGGATCAGGCGCTGTCTTGCTAACGTAGTCTATACCGTTGTATTTAAACAAAACTAAAGTATTAACATCTAAAAACTGGCTGCCGCTCAGTACGTTTTACAATGTTTCTTAATATGCATTTCTTTATCGATGATAGGTCCTCATGCTGCGAGCTGCTATGGTAGGTCTGGGCTTCAGAGGAGAAGTTCAGATCCAGAATCTGACCGTAACTCAGACATCTCCATCCCCGTATGCAGGGGGCGAAGGGAAATCCCTTCTAAAAGCTCTGGTTCCTTGTTATATTTATACATTTTTCTAAAGCCCCATTTTTGCCTTACTGAGAGTAGAATTTCAGGAAAGGCACTTCTGCGCTTGGGAGGGATGCTCTGCCACGGGAATTAAAAGCAAAGAGGTTACACGTGCTCCTTTTTCTTCCCATCAGTCTGTAGTATACTGCCACGGAGGGCGAATTGGGTTCTTTCAAGGAGATATTCGTCTCTTATCTGACGATATGAAAGCATTGCGTCCAACCATCTTCCCTGTCGTGCCGCGGCTGTTAAACAGGATGTATGATAAGGTGAGTTTAATTTTGCTCTTTTTGTAATAAGAAAGTTTATGTCCCTTTAGTGCTTAGGTGAAAGCATTCCCTTAACGGTGATTTCCCGAGCAGATTGTCCTGTTTCTGCCTTACTGCAAACACATTCTTACCCCGTGTAACTGATACAGCTGCTCCAACCTGTAAGTCTGTACTACGTTGATTTACACAGACTGCAGACACGGCTGTTTATATTTTGTATTCATATTTGTTAATATGAAATCCCTCTGCATTAGCCTCTTACCCTGTCCTCACTGAGGTTACTAGCGACATTTCCAGAGACGAAGGATTTTTTCATCAGAGAAACACCGGTCAAACCTGGATGCACTAGGACTTTTTGTGCCCTTCAACCAGTTTTGGAACTTGAATGTCTTTCTGGTGGCAATGATGGCTGAAAATCAGGAACTGCAAAAAGACTAAGAGGATTTAGGCAGTGTAAATATGAGGTTGGCTTTTGGATCTAGAAATCTTTAAAATTAAGAGATGGTCTTGAAAGGTATTTAAGACGGACACGTCTGGTCATGACGTTAAATCTGTTTGACCAGCTGGGAATATTTATTCCTTAGAAGACTTATCCTCTAAAGATGGGCTTAAGCACAAGCTACTGATTTAATTTTTTCCCAAGGTCAGGACCCCTGGATCAGGGGTTCTGGTGCTGGGCACTGGGGGTTTCTCATTTGCGGAGATGTAGTTGATGCTGGTGTCTGATTAAGCTTAGGTAAACGCAGCTCCCATCACCTCATCGGCCAGCGCCGATACCTGCGCTAGCTGCCAAGCATTCACCTTGCTCATTCCTAGTTGCTCAGATTGCGTGATTTCACTGAAGCCTATCGCAGAAATCATATAGAAATAGCAGTCATGTACATCTAGCCAAAGCCTACCCTATCATCCTCTCTCCTTTTTCCCCCAAAGGAACAGTATCTATAATATCAAATGGAGCGAAACAAACCACTCCTTTTTTTTTTAATCCCATAAAAAAGCCATAGGTCATCTTATTTAACTGTACTGCTAACGTAACCGTACACTACCTGGCACCGGCAGAACTGTATAGCTGTAATTGTAAGAACAGTTGTTGATGTTTTCTCTCTCTCGGGCGCCGCGCTGCCTGCCGCCCCGCGCTCCCGCAGATCTTCAGCCAGGCAGACACGTCCCTCAAGCGCTGGATTCTGGAATTTGCCGCAAAAAGGAAAAAGGCTGAAGTTCAAAATGGGATCATTAGAAATGACAGCTTGTGGGATAAACTTTTCTTTAATAAAATACAGGTAAGCAATTTAAGAAGTGAGTCTAAGGTCAAAGAACTGGCATTTCTTCCAGCGATGACTGGTTTTCCTTAAAGTCAGCGCGGTCCGCTTGCCTGACGGTGAACTGCGGGCAATTGCTACTCACTAGCGAACAGCAGACTGAAAATTTGAATAGAAAAAGGAAATGGAGCGCAGTTTGTTCTTCCATTAACTTTGGCATCGACTTTTGCCACATTTATTTTTATTTATGCATTTATTTTTAAACACCATGCATAAGATGCCAAAATTTCAGTTCTACTCGGGATAGTTTTCCAGAGGGGAAGGGAGAAACGCAAGGCAGCCTAAGACGGCTTTTGCCCCATCCCTCCTTCAGCAGCACTGAGAAATCACCGATTTTCAGAATAGTGCCTATTTTTCGCAGCTCTCGGATACAAGCTGTGCCCCTGCACAGGCACCAAGGAAGGACGTGATGCCGTGCGGAGGCACTCGCCCTTTGCCAGGTGAAGTCACCCAGAAGCAGGATCGTAGCCTCTGACACAAGGGCTGCGGTCACCGCCTCTGGTATTTGGGTGCCCTGCCCGTACCCCATGGGTAAATGGTTTCTCCCCGCTGACAGCCAGCAACAGGCAGAGGAGAGTATTGCATTAAACCCACTCCTGCCTCTTCCCACTGGGGATGAAATCCAGGAAGGTGGTCTGGAAAAGAGGAGTAACTGATCAAAGAGATGTTGCTCCAAAGTTTTTTGCAAATTCTCTATAGATGTGATTGGACTTAGGGTCGGGTTTCTGTTGGGTGTATTCAAAACCGCTTTTTTTCCTAGGAAAACAAGAATAAGGGTGTAGAGAAAAATACACAAGTAAATCACGATTTAACAACAGGGGAAAGAAATCAGAATGCCCTGCTGTATGCCACACATCTCCTCAGGAAAAAAAAAAAAAATTGGCTCTAAACCAGGTTTTCCAGGCACTGTACTACACCAGGAAGCTCTGCTTACTTCTTTTTTTTAATTGGATAACTTATCTGGAGACGTGCCACTTTATTTTTAACTAAAGAAACTGACTGTGCTTTTCATCTGCGGATTAGCTGTCCTCAGCGTGCAAAGATAGCAGAGTTCACACGGTGCCGCAGGGAGCGCAGACAGGAGGCAAGACAGGCTGCATATTGATTCGGGATCTGGCGAGACTGGCAGGCTCAGTCAGGACTTGTTTGCTTTTGTTCCGCGTTTTCTTTTTACTTTTGGAATCAGAAAAAGGAAATGAAGAGGGGGGGGAAAAAAGAAGTGTGACACAGGAATTGGTGTAGTACCCTCCAGAAATATTTGAAGGTCATCTGCCTTGAAAAAGGGACAGCATTATTTTAGATGGCTTGGGAGCCAATTTGTTAAAAACGAGGTGCAAATAAGCAAAGAAAACTGGAGGGGGGAAGAGCCTGGTTTTCCAGATGTGCTTCCTGCAGCCTGCCCGGGCGCAGGAGTCGTGACCGAGCAGCTCACCCTCCAAGAGATGCGGGACTCCCACCGCTGTATGTCGAATGCTTTTTTCTTGGGGCACTATTTCTACCTGCGAGGGACACAGTTATTGCTTTTAAGATTTAGCTGGCTTTTTATCCCCAAGGAAAGATTCAGAGCCAGTTCATATTGCCATAGCACGGCTGCATCTATTCCAGGGAGAGCGTTTTGTGCAACTTCTCCATCAGCACTACTCACGGGCGCTGCTGGCTTTGCCACCTGTAATAACTGGGATGCTTTCTTTTGTTTTCTCGTGCTATCAAACAGGCAAGCCTCGGCGGGTGCGTTCGCATGATAGTCACAGGCGCTGCCCCTGCGTCTCCGACTGTCCTGGGCTTCCTCCGTGCGGCCCTCGGATGTCAGGTGGGCTCGCGTGGCTGTTTGGAGGTGTTCGTTCACTGTCAGTCAGGAAACACACTGCATTTAAGAAAGGAGATGGGTTAGGAGCTCAGAATGGCGTTTAGGACAGCTTTACCAACAGGATCCAACAGGAGCTGCAGGGCCTGGTGCAGGCGCAGCGCCCTGGTGTCCCCGGAGCTCTGCTCCTGCAGCCACGGGGCTGGAGCGGGCATGGCCGGTGCCCTGGGAAGGGACCAGCGGGCAAGCGCTGCTTTCGCTGCGGGCAGCTGCCAAAAAAAGCACAGACTCATGCCACCCGCCTCCCAGCACTTCATTGAGTGTGCGCAATTAAATGTACCCCTCTGCTCCGCTCTGGTGAGACCTCCCCTGGAGCCCTGCGTCCAGCTCTGGAGCCCTCAGCACAAGGAGGACATGGAGCTGTTGGAGCGGGTCCAGAGGAGGCCACAAAAATGCTCCGAGGGCTGGAGCCCCTCTGCTCCGAGGCCAGGCTGAGAGAGTTGGGGCTGTTCAGCCTGGAGAAGAGAAGGCCCCGGGGAGACCTTAGTGCGGCCTTGCAGTGCTTCAAGGGGGCCTAGAGGAAAGATGGGGACAGGCTTTTTAGCAAGGCCTGTGGTGACAGGACAAGGGGTGATGGGTTTAAACTAAAGGAGGGCAGATTTAGGCTGGATAGAAGGAAGAAATGTTTTACACTGAGGGTGGTGAAGCCCTGGAAGGGGTTGCCCAGAGAGGTGGTGGAGGCCCCATCCCTGGAAACATTCCAGGTGAGGTTGGACGGGGCTGTGAGCAACCTGATCTGGTTAAAGATGTCCCTGCTCACTGCAGGGGGGTTGGGCTGGCTGGGCTCTACAGGTCCCTTCCCACCCAAAGCATTCAATGATTCTATGATTCTGTGTGCTAGGACCTTTGTTACGTGAGTTTTATTCTAGATATAAATGGAGAAAGATAATCTTCAGATGGCGATTTAACCCATTTAAGGTGTCCACTGCGTTATTTCTCTTTGACTAGGTAGCCCAAGGCAACTAAAAGGCCTCACTGAAAAGCCTAAAATTAGGCAAAAAAAAAATTAAAAGGCCTATTTTCAAAATATCCCACAAAATACTTTTTTCCCCCCACTAATAAATTCCTCACATAGAGTAACACTTCATGACTCAAAAGCTAAGTGCTGAACTTGTCTTCTCATTATTTTCAGCTCTACAGAGCCATGGTAATTTATAGTCATGTAAACGAAATTTTGTATACAACAAGGGCCAGGGAAAGTGTCCCTGTGTTAAATGCGTGCCTGTGTGTTGCCACTCACAGGACTGTGCAACAGAAGGCAATTCTTAGAATTTTATTCTGTAATAGTGAAATCATATACACCGCTTTAAAGGTACCTGTTTCTTTGTCAGGTTTATGAAGGTTATGGCCAAACGGAATGCACGGCTGGATGCACCTTTACGACCCCAGGTGACTGGACATCAGGTAACGCTTTTCTTCCACCACTGCCAGAAAAAAAAAAAGAAATGTGCGTTTCTTTTGAAAATTCTGGACTGTAACATCACAGGGTGTTATGCAACATTCGCCACTGTGTGAATAATCTTCAGCAAATGTAATGTTCTTGAAAGTATCACTAGTCCCAAATAAATACGCAGGGATCAGATGTTGGGCAGGTTTGCCTGGGGAGATTTGGAATTGTCCCTTGAGCTGTGACTTGCGATACTCTCATCTCTGCACTCCCGGCCCTGTGAGTCCTCTCTAGGAGCTGAATTTAAAGGAATGTTTGTTATAATGAAATGCTGGAACAAAGAAAAGATGAATACATTCATGTACTTGGTGAGCAAACTCAGGCTTTGAATACAGATCTGCCACCTCTCAATGCTTTATATATTTCAGGCTTTCAAAACTTTTGAATCTTGACAAAATCAGATAAAAATTGGGACTAAGGAAGCTTCAGATAATACATACAAGTACTGCGGCTTAATTTCTTCCTAATATAATTCATCAGTATTTGTAAAAATGTTTTGAAATGGGTATCATACTCATTCAAATGAATACTAGTAGGAAACCCGGACATCAGATATTAACGGGTCTGGCCAGTTAAACATTTCCTTCTTTCCAACCTGGATTTTCCGTGGCTGGAGAAAAGCACATGTTTTCTTTTCCCAGCACAAGCGGCCATCTGTTTGGTTTTCTTTGAACCAAAACCTTGCAGATACTGGTGTGTCCTGGGGCTCGCTGCCTGCCAGCCCCCTGCCCGTGCCCTGGCCAGCGCTGGGCAATGCACCATGTGCGTGCCAATGCCGTATCCTCATCCTCAGTGCGCTTCGATCTGGCTCCTTTGCAAAATGAGACCTCAGCCCGCGAAAGCTACAGCGCACCGAGTGCTGTGACACAGGGTTGTGACTCCTCTTTCCAGTCCGTTTTTTTCCAGGTGGCTATTTCTGGGGAAAATAGGCCTGTTTTGGGCACGGTTGTGCTCTAGCAGTGCTTGTCGGCCACAGCAGACGTTGCCCTCGCTTCATCTTTGGAGAAAGTGTAGGGGTGGGGGGAAACGCGTTCAGCGTAATGTCACTGCAGGTGGCATTCCCAGGTGATTAAAACAACGGGAGTCCAGAGCTCCGTGTGCTTTTACAATGAGTTAAGCTTAGAAAAGGGCTTAGCCTCTTGCAGGTAAGGGAGCCATGGTCTGTATTTCGACATGTCTGAAAATAGGGTTTACATACATTCAAACAGGAGGTTCGGGTATTTAGTCTTAATAGTGCAAAACCTTAAATGAGGAAATTATTTCTGCACACAGCCACAGCTCCTGCAAGAACATCCGGTGTATCTACAACTATGCAAGCGACTAATAATAAAATGCTAATTATTCTTTATAGGAGAGATGACAAGTGACTTGATAACTTTGATTTCCAGGTCATGTAGGAGCCCCTTTGCCTTGTAACTTAATCAGATTGAAGGATGTGGAAGAGCTGAATTATTTTGCTTCCAAAGGAGAAGGAGAGGTAGCAACTCACATTTTTATATCAAATTCTCACTAGCTAACACTGTATTAAGTTGTAGTTGTAGAAGCGTTTTACCTTTGTAAGGGGCATGGTTGCAGATGTGTTACATGTTACAATCAGGAAAGGAAAACATCAATTCAGCACTAGAGCAGCAAAGCATTAATTAAAAAGCGGCTGTGGCAGTACTTCCAGCCAATGCCATGCCCGATTCCTTTAAAAGCTAAGGCTGAATTAGTTAGTTCAGCTAAGAAGAGCTGAATTGCTGTGGTTTCTACATTGCTGATATTTCTATATTGCACAGAAATTAAACTTATCAAAATAACTTTTTTTAACTGCAAGCTGAATGCAAACCAACTTCAAACAAATCAGTTTTGCATTCCCTACTTCATACTTCCATTAGTTTGCAAAAAATCCATAGGCAGTTTTATAACACAATATATTTTAGTTTCATGGAGCACAGTCATTAAGTCAACCTTTAAAATATTTCAATTTTCATGAATTGCTATTTAGCTTGTTAGTATTTACAGCAGAAAAATAAAATAATTTATCGGCAACTCTGACTGTTTTGCAGATATGTGTGAAAGGACCAAATGTTTTCAAAGGTTATCTGAAAGATGAGGAGAAGACAACTGAAGCACTGGACCAGGAGGGCTGGCTTCACACTGGAGACATCGGGAAATGGTTACCTGTGCGTACTGATCAGATGCTTAGTTCTTGTGTCAACCGTTCTATCCCACGTACATTTTCAAGTGCTGAACTTAAATTTCCAAGCAGATCTATCTTTACAAAGGATTAAGTTTATGTTTTGCAGAATAAGCTCGATATGTCAGTGAAGCATTTTCTGGCAATTTAAAGAGCTCTGTTAAAAGCAGACTGCTTACTGAGTCTCTATGTTAAATAACTTCTCTGGGAACTCTCATTTCTTTCTCCTAACAGAATGGGACTCTTAAAATTATTGATCGGAAAAAGCATATATTTAAACTTGCTCAGGGAGAATATATTGCACCAGAGAAGATAGAGAACATCTATATCCGCAGTGACCCTGTTGCCCAGATCTATGTCCATGGAGACAGCCTGCAGGTAAAAGCTAAGTTTTCAGAAAATCTTTATTCTTTGTAAACAGAAGACAGAGAGCTGGGCATGAACGAGGGGAAGGCGTGAGTGGATCACGCCACGGTTTTGCCCTGACGTCTCTGTTCTGTCCTGGAGCTGGCTGGCAGCCACGCAGGAGCTGAGCTGCTGGTGTGACCCTGAGCAGCTTGGAGGACGTTGTGGCCAAAGATCAGGCCTTTAAATTTGCTTCAGTGTCCCGCTTTGGGTCTCTAACGCTCTCCTTTGCCACAGTGCCTGTGGTAAGCCAGACAAAGGCAACGCCACAGCTGCTCCACGACCGCTGCCTACCCATTGTGACCAACCTCGTCCCGTTTATTTGCGTATTTATACAAGCACATACAGCTTCTGATACCATCGCAATCCATCCCTCTACATGCATTGGCCGCAAACATGAGGCTTCCCCTGGCATCGGAGTTTGCCCGAGACTCGCAGGCCCATGAACTGCATGCGTATAAATGACACGGGCTAGGTTCTGCTCTAGCTTACGCCTGTGAAAAAGTCATTTAATTAACGTCCAAGCAGAACACAAACTCAACTGAAGGTGTTAAAATTGTCGGCAAATACAGGAACTGTCACAGAGAACCATTTTATCTGAGGAAAAGGCACAGACACCAAAATATGCTTCACTATGACATGTTAGCAAATTATTAACATAATTAAACAAAAAGTGATAAACACACAGCAAATCCAACCGGCTTATGTATTCACTTCAATGTAGGGCCTTAAATGTCGTTCAGCCTTTGCCTGCAACTCTCCTTCTCCTTCACCTACAGGCCTTTCTGGTGGGAATTGTGGTGCCTGATTCTGAAGTTATGCCAGGCTGGGCAAAGAAAAGAGGGTTTGACGGAACGTATGCAGAACTCTGTAAAAATAAGGTTTGTCTTTCTGTCTATCTGCAGTACAGACATGTTTTCACTGTAGCATAACCTAGTTAAGAGTTGCTGTCTATTATTAATGATCTCAGTGACAAGAATGATTTCTTCACTGAAAATTAAGCAGGGTTGACGTGGATACAGTGATGTGTGTTGAGTGATGGTACAGACCTCTGCAAACTCCTGCGTGGGCAGGACCAAGGGTCTGTCTGGTAGAGAACAACAGTGGGAGAGGTTGTATTTGTTTAGATGTCTCGAATAAGGATTCCAGCCTTATTTACACACGGCGCTCTCATACTGAGTAACTGAGTTGCATCACATCCATGAACACTGATGCCAGTGAGTCATCCCACTGGTGTCTGTGCAAAATAATTCTGCATCTAAGTCTGGCAAATGGTTGAAGGATTGCAAATTTAAGCATCTATGCCATACATGTTTGAGAATATAACCTTACTTTTCATACTGAGGAAAGAGTTAACATCACCACGCTTAAGTTTAATGTTTGTACATTTCTTTAATGGAATATTTGCTAATTATGTATTAACTATCAATAAGGCACTTGAACTTTACTCAGAAATGTGTTTTCTTGATGAACAATGACATTAACTGCATGTAAGGTTGACTCTGATATTTCATGAGGAATTGATGTGTTTTAACCCAGGAACTCCAGAAAGCGATAATGGAAGACATGGTACGGTTAGGTAAGGAGAGCGGACTTCATTCCTTTGAGCAGGTAAAATGAAACAATTAAATCATCACTCAGTGTGGTCAGACAGGCAATTTGTCCATTTGCATTGAATGGGGATTTGTCAGCATTTGTTATGTTACTACATATCCTTGTTGCAGCTGCACGCAATGTTTTCTGAGAGAGCGCTTTATTGCTGGCCAGTTGTATTTGTTCCTTTGAAAAACATATACGCCGTGATTCTGCCTTCCACTCGTGCTTGAAATTTGAATTAAATTTAGTGAAAGTTTTGGGTTCAGAGGTAAAAATCTAATCCAGGGACATGGATAATCTTCAGTCTGACAACCAGGGCTGAAGATAAATATCTCTAGGACTCTGATGCTTCTGCCACTGAAAGCACTGCTAAGAAACTGGGTCACTAATTACCATTCTTATAGCCGACCTAGGAAATGCTGCTGGTTTATTTATTTTCAGCCTGTGCACTAATTCTTTTCTGGTGCTTGTGTAAATATTTCTGCAACAGAGCTACAAACACTTCAGAAGGAGAGATCTGAAATCAACCATGGATTACATAGCATTAAAAACACAGTGAAAAAAAATCCACATTTTAAAATGTCTAAATGCTTATTTCTGTCAAAATAATGAACACTTTAATCATTACATACAATTAGCTAGGGCCTTTTTGCTTTTGTTTAGGCTGTTTCTGGGTGGTAATTCTAATGAGTAATTCACCATATCCGAGTGCAGCAGAAGCACCATTAAACATAAACTTGTTATTCTTCATTTCTTAGTTACATATGCAAATGAAATGATAGTACAAAGAAATTAATTTTGAAATGAAATTCAACATAAAGCATGGTTTGTAACGCACATAATTGTCTGTGGTAACGTCTGGTTTGCTCCTGCCATAGTCTTCACGGTATGAAATATCCTCAAGTAATCTAGTCTACCAGCAGTTTGCAGCTAATAAATGATAAAGCAGTGAGGAAAGCCTTGCCATCTTTCTAAAAGTTAAGAAGAAATGTTTCGCATTTCAGAACTAAAGGGCTTCCAAATTAACATCTCTGTTGCAATACATAATCTTAAAACCGAACTTTGAGCCAGATATTACGGCTAATGCTCTTGTGGGATGGGATCCCCTTTATAGGGACGAGCCACTCTTTATCATCCCCGTCCTTGTCTGCAGTGCCAGAGCCTGAGCTTGGACCTCTGGCTTGGAAATGACAACTCTGGCTTCTATAACCAACAGCTTCCAGGGTGCAGGCTCTGAGAGGCAGTGCAGCAAGCGTGGGAAGAATTAATAGCACGAACACTGATTTCGTGAAGGACGTCACTGGGGGAGGAACTGGACCACAATGCTTACAGGGGACAAATGAATCACATATCTAATGGGAATTTAAAAATGGATTCTCAGTCTATATTCCTGCAACTCCCAGTCTAAGAAAATGCAAACCGGTCTGCTTTGGGGAATCACGAAAGCGGCAGATGGTGGGGGAATGTTGTCTTAAGTCGGTGGACTATGACCAGTCACGCAGCCGTTTTCTGCTTTCTCCCACACCAGCACTCCCATAAACACACTGGAAGGAAAAGCTCGCTCCCATCTGCACTGCCAGGCTCCCTGCTGTGCTCAGAGGCACCGCTGCTAACAAGGGCAGCCTTGTAAAATCCTGTTTGCCTAGGATGAATGATTTTATATCATTTTAATTAGCTAGCAAAACACCATCAATTCTTCTTTAAGGATGATCCTCATGGACACTCTTTGTGCCTGCAAAGCTTCATGATAATTTTGCGAGACCGAATTAGTGCTGCTTACTTTCTTCGCAGTTCAGTTAAGATGATGTTTCTTAGCATGACTCCCTGCCCTCCCTCCCTTCCCCTCTCTCCCATAGCCTTTCAACCGTGTGAAACTCTGCAGTCACAATATCACATATGGTGACACTGTCCTTTGTGCTCCGCCTCGCTGTGTTTTGGCCGTGGTTTCATATGGAAAAGAGGTTTATGTGCTCATTCTCTCGGAGAGCTCCCTTCTGCGCTGGCTGGCTGTCGGGTCAGTGCGGACACGGGAAAATGAGCAGGAGAGCAGGGAGCGGTGAGGGGTGGTGGAGGGATTTAGTGTCACCTTGGAAAACTTGGCGGCACATGAGGAAGATCCTGGGGAGCCGGTGGAAGGGTCCCCTGGGCTCCGGGCACAGCCAGAGGTAACCACAGCAAGGCTGGTGTAAGAAGTTACGCTTACTCAGTGTGATGCCTGTAATTTTTGCTGTAAATATATCCCTTTTTTTATTTTAGGTCAAAGCCATTTACATTCACTCTGATATGTTCTCAGTACAAAACGGTTTGTTGACGCCAACGTTAAAGGCTAAGAGACCAGAACTGAGAGATTACTTCAAAAAACAAATAGAAGAGCTATATTCAAGCATCTCCATCTGAAACCACGGGAAGAATGTTCTGAATAACGGACTCCGTAGCAATATTAGAATAACACTCAACAATACAGAGCCAGAATGACACCGCTGAAATGGATAAACATCTGAATCTTATATTTGAGCCTTTCGTTGTTGTAGGATTTCACCACTAACCATAATTTTCCTTCTTTTTTCCATCAGGTTTTTTTTTTACTCTATGTACACAGTAGGGTACTACTAAGAATTATGCTAAATTGCCACAAAACATACAGAAATTTCAATCTATGGCCAAGTAAATTATGGAAACTTACTTTATTAATAACTATAAACATTTCTAATTAAAATAGGGAAAATTTCAGGAATGTCTGTTGATATTTGATTGTATATAACCTAATACATTAGAAACTAAAATTGTGGATAATTCAATAATGTGGTCTACCTCAAACAACCAGTGATTGATGGTGAAAGTCTATTTTCCCTGATCTGGAACTTCAAGCTGGATATTGGTTTATATATTAAGTGATAGGTTTTATATTTTCCAGGACATAAATTACATTGATTTGACTTAATCATTAATGACCTAACTAACGACCAGAATAGCAATAGGAATGAATCTCCCGCTGTTTGTACTTAATAGACGTATCAGTATATTACATCTAAGGGATCAATATTACCTTGAAATTACAAGAACAGCTTAGGAAGCGATAGGATAGAATTCCCTCTGTTTCCTTTTCATCTGAACTCAATTTATACGTGGCATGCTGGTTTTACGTTAGGGCCTCCTTCAGCACAGTACGCTCAAGGACATCTCAAGTCCTCAAACCGAGAAGGCTACAAAAGCATCGCTGGCTCTGTGGCGGCTTTCTGTGGGAGTTCACGTTAACCCCTAAGCTCCCGGTCCCTAATTTATTACTTTATATGCTGCTAATACTGTGTAGTCCAGCTGGACTAACTCCCTTTCAGAAACAGCGCTAAAGAAATGGAGCACAAGGCATAAGATGCGATTCTGAACAGGGCTTAGCAAAACAAACCGGTTTGGGAGAAAGGCCAGCCTGAGATGCAGCAGCAGAGGGCATCCTTCGGCTGGCCGTGGAAGAGGAAGAAATATTGCTCCAAAAGGCCCGCAGGGATGGGCAAAGGGCCGCGTTAACCATTGCTGTTGTAAGGTGTCATGGTACGGTAAACATTGGACGCGGCTGCAGAAAGGCCTGCTAAGAAAATATCTCTGCGTTCACACATCTGGAAGTCTCGGTTCCCACTGTCATCACTTCCAGTGGCCTCTCTGGAATAAACGGCAAGTAGTCGGGATGAAACCTTGGATTTCACACCCAGCTGCAGCCATTAGAAAGGGTATAAGTCCCACGTGGAACAGGAACAGACTCCAGAGCGCTCTCCTGATATAAAGCATGGTACAAAACAATGAGAAAACTGTAACATCAAGTCGCTTGAATACTCGGACTGTCGGTGGCTTCCTTCTGCTGAACAGGGTCCTCAATATTTATGCGTATTTTAATAGCTGCTGTTTGTTGCACCAGTGCATACTAGCATGGAGCTGTGCCTGCCAGGTCTTCTTTGCCAGGACAGTGAAAGCACACTTATTTTCTCTCTTAAACTGGAATCCACTGTAGACTTTGAAAGCTGAAAGTTTAAATTTTTAATCTAAATGATCTCTCTTATTTTCCCTCTGACATTCCAGTGCATGCTTCAAAATGAAATAAATTGAATTAATGAGTTAGTGTTACACGAAGACTGATTTATTGCAGGAATTTCAGAACAAAATGATACAAAGGAAACTGTATCAGCTAACATAATCACTCACATAAAGAACATGGCGATTTATCAAATGTGCAAATATTTGTCTGAATCCCTTTTTGCGCCTGATTCCTCATTTGATTCCAGTGCAATGACTCATATCGGTCCAAAGCAAATAAGAAATACCGCTGCTGTGATCCGATGGTATTGTACATTCATTTTTCACCAATGTACGCAGCAACAGCATCCCTGGGAAATTTGCATCTGCCACGTCTACAGAGGATAGGAATTACTGTAGAAAACCTGCCTCTAGGTCAAGTCATAAAGGATTTTCATCTCTGCGGAGTCTAGTTCATCTCCTTTTTGTATCAGCCAAAAGCCAGTCATCACATACGCGTGCTTCAAAGCAATGAAGAATTAGATTCAGTACAACTTCCTGTCTGTTTTACTGCGACATACTTTTAAAGTTAAAAAAAAAAGTAACTAGTCATCTAAATAAGTACAGAAAAGCTATTTTCCACTGACCTTTTTCTACCACATGAATTTCATTTACTTTTCTCCCAAGATGATTTCAGTTTACCAGATTGTTTTAGAGAACTAAACTCTGACTTTGTGTAAGTATAGAAGATCCCAATACGAGTTTATTTATGGCTTAGATGGCTGTTATTTTTACGTATATAATGCTGAATAATACATCTGTATTCTTCTTTTGGTATTTGATGCAAAATGTCAGATGCACGAGAGCCAAAGATATGAACGCCAAGAGAGTAAGAAAGAAAAAATACAGACTTGGCCACACTAGGATGGTGCAAAATTTGGGAGAAATTGTGTTGTCACACCAGAATTGTGAATACTTTTAGAACTTGTGAAAAGCTGTATAAATAAACTAAAAGCTCTCTTTAATGCTTCTTTGTGTAATCAGATTTTCCTCTGCAGGTCACTCTCTCTCACCATAATCATAACAATGTTGTAAGAGATTAAAACTGGAAAAGAATACATGTGTGACGCATGAGCTAGGCACAACCACGCTTCTCTTCAAATTCCAGGAATGTTTGCTTTGCACTGAGCTTTCTTAAACTGAAATACTTCTTGTGGCCACCAAGGTAAAATCCCCAGGGCTGTCCAATAACCAGTTGTGGGGTTTTTTTTTCCCCTCAAGATAATTAATTACAAAATTTATTTCTAATATTCATTTTATTGGAAGAGTTGAGACTCGAGTGCCATTGCATAAGTGGCAACGCAAGCTACCCTTCTCCGTAAAGAGCCCTATTCTTGATGGCTTCAGGATGACTGGTTTTAACTAACCACTGTCATCTGGGGGTTCACTCTGCAATCAATTAGTGAAAAAATACAGCAAGCCCCTGAAATGAGCACAGCTCCGCTCTGCCATTGCAGGTGGGATCAGCGCCGGGCAGAGTCGGGCCCCTGCGACGGGGCCCTTACTCGGTGTCGCGAAAGCACCGTCGCCTCCAGCAGCCGAGTGAGACAAAGCTGGTTTGCACCTGAAGGCTTACGCTGCGGTCGGCGTGCTGCGTTCTCGGACGTTTTAAATACGGAAGGTTCTTCCTGGGCCTGGTGCTGTGCCTGTGAAATCACTGGGAGACTGTCTGCAGCGCTCATATATAAAAACCAGAATAAAAGACATTTTCCCAGGCAGAGAATATCGCTTAGTTATATATTTCGGATGTTCTTTGCTCAATATGTTGCACAGAGAAAACACCGTTTTGGCACAGAAGTGGTCAGAGACACACGCAAGTGTGAGCAGAAACTGTACCAGACAGTCTTAACCCCACGTCGGCAGGAAATACACAGCGTTATTCTGTCCCAAAAGGCACATTTGCAGGCTAAAATGGTTGATACGCATCAGGTGAGAGAGAGACGGTGAGTTGTTTATGGATAAAAGTACTACTTTGCAATCTGTCATCACTGTTAGTAAGTATATATCAGCATCAGTAAAGTCCAGTGTCATTTTTGCCATGAATATGAAATTCTTGCATATAACACAAAATAATCTTACTTAATCTTCTGGAATGAAATGAATTAACTATAGGGTTTTTTAATTATTATTTTCCATGTGTTAAAAGCACAAACTGGTGATCTATGTGTAAATAAACTGCTACAAGATGAATGTAAACTGGGAAAGAATATACTATTTTTGCATGGTAACAGATTACTTAAAGACCTCTTGATGCCTTACAGAAAATTTGGAAAAGCATTTTATTGAGAGGCAATTCTATCTGCGTACTTTTTGTATCTTTAGCTCACTTTGGTTTTGTCTGTGGAAAAAAAAAAAAAGATATCAGAACTAGATCTTTGTTTCTTTTTGGAATTAATGTTCTTCGGTACTTTGCACATTCAATGGTTTCTGCACCACCTTTACTCCTGCTAAATGATGAAGCTGAGGCTATGCTTTTTTTCAGAGGAGAAATCTGGATGCTTGTAGTCTGGGAGGGAAAAAGTTTTAGATCCCTGGAATTGTTCCAAAATAAAATGTTTTCTGAGGCATCTAGAGCCCCTTTAAGCCCTTCACTTCATTTCAGCTTTTTGTTATGTATGTTAGCAAAGTACAAGCCGCGAACAAATGAGGCATTTTCGTACGCGTTGCCTATTCTATTTTCACCTGAAAGTGAAGGGATTAAACTATAACATATACATTTGTGTAAAAAAAAATTCTTAACTGTAATTAAAGATTTTTTGGTTTTGGTATATTAGCATGTACATCAAAAAGTCATCTATGGCAACTTTTGTAAAGAACTGTCACATTTCTCAAAACTGGTCATAAGATTTTCTCGTGGACTGACACACAATAAAAGCTCTTTTATAAAATCCGTTGTCACTCCAGCACTCTGTCCTCGCAATCGGTATGAAGTCGTTCAGAATGCGTGCCTATACTAAACGTGTTGTAAAAAAAGAATAATACATAAAATAACGACCAAAGGAATATTGGAACCTGAGATTGATTTTAGCAATCTTCTATGAAAAAATTGTTGCAAAGCTCTCTGAAGATGCAGCAGTCTTTCTGTAATGGTTTCATTTCTTATTTTAAATCAGTAATAATATAACCAAATGTATATGCTTGTTTAATAGGAATTGACAATCGGGAATGCATAGTATTTTTTCAGACTGTGTGTCTAAAACAATAAAGTTTAAAAGCGTTCAGTCTCTATTCCAGTTTTTGCGTGCACTTGCATCTCTCCCTTCACTGGGGAATCCAGTAATGCCAAAGAATTATCCCAATTTTTTGATGTTAACAAAGCAATGAGACTACTCTGCTCTATCAACTGAAACAAGGGGGCTGATCTGTAAAGGGAATGTAATTTACACAATTCCAGTTGCGAGATGTAGTGGTATAAAACCAATACCAGAACCAAATTTGGCATTATTAGCCAAAACCAGCGAAAGGGAGCAGCAGCATCCACACCACCGCCTGCGCATGCCAGCAGCAGGGGTACAGCAGCAGGGCCAGGCGGGATTATTCACGGGCAATGACACACTTTTCATTTTGCATCAGGAACGGGTGGCTGACGGTCGGTGCCAGGGAAACGCCGCCCGCCATCACCTTCCAGGTTTCCCTGCCCCGGGCCCCGCTCCCCGCGGTGGGACCCGCTCTCCCCTCGCTCTCCGTTTCTCTCGACCAGGTTCATAATCGCCCTCAACATTACTTTACACTCGTTCAGCATAAAACGCCTCAGCCTGCTGATAACGCGCCCAGGAGGAAAAAAAAACCTCAGCTCTCCCCGTTCTTCCGCCCCTACAGCTGCGCTGCCTCCCCCCAGACAGCCGCCCGCC
>VYZW01020783.1:4311-36172 GCA_013401315.1 Balaeniceps rex | reverse complement strand
AAGAAAAAGAAACTTCTAACTGAAAGTAATTCAGCTACAAAAATGACAGGGGCTTACGCCTACATCAGGCAAAAGTTACTACGTGATGTGGTCACACATGCCATGCCTTGAGCCAGAACGCACCTGCATTCATTCCTCATAAAGCACAGAAACAAAGCAAATGACTACATACGTTCAAGTGAAGACACAGTTGATCACAACGGACATGCAAGTCCATAATAATAATGATGGAATTCTAATTCTGAAGCTTTCCTTAAGCGGTTTCATTTTCTGGAGCGATGGAGGTGTTCAGTGAAAGGTGAGGTGATTGTAAAATTGGCCTTCAGTCAGTCTCCAAATACCTAGAATTTAAAAGCGTGAGACCTGTAGTTAAAGTCTACCATATTCTGGCAATACCTTCAAATTCCAGCAGAGCTGCTTCTCCACATTGTCTTGCAGTGAAAATGTAAAGTGAATTTGTACCAGAACATACTAATCAGAGATGAGAACAATAGTCCTTTACGAGTAAAGTCTCTAAAAATGGTAATACTAGGAATTTGGGGGGTTCTTCATTAAGGTAAAAAATGAATCATTTTGTGAAATTCATCTTCTAAGAAACCATGTAAAAGAAAAAAGATAGATTACCTTTTGATTCATTTGAAACTGTTTCTGTCCTACACCACTGGAGGTGTTTCCCAGCTGGTTATCCAGCGACACATCCAGACACGGAGACACCACTCAAGTCTGGCAGAATCCAATCCTCCATCCGGCCTGACGTGTCGTTCAGAAGGGAAAGGAAATCTTTCTAGTTCCTGTGTTTGTGGAAACTGGAGGGGGTTTGTATTCCATGTCTGTCATGCACCAGTAAAACCTTACCAAGCAGCACCACTGTCTAACTGAAATATGAAAACATAATCCAAGACTAGCTTTTGACTACACAAATTGGTTTAGAGCCAAGTCATAAACTCCAGGTGACCAAGTAGCCCAAACCTCTAATATATTTCTCTGGCTGTAAACATGGTATAAACAAAACAGAAAAACCTTATGGCTTGACCCTTTCCAGTATTTCTAAAAGTTCACTCCCTTCTGCAAGCTGTGTTGCCTCTCTGGGGCAACTTACAATTAGCCACAGACTTCCGAAGAGAATTAGATTGACTGAACGGAGATGGAAAACTACAACGTATTTCCATTCCATCCATGATGTTCCCTTATTAACATTACAAATGTGCAAAGATTTTCAGACAACACAGAACACTGAAAGCAAAAATTCATAAAAAGAGATGTTGGAGATGTTCTGGTCACTTAATCTCACTGAATGGTCAAGCTCACTCCCACATTATTTTCATGTTACTTCCACAGAGGTCCGGGTAAGAAGAGATGACAGGACAGGAGAGATATCCCACACAAAAATAAATTAATTTTCCTCATAATTTTTTTTATCCGTAGCTCTACAAAGTCTAGCAAGTCTAAACAATTCTCACACAAGATGGAAAAAACAAAGACAGACAATGTTAATGAGAAAATGTGAAACATACATACAGAACACCATTATTAAGAAAGGATTACGTAAGACCGTTGCCAAGACAAGCAAGAGTAAGTTACAGATACACTTGCTCTAGAATTAAATCAGCATTTAATCCTTTAGCAGCAAAACAGTAGTGAGCACTTATTGTTGTTTTCAAAAAGAAATGGTTCTTTAAATTCAATGTCCCAGAATCTAAATAAGATGAGGGAAAAACTCAGTACCAAGTCAAACCATTTGACTGGTGCCAAGACCACCCTGTATTACTCGCTGCCCTACTACATAGCCAAGGAATTTCTTGTGTCACGGTAGGGAGGGGGTTAAACTACCCGAAGTTTAAATGTGCCATGAAGCACATCTCGTTTATGTGAGGATTTCAAGCTCAGGTCTCACTTTGTAATCCCCAAGAGAACCACAGCCTCCCGTTTCATTGCTTCCTCCCGATGTTAGTTTCATGGCCTTCTGCGTTCCGAGGCAGGAATGGTACTTTCTGGTTTTTACAGCACATTGTAGAAAAATGAAATAAAGTAGAAAGAACAAACTGTTCTGGATAATCTGTCCTGCCACATATTCCCCTATCGTCTTCAGTAGGGAGGGGGGAAAAAAACAAACCACAACTGCTTTCTTTTTTTATCTTTTGGAGTAGGAACCAGAATCCTGCTTGCACTTGTCTGTGGTGTTCCCAGGATTACATCTCGTAAAGAGCAGCAGTCAGTCCACAGTGCTTGTAAATTCTGAGTTTGCCTTTCCTCTCTGAGAAACAAATGAACGTATGTACAAAAGCAGAAGTGCATCACTTAAAGGCTCAAATAAGAGAGCACGGATTGCAGTGCAAAGAGAGCCAATCTCACTTTCACAGCATTCAGACTTGAGCTTGCACTCCACATTTTTTTTTTTTTTAAACATACAAATTGAAACGATGTTAACTGTGACTCACAGGTCATAATTACATTGTGATCACAATACTGAACACAATATATGTTTTTCTTCTTGTGTGGATAGCAATCACCGTGCCAAAATATATGCACACATACAACCTACAGCAAATTCAAGTGCACTATCTCATCAAGGGAAATGTAAAAATCAAGAGCTCTCCATACCAAGTATATATACACGATTTTGTATTTTCTCCACCTTAAGACATGTCCTTAGTAGCTTCTACAGAAGCCAGTGCTTACCCACCCACACACAAGCTACAGCTTTAAGACAACAGCCAACTACGTTAAGTGAGCACTTACGGGTTTTCAGAATCGGTGCCTACCAAGGAGAGTACGCAAGTACACAAAGACAGAATCTTTTCTGTCTAGCAGCTCAAAATACGTTGAAGGTGCCACAAAAATAATAAATAAAAATTGAAAAGCTACACACAACTGATCAGTAAAAGACAGTTTAGCTCAATAAGGTCTCCTTAAAACAGCGTAGACCCCTAAAATATATAACACCGAAATACATTCTCCTCGAGGAGCTGTAAACATTTGAGAGCTATTTACATTTTAAAATGAAAAAGACAAGAAGTCAATGAAACAGAAGGCAGACAGCCAACCTGGCAGCAAACTCTTTAGAAATAAAAAAAACACCAAAACACAAACCTATTTGGATTTCCAGCTACAATATATTCAAAGTTCACGAAAGCTCCAAAAAACAACATAACACATCATTTTTCTTCAGGCAACTTAAGCGCAAAAGCAACTTGGCTTTCCTTTGTAATTAATGATTTAGGAATATTAAACCCACTAAACCATTCTTAGCAAACATTTTGCTCACAGTAAGCCCCTCAGGTCAAACTGAGTCGTTTGGGATCCCACCTTCATCATATTTGCTTTCTGATCAAGCCAGTGGATCCTTCAGGATCTACTTGCTTGCTGACAAAGTGCTTTGACTCACCTTGGACAAACTCTACATGAATTCAGAAACTGCTAGATTCAAGGGTTCCCTTTTCTAGAACCTGCCATTAACTATACAGGAAATGTTTTAACTTTTTTTTTAATGCTTGTTTTTCTAAGACAGCTGGGAGATATAAAATGTAGTTGGGGCTGACAATCATGTATTTCCAAAGTCCGTGAGGTTGTGCATCGAGAACCCTGATTCAATTTCATCTTGAAATTGATGGTGGCTTCTTTTTGTATTTAAAATCTCTTATTCCAATACTTCTGTGTTGCTGATGACCAAATAATACTCCATCAAGGTACAAATTTAATAAAGCCCTTCTTATATATGATAAAGATTGTGGAACTGGCAAGGTGCATACTACGTAATTAGCAATTAGCTAATTACGTAATTAGCAATTAGCTAATTACGTAATTAGCAAGCTGTACCTTCATACACTTGTTGCCTGAACAATAAACCAAAAACCTGAGGTATCTCTTCACATATCAGCAATCTTTTCACCAGTACAAGTCAGGCCCCAACTTGCATACCGATGAATATTATGTAAATGAATTTATAAAGGAAGAATACCTATTCTGATGCAAATCACACTCGGCACGTAAGCAGTGGGAGGGGCTGAAGCCTAAATGCCTCTTCTGTTTTTTCACAGCACAAAAAAAAAATTTTAGGGAAAAGCTGTTCGGGTGTCCTCGTTGATGTTGGCAAGAAACCATGAGAAATTTAAAATAAAAAACCCAACCCAAACCAACCAAAATATTTAGTACTTGCTTTAGTTCCTGCTTGTTTATCATCACTAAGGCACTAAGCAGCTGCCCTCATGACCGTTGCTGAGGTTTGGTGCGTAAGACCTGCTGTAAGCATAAGACGATAACGGCTTCTTCGGTCACCTTTATAACTGCTTTTAAGAGGATGGTGCTTCAGTGGTGGCAGCTCAAGATGTGAACGGTCACCTTCCCCATCCCCCCTCTAAATTTGCAATGAAAAGAATGAAGTTAAAATGGGCGAGGGCACTCCTGCTGGGGAGGGAATCACTGCCACAGCATTCCCAAAGCAATTCTTTACTGATGGGCACTGCGTAGAGCTCCGTAAGTATCGAATCAGCTACGTGAACCTCAACTATAGGCTAAAGACACTGCCCCCTCCTTGCCCCACTTTGTTAGTCTTAGCAGAAGTTCAGCTAAAGTAAAAGAATAATCTGAACCTAAATCAGGTGGAAGACAAATACAGGCCCCAAAAACGCATCTTTCATACATTCATTTCAAGTAACAAAAGAAAATTTTAGTAAATAATTCAGTAAATATTACTGAACACACAATTTTTTTTTTTTAAAGTGGCAACTCGGTAGAAGAAATCACTAGGGGTAGGGAAGCAGCTCAGTATTTCTCTGCTGATGAGAGTAGTGCCAAAGCACAGATGGTGTTATAAGTTTTCCAGATATAGAGCGTAGGTTATTTTTACCATTTTGCACCTGCATATTTCCCTCCTAAAAATCCTGCAGAAGAGCAACAAAACACAGCTCGTTCCTCATGCAAAACCACCACTCCTAGCATTACTCTCCCTCTCCATCCACTCTCCCCATTATATCTGCAAATAGAGAGAGATGAACCGAGCTATGAAAAATCAAGCACACGGCATTTACTAGCTGAACCACAAAAGCAAATTATCTTTTCTTCCTGACTCTAGGGAACCCAGCAGAGACACCGCTGCCCTTGCCTGGCAAACAGCTCCGGACGGGGTAGGCAGGACAGCAGCCTGCCTAAGAGCCAGGGGGGAAAATCCGGAGGAAACTTCTGGGAAGCTGGAAACTTCTAGAGCATCTCTGAGTAGGTTGACACCACCCAATGCAATGCCATGCAACGGTAACACCAGTTACGAGTTGAGAGAACAAAGTCAGGTGCAGGAGGCCGTTTACCCAGAGAGGAGCTTCTCAGTTAATACACTGTCCTGCTTTTTGCAGGACTGGTGCAATCCTAACCAGCGTTAAAAGCCATTGCTGTTAAACCTACTCGGGCACATTTACAGACTACACCAAGCCTAAAGCAGCGAGGAGAACAACAGCCTACAAAAGATTTAGTCCTCATATACACCATGACCACTCGCATCAGTCAGGCAAAGTGAAAGGCCCTGGTTTCCTCACTCTCCTCTCCCTGCGTGCTGATTCCTCCGAGATATTGACTGGTCCTGGGTGATGGAATTTATGATAGTACATGCTTGATTTCATTTCTAATTCCTTGTGTACACATAAACTTGCTCTAGCTAATTTAAGTGAGTATATACCAGTGCAATCTCCTGTGAGAACATCTTCAATTTTAGTCTAATTTAATGGATTATTACATTTTAAGCTAACAATGTTCCTAGCTGATTTACACTAATCTGAAATAAACTTAGTTTATGCTGAAATAAGAGTGGCTGCGCAGCCTATTGGACTAGTTTAATGAAACCAATTTTAAATTATACCTTAATTTAAAGAGGTACAGTAATGCATATAAACAAGCCCTAAGTGATGCTTTGAATACAAAGAGAAAAAGAATGAATATAAAAAGATACAGACGCTGCTAGCTTGTACATCTCAGCTTCTCAAAGCCCAGCTCTGAAGAGCTCAACATCCAATCTGACCCGCTAGTTAGTCAAGAAGAATAAACATAGCATAAGAAACAAAGTAACTCATCTTAATTTCTGTGTGGATTGCCATTGAATTATGCAAATTCAAAGACTCGGTATTTCTCCAAAACTCAAAAAAAAACTCAAAAAAAGTGGACATACATGAGACTACATATATTTGTTCCCATGTGATATGGGGGAAGTTGTCAAATTCATCACTGTGAGCTCGATTCTAATGCTCAAGTAGTTTAATCTGAGATACCATCAATTTTGTACTGGAAAGCAATCAAAGAATAGAAGCAAGAGAGACTGGGGTCATGCGTTTACTCTGTAGTTAAAATTATGAAATTCTGTCTTCTATTAACAGTTTGTTCTTTGGACAAAAAAGAAGTGCATAACTGTAAAAGTAGGGTTGATAGTTACACATACAAAGAAAACAAAATATTAAACTACTTTGGCTCAGTTTACTTAACTTATGGTGTGTTTCACACAAGAGGAGTTGGTTATTAGCCATTTCGGGAATTTTTATGTCCCCCAAGATTTAGTTCATTATGCTGAAATAGAGGGCAAATAAAATACAATAAGGAGAAAATGATGGTATAAAACATTGTGTTGTAGTGGGGAGAAGTAAGGCTAGCCTTATCTTTCTTCTGCAATGCATACTCCATTTTCTTCTTAGAATGGGTTCATATATAATTTTAAGAGTTTAGAAATAAAGCTTTCCATTTTACTATCTGTTTAATGTCAGCTGCTCACTATTTCACGGTAGGCATTGTGACAATCTAATACCGCAAGACAAGATACTCCTACCACCTTCCTAATTTAGCCAAATGTGGTGATCACAGACCTTAAGGTTGACCTCAAACTTTGAGGGCTCTTTTCTTTCTTTATACCCTTTGACTCTAAACGAATACAACTTTTTAAACAACAATCAAAAAAACCTTTACTCCTCCTCTCCATGGATACGTAGCAAATGCTCATTCTTCTTCTCTCATCTCCTCCCTGTTTGGGCAAAAGTATGCAGATACAGAGTAAGGCATTTTCATCTTTCACAGCTAAGGGCAGGTCCTTTAAGACTATGAGCAATAACTAATTAAAACAGATGAAGACTTACCCCTACAGTCCATGCCTCTTAAAAAAAAAAGAAAAAAATCATAATTTTATTATATTAATGACTCCTGGGAGAATTGAACTGCATTAAATTATCATTTTTATTAAGTTGGTCAATTAATATATGTTAGACTCGAATCTCAGAGAACAAATACCACAGCAAACTACAGTCATCCTGTTTCTTTACGGAAGCCTCCCACTGCTCCGCTGCACTAATCCAGGTTTATGGCTGCTTTGCATCACCAGAGCAGCACAAAGTAGCCAGAGCATATCAACGAATATGGCCTAATACATTTAGCAGAATGTTCTTGGGGTTTCTTAACCTGTTTTGCTGCCTGAAGAAGGGACTGGGAAACTCAGTAGTATATTCACTGAACACTCAACAATTTGGATTAAATGTAGGTAACACAGCAGGAAGAGCTTATTAACCTAAATTCTTTAGCACTATCAACCCAGGTGCTATCACAGACAATTTTGCTCATTCTTTATCAGGTTTTTTTTTCCGCATTCTCTAGTTCTAACTTAGGACATGATTACAAATAATCATTGCTGACTTCTAGCACCGTAGGACACCCTGAAATCCAGACCACCTGTGTTACACATCATGTCCAACATCCTATACCTCAGACACCAAAAATAAACAGGACTGCCTGTTCTCCAAAGTAAGGATGGCCTTGAAGCAATAAAACCAAGCTGGTTCTTTTGCAAGACAGTCCTCCATTAGCACCTACGTACAGGTTGTTCTACATGTTCAGAAGGCAAACACCTAAGCACCTAGTTCCCACATAAACCCTGTCCCAGTTCAGAGAGAACCGAAACTCCGATTCTCTTGGAGAAATCCCTGGAGGATGTTGACAGGCCAAGTTCAAAGAACACCTAACACACAGGTGTGTGTTGCGCCCACAGTCACACCCACATTTAACTCACATGAACAGCACTGAGACCCACACAGAGTAAAGCAGAAAGAACCACTTACCTTTAAAATAAAATGTGAGAAATGGAACTCCACCGTGCTCTGAGTGTCCCTTGCAGATACCTACTTTTAAACCACCGCTTCATCTAAGCTGGGCCCGTAGGAGGTCTGACCTGTAAAACCCATAACAACTTGGACAAACAAACTTACTTCGTATGGCAAATCACTTTTGGAAAAAAAGCATATTTTCATCCCACTCCAAACTTGTTAAGCCATACGAAAGGACTGTTTATACAAACGTAGTCCAAGCCTCTCTTTGACCAAGGAGAGAGGCACAAGACCTGCAGATAGGCTTCCAAAGAGCCTTTCACAAACTGTAGTTGAAGTAAAACGCAGGAGACCTCTGTGTGTGGCCAACCAAGCAGCCATATTAACAAAGACACTCATTAATGAAGGCACGCCCAAGGCTAAGCTATCTGGGGCGCCTCTCCAGCCCTTACAAAAATATACAGCAGGAACCAGCATCCTCCTGAGGAGGGAGAAGTGCCTGGCCAGCAGCCGTGGGAGGTGATGGGAAGAGCACAGCGGTCCAAGGTCACTCACCGGGCAGAGGACAGGGAGTCCCTGGGCAGAGGACAAAATCTGAGTTAACCTCAGACCTCCTGTCTCGGCTTTCCATCCTTTCACAGGCTGTATCTCTAATGAGATAAAAGCATAGAATCTCACCCAGAAAGTGCTGTCTGACACCAGAGCGGTGGACTGAAGCCTACCTTTCTGTTTGCAAACCGGGCACAGTTCCACATTTACTATCTTCACATTTAAACCATTATTTGTATTTGCTAAATTGTTGAGGCCAATAAAGTTCAGTCTGAGACTATTTGTTTTGACTGTTCAGCTTCAGCTATTTATATTTGGTGGCTGCTCGTTTGTTATTTCTGCCATTGCTGAGATGACAAACATTTTGAGGAGGAAAATAATTAGGGCAGAAGGTAAATCATCTTCTCCAAGTAAAACTTAAAGCCTATTCCTGTTGAAAAGCTGACATACTCTGCAGTTTAATCTTGAAACAGATCCAGCAAGGTAAAACAGTGTCAGAAGTTCAAGGGCTTGAACTGTAGCCAAGAAAAAGGAAAGTTAGCCAAGGTGCTATACAAGTACATACACAGTCTGTGAATAAAAGCAGTATCTGTCCTTTCATCCGAGGGGAGGAGAGGAGAAGCAGACAAAAAAATCCCACTAGCTATGTGACTTAGCCTAGGCACAGCAGAGCTTAAAACACCACGTGAAAAAAGTAATATATTTTTGTCTTCCTGAAGAGGTCTGACTTGAGACATTTGAATATTTTACATACATACAACATTATCCAATGCTCAAGACACCAAAACCATAAAAAATCAGAGCAGAAGCTAAAATAGCTAAGCGGTAAAACCAGCCACAGTTCATAGAAACTGTTTACACTGGAGACTCAGTGTAGGACCCCTAAGGAGGTCTGGGATATCTAGTTCTGAGTCTTCCCAAAACTCCAGCCTCTGTCAAGACGTATTTATACACAGTTCTCAATAGGATGATTTATGCCACTTTTATCATCAGAATATCATCAGGAATTGCAAAAGCTGAGTCAGCTCACAGCTGCAGCCAGCCAGAGAGATTAACCTCTCTCTCGTTGCTATTGCTAGCGACAGAAGATGAAGGAAAGCCATGTAAAGTTGGACACGATGAGTTTTGTTCTAGAGCTGTAGGACCATATTTGCAATGAAGTAATGAGAAAGTTGCAAGTGGTATCGCTTTGGGGCCAAAGTATGGTTTAAGTCATAGACTGTAGAGTATGAGAGCACTCTACCAAATCACCTAAGTACCTGGCCTCAGGAGATCCTTGGAAGGATGTGAATTACCACCACCAGTGCCTCTCTAAACTGGCTTCGTTGCCTTCTTTGACAAGTTGTTCCACTTCTGTCAGTGGAACACAAAAGCTCCAAAATTTTCAGTTCTGCACTATTTGCAACCCAGGATCTCCTTTGTGCCCTCCAGCAGTGAAATAGTGAAGGATACTACCATCTTTCTTGTAAGAAATGAACGTTGTCCAAACTCTCAATTTTTCCAACTAGGTGATTCCTCCCCTATTTCCATTTTGTTCAAGATATTTTTTGCAGCATCATAGAGCCCTACTGAAGCCAGTCAGGTTCTGGAGTAGGAACTCTGAATTTGATGTGAACAGTGCTTTCTCGTGAACCTCTATATACTTGGTAACAATGATAGATATTTCCTTTGGTAGGAATAAAAAAACAAAACGAGGCTTAGAAAAACAACCAAAAGAAAATCTGGCTGACTATTCTTATATAAAAGATCTATGGAAGTTTTAAAGAGCAGCACAGAAGACTTAAAATTTCTAGTTCAATAACGTGTAAATGCATATAAAAACATTACGCATTGATCAATCTGATTCTAGGGCCTTTCATTTATCACAGCAAGTTTGGAGTAAGCCTTAAAAATATTTTAGAAACACATATTTTGGAAATAAATTCCTCACACAACCACAACAGGTTACGATGTATGGCACGTTTAAAAATATAGCCCACTGTCTTCATTGAAAAAAAAATCTCAGACGTTTGGTTGGATGTAAGGCATTATCCAAAAGACTTTCAATGGGGAAAAGATGAACATCAGCAACATTGTTAAAGATAAAAATAGACCGCGTTAATGGATGAACAAATAGAGTACCTTGGGGTTTTTTGTTGTTTCTTTGTTTTTAGCTTATTTGGAATAACTGTGAAGTTGGATTTAGGTTTCAATTAATTTAGGTTTTAATTAATTAAGCAGCTAAAGAAATCTTTGATCTGAAAGGAGTCTTTCTATTGCAAGTTAAAGACATGTACGATCAGAAAACAAAGTACATAAAATCATGTTGTATCTTTTTAGTAACGCATGAAAAGTGTGAAATCAACAAGCCACGGTCTCATCGTACGCCACGTGACAGAGCCGAGATCAGACAGCCGGTTTGCCTAAGCACGCAGCTAAAATGAACCACGGTCACGATATTCAGACAGCCATAGTCCAGTTTTCGGACAACAGTTTTCATCTCCCCATCCCACGCAAAGCTGAGCTGACTGCCAGTCTCAAGGCTGGAACTTCGGGCCCTGGTAATGCATTACGCATCGTTACACATTAAACTTCTGTTGCTGCTTTATTTGTTTTGAAGGCACCGCCTAAACAGCGCGTGTTAATGCACGTTCCTTTATCTTTGAAAATAATCGGATCAAACTGGCCATGCACAGCTAAATGTGCAAAGAATAGTTCCAGGTCAATTGTGTGTGACCTGCTCCACTCTTAAACAGGATTTTCCCATAATCTAAATCAATGTAGTTGCAGTTGTTCTTTTAATCGTCAGTATTCATCAATTTTCTGGTCAAAATTCAGAAGGCAAAAACCTGTCTTCATGTCAGATTACCATCCCTTCCTTGCATGTATTTTTTCTCTAAACCAGTAGAATAAATGACTGTGTAGAGTTAAGAGATTACCTCTCCAAGCAGTTATGTTTTAGTGAAAAACAAAGCCACAAAGCTAGAAAAATGTTATGTCAAAGGAGCATATTTAGTTAAGGCAATCACGTATAAACCATTTCATGTTTTAAAGTCTTTTCTTTTGCTAAGAGACATTGTGTAAATGAAACAGCTTCAGCTCTAGGACTGGTGGTTATATTTCTGGTCTGAGATTTCCTGGGCACAAATATATGCAGAAGAGAGCGCAGCTGCTCTGTACCGCGCAGTAAATCCAGCACTTCGGAGATGCGTTGGATTTGCTGTGTAAGCACAAATTAACTGTAAATCTCATACTTTCTTGAACAGCCAGAAGTGCTGTGGCTCTGAGAGACAGTCTGCGTAAGTGCGGCAGACACATCCAAGATTTTGAGAGCTGAACAGGTCACTTACAGCTACTGCAGAGCAGCTCTGAGGGATCAGGTTGCTCGGTGTCCAACACCCAGACAAACACAGAGTGTCCTCGGAGCATCCATCTGAACAACAAGAATGATTCCTCAGGGCTTTTTTGAACAACATTCAGAAGAAAAGAATGAAAAAAACAAACCTTGTAAGGGTAGAGCAAAACCGGGAACAGCGGTTACACAAATAATCCAGTTCAAGTGACGGATAGAAGCTGAATGCAAACCTAAACTACAACAGCAAAGATGGATCAAATAAGAGCTGGAAGATTTCTTTTCAAAACAGGAAGGGTCTTCTTTTAGTTTATTTTCCCCTGCATTTACTTGGACAGCAACAGGGACAGCAAAAGACACCCATGCTATTTTTAAAATTAGAAATAACAGTCAAAAAGCCGAAAGGATTAATAGTTTGGCATTACTGCAGGATGGCAGCTGTTATTAATCTGCTTCGTCACAGCATTTTATATTGCAAGTGGAAACAAATGTGCTAAGGGGATTTTAAAACTGACAGGTCATATCGCCAAAAATGCATTCATGGGATATTTCAAGAAGTTTTTTAAAAAAAAAAAAAAAAAATAGAAAATCTCACCCATCAGAAAACTGTGAGATGCAAAATGCAACACAGCTTTTAGCTGCCTTAACTGCGCTCCTCCAACGTCTTCAGGCCTTGGCCCTTCATAGAACACATCACCTTGCTTGCTTTGCTCGCAAAACCTAAGACAGTAGATCAGACGATGTGCTTATTACTGTTCCTCACTACATCATTCTTTGTTCTTTTTCTGGAACTTTTCATAATCGGTACGTGCTATCTTGTCTACAGCCTGCCCAGGAGTTCACCCAGCCAACACTAGATGGTGGTGTGCTGCACTGCATTTTTTGATTGCAGGCTGATTCATTCTTTTGGGGAAAGTCATAATGAGTTTTCATTCCAGTGGACTGCTGTTGAAATAGTTGGGATGGCTTATTTGAGGAAAAAAACCAGCCATAACTCTGCATTCCCTGATTTCTTTAAATGCTAATTTGATTATATTCACTCTGTCCTAAATTGGGGATGGTAACCTTAGGTAATTGACTTAGAATTGCAAGATGGGAAATTACACACTCTTTCTCTTACATCTCCCCATCCTTTAACAGTTTTCCATATCAGATTTTTGTAAATTTAGATAGAAAACTTTGGGGATGGGCTTTAAGTGCCAAGATTTGTAGTACTCCGAATCCTGGGGCTTTCTGAGATAAGAACCATCTATGCAAAGCTCCCACACCTCCCCACCATTTCTTCCAGCCGTATGGCGACACGGCTCTTGCAGAAGATACACCTGGAGAAGCTTACTGCTGCCGTCAGAACTACACTCTCGGGGAGAAACAAAAGAGTGCACAGGCACAGAGCACCACTGCGATGGAAGGCCAATCTCTTGGCCTTGAAAGAAACCGCTATAGAGAACAACTACCCCAATACTCCCCACTAGGTCTTCATACCATCTACAGAAAGATCTCCTAAAAAGGAGCAGCATATAGCAAAACCGTGTTTCTTCCCCTACCCTTCCCAGATCATATGTTCAAATCTGTTTGAAGCAGAAGTAAAAAAAAACCCAATCTGTCATTACTTTGCGATCACTCACTTATCCATCACTGGAAACTGAAGGAGTGAAGTCGCTTTTTTAAACGTCAGCTTTAGTTACTCCTAGTGATCTGTTCATGGAAATTTAAATATCACTGTAAACATCACTGTAGTAAAAACTTTAATCTGATCTATCTTACTAACATTCTTCTCTTTCTAAAGATTTAAAGAGGGGAAAAAGTTTCATTTGATTAGTTTTTTTAAAAGTTCATTTGCATGTGTTCTACTTTTGTCTTGAACAAGAAAAATCTTAAGTTTCCATGACTGTCAGGCCATTTTAATGAGTTGAAGAAAATGTTTTCTTATAAATTATTCATCTCTTTCCTCTCCTATTTTTCAGTTTCTTCTCCTCTTGCTATATTATATTAATATTCTATATCCTCTGTAACAAAATCCTTACCACACCTGACTTTTCTACCAAAAAGGTATAATAAATTAAGTGCTGTACAGAATCCTGCCTGCAATTTCAATGCACTGTATACAATTTCATCCTTTTTCATTTGTCCTCCTTTTTAATTTCTTTCTTTTTATCTGGTGGGAGGTTAGAGTAAAAAGAATGAGGGAGGAAGGAATCTGAGATCGATGAAGTAGCCCTGGGAGTGTGAAGGTTCAAGAAACGCCCAGTAGCTTTAAGTTGTCTGCAGCACTGGCTAATATCCCATGCTTCAAGTAAAATATCTAATATTGACAAAAAACATAAAGGATCTGGCTAGTATGGGAAGAAAAATCACTGAACCTATCTAATGATCTATTTATATCCTGAAGCATGAGAACTAATAGCCTGGTAATTTTATCCCAGCTAGTGAAACAGCAGACTCTATTCTTATATTCATGATAAATGAATTTATCCCACCAGTGATTTAGAGTCTTATTGGGACAAACAGAGATGAAGTAGTCTTAGCCAACAATAAATGACTCCATTGCTTTTGGCTAAGTAGAACAGACTCTCAAAAACATGTTTCCTTCATATACTATTTATTATAAAGACAATCGCAGATAGTGAAGCTTTAACACAAAATAAGCAGCTGAACAATTTCGGTAAATATTAATGCTACTTATTAGTCCTTCAAAAACATTCACATCTATCAAATATATATTGTAAAGGTTATACTTTACAGGAAAGCGATCACACAACTCCCAGAAGGAGACGCTGAGCTGAATTACTCAGAAACTTATCTTGGTTCCTTGAAATTATCAGAAGGTGCCTAAAGCTAATAATTAGTACTTAGACATCAACATCTTCTCTTCTCTCCCACTATGAAGATTATTGTGTCCTGTTCTTTCTGGGGATTTATACTCATTTATATTCTAGGGCTCATCTCTTAAGAGAAACAACCCCAGCATGAAGGAACAATGAGTAGAGGCTACACACTGAGAAGGGTCTTGGAATTTCACTAGTAAACTACATGGCAACTAAGATCCGCAAATGCCAAAAGGTCAGATAGAAAAAAACATGGAATAAATCTTGGACAGGCTCCAGAATTGAGGAAAAGAGATAATTAATAGAAGTGTCAAATCTTGTAAGTCAATTTATTACAGTAGTGCTTGAGGCTCAAGGATGGGGCATGGGAAGGAAACAAGCAGCTGGAGCACCAAAGAACGTACACACTATATATTAGACACATATAGGGCAATGGAGTGATAAAACTTGTACAAAGAGTAAAAAAAGACAAACAAAAACACCCACCAGAACATAGTGATAGCAAACTGCACATTAAACCAACATCCTATGAGGAGGAGTTTCATTTAGTGTTAGGCTACCATAGATAAGGCACCCACAGAGCACCAGTATCTGGGGCAAGTCACCATGTAAGTTCCCTTAAAATAAAAAGTTCGGATTTATCACAGTGTTACTACCTGGAGTGGCTTGAAGTAGTTAAAACGTATGTTATACTCTCAGCTTACCACACAGGAACACATGAAACTGCAAAAAAGTTGTCCGTAGCTTCACAAGCCTGCCTTTATCGGTGCATCTTAGCCAAATGATTGCAGAAGTATTATTCTAATTCCACTTCCTTCAATAACAGTAGATCATTAAAGCTACAGGAAGGCTGGGAGACAGCTCCTCTGAAAGTAGAGACTTCTGTTCCCAAGAGCGACTATGTCACACCGCCTTCTGAAAATCTTCCATTTCAAACTAATGTGAACCAGTAGACTCTATGCCAACGCATTTAGAAGACTCTGTCCTATGCAAATAAAAGCTCCACTTTTATGCCCAAACTGAGCTAGTAAATCTATTTCTATTAAACAGGTTAAATTTCTTTTGATTGTTCAACAAACAGGGTTTTTTCCCCCTCTCCATTCACTGAATGCTTTGGTTTTTTCTCCCCAGAAGCAGATGAAGATCTTTCCTTAGATTTTGCACAGTACATACAATCCCTGGTTCTTAACATGTAATTTCCCAGTTTGTTAGTAAGTGCCCAAATGCCTACTTGAGATGATCTCCTACAGTCAGACAATCAGAGCTGTTCTAGTTTCTTCTGAGCTTCACATAGCTTCTCTATTTAATTAACTTCAAGTGCTGTATTCTCCAAGGAAGCACAGGGAGAGTTTATTAGGAGGTGTGGTATAAATTACATAGTAATTTGAACAGAGTGGAAATCCAAGACAGTCTGTGTGCAAGAAATCTTTCTTTAACACACCTACTCCTCTAAGAGGCTAAAGGCCAGAACTTGGTTTCCAGCTCTTATTTAAGACCACATGGCAGTGTGATACCTCAGCATCTCTAGCAATTTGATCCATTAGCTATGCACACAAAGGCAAGCTCCCAAAGGCTTTGTACAGATTTTTAGAGCTTAAATCAAAACTACCATCCAAAAAACCACATTCATACTCGTTGCCTAGGTGAGAAACTCACAAAATCTCCCCTTTTGCCTGAAAGCTTTTAAAGTTGCGTCTGAAGGATCCAACCCTTAGGAGCCAGATGCATAAATCCCAAGTCTCTAATTAAGCAGAGGGCCTCTTAACACCCTCAAGACCCCGATCTATTAAGCATGGCCAAGCACAGCTAATAGACAAGAGCAACTGTACTGGCTTGATTGCCAGAATATCACTTCTACATTATTAGGTAATAGCATAATAATTGGAACAGCCCTCCAGGGAAGTGAAAAACAGGTCAACACAATCTTCCTCCAGAGAGGATTCAAGACCACATCGTTCACTGCTGATGACCATACCCAAGTGAGCATCCTGTAGAGTAGGCTATGTGGAAGAATGAAGAGGAAGACAAATCTTGCTGCAAAACCATGCCAAATTAACGTGCCCCAAGGAAACAGTGTAAAATTTACAACGATGCTGCAAGCCTTGTGATTATGACACGCTGCCGGAATGTGGCACGGTGACCCTAGGTCTGCTCTCATTACTGTTTTACACATTTTATGCTGCACAAGCATCGAGTTAAGGAGGAAATAACTCACACGCAGAATTCTTTTTGAAAGCTAGGACTAAAACTACAGCTTCCAACACACTCTCCACAGCTGTGCCTTTACCACCAGACTACCAACAATTCGTTCCTTTGGAGATGCGAGTTTATACTTAGGGTGAAGTATGTATTACTACTGGCTGTAAGAGGCAGGTTCAAGGCACCTTCTTCAACCATACTTTAAAATAGCAAGCCTTATTCAACACTTCTTTAATTATGTAAGTGCATACTCTAAGCAGAGAGAGCAAGTAATACACACAAAGGGGAGCCGAGCAAAGTTTACTTCTTGAATAGCTATGAAAAGCAACACCATCATATCCATACATACCAATAATTTATTCTTCTCTCAGCAATCAGGTAAGTAGAAATATCAAAAGTTTTGCAACATAAATTGCCTACATTTTGGTGCAAGTGGAAAATCTTCATTAATTCTATCAGCTTCGATTTTATTAACAAGATTCATTTTAACTGTCAGTATTAATTTGATGACAAACTATAAATGATTCGGGAAGCCTTTCTTAATTGCCACGTAATTATAAAGGGGAAAAAAATTCTCTTGCATCAGGTTCATTATTAGAAAGGATAAGTAAATAAACGTATAAAATAATTTATTCTGTTAGTTGCTGGGAAACCTCATTGTTGATATGACAACCATGGCGCGGTAAACCAGATTACAGCTTGCTTCTGATCTGTGTGTATTCTACATTTTCATTAAGGGAAGTGTTTCCTATCTGCTATGCTACAGTGACACCTACAGAAAAAAAATATTTAAAATGGGTGACCTGGGAAGGAATTGGATTAGAAATAATTTTTAAGTGCTGCGTAACCACACTTGTGTATGTATGCAATATGTATTGTTTAAAATCCAACAAGGAAGCTTTTGAATACCACATGCCAACCTCTCAGGACCCAATTTACAAATGTTTTCATGATAGTCATGTCAGAAAATCATGCTAATAGCAAGTTTCCAAGCAAAGTTGGTTATTATAATTGCTGAATATATTTTGCTAACACTTCTTCAGAGGCAGTAATTTTTCCAGTTTTCAAAGGATCAGCGCTTTTTTCCCTGTAGTGCTGCTGAATTTAGAAAAAGGAGCATCTCCAGAATCTCCTATTGATTTTGTATTGTTGCATTGATGTCGTACAATGCGCTTTCTCTTGAAAATATACTTAAGACTTTGCTTCTGCTTTTACAGAAGGAAGAAATATTCCTTTTTTCTAGGCCTCCTTTCCTTTAATAACTCAAAATGAAATGCTCTAGGAAGTTATGCCACATCTTTTGAGGTTGACATTGTCTTCAACATCAGAAGCCATTTTCAGTACTCTAATTCATTTAATATCACATTCTTGAACACACAAAGCCTGGCACTTTAAAGACTATTTTCATTTTACTTTTCAACAAAAATCTGGCAGTACAACCTCCTCTTCTTTCTCTTCTCTTCCCAGCGGGCCGTAACACTTTTAGGTATTACAGTTAACAAAGAGTTAAATAGCAGCATGACATCAAAGGCTTCTGTGAAGAGGCCTCTTTCTTCGAAGGACTTGGTAGAAAATCTTGAATCAATTAAGAAAAGCCTTCATTACATTTCCCAATATAAAATTACAATTAGTATATTTTAAAATTACTATCATTGTCATGAAGAGGAAATTCAGTACTGAGGGTAGTACTACGCTTTCTGTGATAAAAATGCAACATCCAGAATAATCCTGCTTTTTAAGAACTACAACGCACATTCCCCTAAGTGGGTGAGATTATAAGAAAGAGGTACAATGTGTTAAACAATACCATTTTGGGGTATCCGTCAGAGAAACAGATTCTATTACGCAGAAATAGAAAAGATGTTAGTGATATCCAACCTCAGCATGACAGAAATCTTGCACGGGCTCAGAGATTCTCATGACAAGGGATTACAGCGAATGACCACACTCTGGAGGTACAACAGAGCAAGGAACCTACTGTTTCATTGATTCTTCCAGCATCCTCAGTTAATAGAGGCATCCTGGGTGTAAGGAGGATACTTTGCTTTTCAGTCAATAGCAGTTCCACAACCAGAGGGGAAAGACTGCCTAAGGTTTCTTCTCCCCCATGTTCAACATCTGGATATAATCAGAAGCAAAGACCTAAATACCTGGACTTGGACCTAAATATAACACAACAAACAGCTCTTGTAATTGCCTTTATTCACTCATATTCATTTAACCTATTCCTATTCCTTTAGGATAAAATGGGTTGGTTTTTTTTTTTTAGTTTTCTCAATTAACTTGACCTCAACTTGTGCCTGTCCCAGACATATGTATTTGCTAAATTGTACAGATGACATTTATTTGCACAGAGCAGCCACTCTCATTAATCTGAGCAGACCATAAGGACTCCAAGCAGTGCTCGACACTGGTCTTAGGACTGCGATCATTCCAGGCTGGCAGGAGAAGGCCTCTGTAGAGTTCCCTATGAGTCTCTGAATAAATATAGTCACAAAAACGTTACCATCCATAAAACATTGTTTTATTACTCCCTGCACTTAAATGTTTATACAAACTCACAGACGGTTCTTTCTAAAGCAAATGATAAATGAAAAGAAACAGTATGGAAGAAATGATGTGGCCACCCCTATAAGAGACAAGGATTACTTCTACCTCGCTCCCTACCCAAACTGAAATGGCAAAGTTGGAACAAATCAGCAGGATGCGCAGAGACATTTTGGACAGAGACAGACACCACCCGCGAAGGACAGGCAAGAATTTTTTGCTGTGTACAGCAAGAGTTAAAACCAACTCCATTATCTCCTTCCTTAGAAAGCTCCTCACATTCCCCCTACGTTAAATTGCTCCCTGACTTAAGTAATCATCTCTTTCAAGCCCTTAAGCAATAATAACTGACTGGAGCTAGGGTGGGTGAAAACAAAATAACATCAGTATCGGTGGCGGTAGCACAGTAGGAGCAGAGGTATTTCTGACATCAGCAAGTGTATAAAACACGCAGTTTAGAAAGGAAAGAGTCCTTTTACATATTACAGACACACTGCAGCTAAAATATTAAACACCTGAGCATTGCCCTAGGCATCCCGAAGTTTGTTGTACGATATAATTCAGTTTAACAATTCTCTCGGACACGGAAAGCAAAAATAAAATAAATAAAAAATATCAAGTCAAGCAAACTTGTGTTTTTGTGGAATCCAAATCCACGGTTCACCCGAAGTGATAGCTCTCATCTAGACCCCTTGTTCTGACCATCTCTGCATCTCCCGTGGCAGCAAAGGCAGCTTTTGGAGTCAGTGATGTGGCATGGCAGGCGTTCGCCCTAGCACAAGGAACGAAGCGGCTCCTCCTTCTACAGCTCTCTGCCGCTGCTGCCCATTATTTCCCCCATATTTGAAAGCCCTACGCCATCCGTCTGGCCGTGTGTCTCGGTGCAGCTGTATCACGCTGTGCATGAAGAACTGTATCACTGCAGTTAATGCAGTCAAGTGTCCGAGTGGATGCCTGTACAAAGGCAAGGGTGTGGATGTGTTCAAGATTTTAAAGCACTGATGGCACCAGGTGTCCATCACGCATCAGACAGTATTGTCTCGGTCAGCGGCTTTTTCATTTACTTCAGTATCTGAAGAGTTGTGACTGATTTTGGATGAAATAGCAGGGCTGCCTTGAGGCCCTTACTTTGTGGCTCAACTCTCATAAAAGTATTGCTGCTTTAGCTTCCATTATCTTTTCTGACTGCTTTAATTTTATTCCATGCATCTCATGCTGGTGAAGAGTCAGTTATTAGGTTTCCTCCTCTCCTAATCCTTCTCTGCAGCCAGGAGAAACAGCTTTTGTGATTTGTAGGATTTTAAAGCAGTATCCTGCAGCAAAGATAAAATAAAAGGGGGGAAAGTCTGTTCCCAGATGTCTCACCCAGCTCTTTCGTAGCACCTTTTGAATTGATCACATCTGGGTCTGTTTACAGCAGTTCAGCGTGTTATGCAACAGGAAAGGAGAACTTACACAGCATCATTCTCAGGCCTCTGTCTTTGTTATAAAATGAGGTTCACGCTTCTTTATTTTGCTTCCTTTTGCTCTTCATTTTGTAGGCTTTGGACACTGGGTGCCTGGAGAGGGCTGATCACACTTACGGCAATCAAAATATTGGCACCTCTGGACATCAGCATCATTTCATCTTCCCTCAAAGCAAACCATCTTGGTGGATTTGTTTGGTAACAGGGCTTTCAGGCTCCCTTTCTGGCTGTGGTGAATTTTTGTGTCAGAGCAGCATTTCAGCCAGTTCCTATTCTTTTTATCATTCAAGATAGGAATGGGCTTATTTAATTCAGCTCACGTCCCTTCCTTGACTTCATTTTCTTTTCACAAATCAGAGTCTCAAGTCCCATCTCAATATTCAAAATACACTATAAAAATATGCAGCACTGATCTAAAGAAAATGCACATACAGATCCTCCCTCTACATTTAACAAAGCACTCCTAAACAGTAATTTCATTCCAGGAAAGTCCGAGCGTAGCTTTTAACCTCTGCTTTATATGCTACCCGTATATAAACACAACATCAACCACATCACAGACAGGACAACAGTGCATGGGGTAAGAGTGTAGAATTTAGATTTCTGCTATAATAATACCTTCGAAGTTTAATTTTATCAACCGTTCTGTTTGCTCAGACACCTATCACTTCAGCTGTCGTATCTGAATATGTGGATTGAGACACTCTCAAGAAGTGTTAGACCAAGAAAACCACCCTGAGCAATATCTGTTTCAAACACTTCTGAAAATCTCACTCTAAATGCCCTCTAAAACCCACTATTTATATTATACATGGAAGCAGGTACGTAGTCATACAGTGAAAAGAGAATTTGTGATCATGTTAGACACACAGAACATATTGCACAGAATTTAATATTATACATTGGACAGAAATCTTCTCTGCTTTTAGAAGGCAAATGTCACGCACCCCATACACCTCAACAAGCCAAACTAGAAGCCTTAAAAGTCACCTACAGACAGAGGTATTTGGTCCTGAAAGGAGAAGTCCAAAAATGGGCACATAAATGAAGACTATTTTTGGCCACCAGTGCAACAGGTAAGTTCAGAAGAGTTCTGAGTCCAATAAGGACCTCAATAAAGCAAGCTCTTCAAATGAATAACAAGCCATCCTACCAAGAGAGGAAGGAGAAATGTCTGTAGTATCTCAGATAACCTCCCTCTGTCCACTGCCATTACACACTTTCAGCCAACCTTAGCCAAGCAGTGAGCAAGCAAAAGTAGTTGAATAGTTCGAACCTGATGAAAAACCAGGACAGAGCAGTGCATCACAGGCATCCTGATGGCATTATTACTCCAGGGACTTGAATAGTCAGGGAACAAAGAAAAAGAAGAATGTAAATATTTGAGNCAAAAAAAATTGGAATGGGTAAAAACATTTTGTCCAAATTACTAAATCAAGAAAACAACATTAATACCATTATCAAAAGCTAAGGACTGCTTCATTTTTGTGTCTAGAAGACTAGTCAGCCAGTTAGGTTACTTTACTTTTCATTTTGCATGCAATGGGACATCTCTTCACAGGAGATGACGGCAGCATGACAGGCAATTTTCCTTCTAAAACAGAGTGCAGTAGTCATTCTACAAGCCTGCTGAAACCCCTACCAAAAATCAAGATTCAGTAACTCCAAATGTCTGAATTAAACACCCAGCTGTTGTGTCAGGCCCAAGATCCTGAGCCAGTCCAAGGGAATAATCCCTCACAGATAAATCAGCGCTCTCAAGATTAAAAAAAAAAATTGTTCGCAGGTGGCCAGCAGTAAACTGGATATAAATCAGATTACAGAATTGTCAAATGCAAGATTAACTGTTCTCTACTCAATGGGAGAAGAAGGTTCTCTCCATTGTTATGTTTGTTTAGGAAATTACAGAAATCACATCCCTGAAAAATACACGCATTCTTTATTATTTATTGAATAGCCTTAGATTTGCAACATAGAACAGCCCTCAAAAAGCCATGTAAGCTAAACTACTCCTTTAGCTCGGACACAGAGTGTTTCCAGTTACTAAACTACTGATGAAAGAAATTATTTATCCTTGCATACAGTTGAACCCTGGGAAGTGAGAACATTATTTAGCTTCCACTTAGTGACTTACAAACGTCTTTGTCACATCCTACAGAACACCATTCTTCTGTAGCTAATTTTCTTAATTTTAGATAAATTTGGGCTTTAGTGCCTGTCTTAAAACCCCATTATTTAAAGCATCTTATTTGAATGTTATACGTAAGCATCAAGCTTTATTGGAGGAATAGGAAACTAAGAAACTATACAGCAAATTTCCCCCAATATTTACCAACTTCTGTCAATGAGAGCTTCATTCTCTCTCAGTGTCATTATATATTCTTATCACTTACTTGATGCTTTGCAGTATAATTTTCCATAAGCACCTTTGATCAAAAGCATCCAAATGTTTTCTTCTATCTCTGCCAAATGCCAGATTTCGCATCTGTGCAACAAATAAGGAATTTTATGAGCGTTATACAGTCAGTCTGCATGGAATCTCAAAAATCATTCGCTTCATCATGTGGATGGCTGCATTAAACCTCTTCTAAACCATTTAACTACATTACTAAACAACGTATCTAGCATACCTTTTATACAAAACATAGCTGTATTCATAAAAAGGTGAATCAGTCATATGCTATTACGATGACCAAGGGGGATCGCATGAAAGAGAGTGTTATCTTTGATCAGTTTAACAAGTACCATCTTTTGGGTTTGAATTGCTGCCTCTCATTAGATACAATGAATTGAAAGAAAAGCACTAGTGGGGAGAGAAGATCCATTTAAACTAAAAATGCTATTTAAATACATTTCTGATGGCCAAATAAATTAATAAATAAAATCAAATTTAATCTGGAAGTGAGATGAAGGTTCCAACTTGACTCTTAGAGCAGGGAGGTTCCGGAAGCATCTCCCAAACATGGTATCAATAGCAAAAAACAAACCAACCACACACACACACAAAACTTTACGTGCTGCCTGCAAAATAAGGGTTAGACTTGCTGATACAGGACTGCTTCTTCTAGGGCCTCTAATGGAGAATTTTTTCCTAGAGTAGGCAGGGAATTTGAATTTTTCTCCTAACATTACATCAACAGTGCCCCTGTGTACCGAACAATGTAGCGTAACTAGCATCTACATAAAGAATTACATACGTGGCAGCCTGATTGCCATTCAGCGAACATTTTCAAGGAGCTATAGACAATGATTATTTCCCAACTAGCAAATTTAAAACTCATCCATGACTTTGACTAAGGTTCCTTCCCACCCACAGACAGTAATTCATTTATCAATATTCAATTTCCTCTGTCGTCCAATCACTTCTGTAAGCTTCCACAGTCCGTTTTAATTAAAATATTCTGAGTCATTTTGTATCATCAGCAAATTGTCACCTATTTACCCCCTTTTCCAGACCACACTTGTTACATAGTTCAGGCCTTGTAATTGTCCTCCACATGAAAACATACAATCCTGTCCCTCAGGTCCTCTTTTTTTTTAAGTGACAAATGCATAAAAGGCCTGCTCTTTAATCCAATGCTTGTTCAATTTCCTAAAAGCTTTTTCTAATTTTTTAAGAGGCTTTTTGGAAAAATCCACACACAATATGTAAATTATGTAAATTATGTCACCCACATCAACATACTTGTTAAGTTCTCCAAGGAACCACGATCTTTCAGGGACTGTTTATCTTCATAAAAGTTACAGTGATAACTCTCCAACATATGTTTATCCATTCCTCTGACTACCTTACTTTTTTCTTACGCTGTACTAAGAAGTCAGACTTACTTGTCTTTGAATTCATCTACACACTGAAACACTAAAAAGGCTGGTGTAATAGTTACTCCCTGCTATTCCTTCTGCACTGAGGCAGATTTAAGTGGTACACCACAGCAGCAGTCTGGTAATTTCACATTTTAATTCCCTTAGAAGTATTGGGTGAAGACCATCTGGTCTTTGTGAAGTGTTACTGCTCAATTTATTGATTTGTTTCAAAACCTGAGGATTTGAAGAGAACAGAGCTGTGCTACAAAGGTCAATTCAGTTCAACAAACCCTACAGAAAACTCACATTTTGCAATATCATTTACCTAGAAAATCTCAACTACAGACGTGGCGCCTGTTTTTCTACAAGACATAGCTGGTTTGCCATCTTTCCAGCTGGGTTAAGTGAGGTAGGTATCCTAAGGGAATCTGACCAAAGTCATAATATTAAAGCTGCTATGTATTCCACAATCTTGCTACAAATCATTTGCCTTTATTAGGCCATTTACACTGCCTTTATACACACAGACACACTGAGAACAAATGAACGTAAGGTTGAGCATCTATAAATACATTGCTGCTCTTGCAATATGTAATTTTTCCATTTTAAATCTAGTTCCCCTATGACAAAATATGAAACAATTCCTTAGTTTCATAGTTATATACACATGCTGTATGCATCCATGCAATTAAACCCACTCTATCTTTCTACCATTCCTTTCCCTAACTCCCCTCATCTTCCAAAAAAATAACCTGGAGCCCAAGCTGATTTTAACAGGATTTTGTCTACTGGATGCTACATTTCTAATAACCCAAAATAAGTAAAACATTCTCATTTGAGGAAAATGTACACATCTTCCAAAGTTAGAATTGGTACGAAAGAATCGTGTTGTGTGCATCTTGTGGGAGCTTTTAGCTGTTGACTGTCATACACAAAAAAGAATAGCAATCAATTGTTTTTAGTTTCCTGACCTGAGATCTATATGGAGTGTTTAGAAGGTACCGGCAACATCCCTGCTGAGGGCTGCCTACCGAAGAGGAACACTGATGAACAAAACAAAGGCTGAAGCCAGAGAGCCTGCTGAGGAACAGAGGTCAAGGCACTGCCTAGCAGTGGGGAATCAAGAAAAAAAATCAGGAAAGCCTTCCCTTGACTGCAGCAAGGGTTGGGATGGAGGGGGTAGTCAGGTGGGGGGAGAGGCTTGTAGACCAGAAATTTCTGTAGCAAGTGCCCAAAACGGAAAACTTACCATTAAAGACCATCTCTCCTGTGCAATCAGCCACATCTTTTTCTTGTCTCTTCTTCTCTCCCTTCCATTTGTTCATTACCAGCTACAATGGGGAGGAAAAGAAGAGATTAAGGACAAGAAGCAAAGTTTGAGGAACAAGCAGTAGATGCCTCCTATAATAGGAGATAAAGCAAAAGGAGAAGGAATTGTGAATGTTTACACAAGAACGGTTTATTTGCTTTACCTTGCAACATATTGCATCTTGATTAGCACTACTGGAATGAAAGGCGGCAAGGGCGGTCGGAGAACATGACAAGAAAGCATAGAAAAATGTGGCAGGGAACTGGGCTGGATCTCTGACGGTGTTCAACACCCACGACACTTTGCATAGATGATTTTGGAAACAGGCAGTTTACCCAAAACCTAGATAAAAGTTTGGCTGTTCACTGTCACAGAGGATCACTGAAAAAGTAACTTCTCATAACAAAATATTTTCACTAAACAAAACAAATAAAAACTGCTACAACATTCCTCAGTTATCTTTTATATAACATGAACCTAAGAATGGAACAGCTGCCACATTTGGCTGACAATTTGGTTGACATTTTGACACATCATTCAAATTCAGAGCATTTTTCTTCTCTCTGAAGCAAACAGATTTTGCTTTAAATAGTCCATTTCATGCAGCGATACTTGCAGGCACAAATCCTTGGTTGTCATTCACGAAAAAAATGTTTAACTGATTTGTAAATTATGAGTGACTTTTAAAAGCACAGAGAGATTTTCACATTATAAGACAACAGAATTTGAATCAAAATGAAGAGTCAAATATAGAATAGCTATCACTAAAAGGAGGAGACATTATGCCGTTCGGAACCTTTTTTTTTTTTTTTTTCCCAGTTAAGAAGAAATAGCAATAGCAGACATCAGGATATTTAGCACTTTTCAGCATGCTTTTTTTCAAGCACCTGTTGAACTCCTGGGCGCAGTCGCTGACATGAAGTGGGCACCAGCCACACAACTCGTAGCGCTCTGCGACATGAGCGGCAATGCCGTAGTGAGAATCTGCAGAAAACTTGAAAACATGAAAGCTCAGGCAGTAGAGGATTCACTCATGTGCAATTTAGCCCCACTGTACAGAAAACAAATGCTGACAGTAACATGCATACTGCTCTGTTACGCTATTTCTTTCAGACGATTTTCAAAAAGGGTTTCAGTTCATTCCATTTGATTTCTTAAGTTTGTGCTAAGATTCATATTTAACTTCTCATTTTGACTCAAATCCTGTTATCCAATAACGTGAAAATCTTACTGTGCTTTTGAAAGTCACTCCAAATTGACAAATCAAACAGTTTCACATGAAACAAAGCTCATGCCTAGCCTCACAAGGCTTAGCTCCCTTCCTCTTCTTATTTACATTCGTACAGAAACATTTTAAGAGATTATAAAACATTTTAAAAAGGCATTGATAACTTAAGGCCTGTTGACCTTTGTGGAAACTCAGAGACTTTCAGGAGACAGTCACACACCAAACTAGCATGGGCAATGATGGTGGCAATAGAACTGGGGGCTCCCAAGAGAAGAGCAACAAATCTGCTCACCTCTTCTGGCTTTTCAAAGATCATTAGGATACATCTTTTGGAGGAAGAAGGCAAAGGAGTTGCCATTAGGGCTTCAGAGGTTTTCCAGTGGAGCTTTTCCTCGTCCCAGTAGATTTTTCCTGCACAGGACATCTGGCCTTACTCATCTTCCTTCACTAGATGAACTGTTATTAAACATTTCCGTGCTTACTTAGTTGTTTTCTTGCTTTCTAGAACGCACAGCAGAAAGCAGTAACAGAGACTTAACACCAAGCAGGAAAAATACTGCATTACTCCGACAGTGATTTTCCTATGCCTTGGCAGGCTACTTAACATTGTTAATACCTTGGAGTGGCCCATGACTTTTGCTATGTGTTTTAAATTGATTAGCTTCCTAGGCTGCTCTGGCTTCTGAGACAAGTTTTATTTTGACAACACGCTGAGAGTACGGCTGTCTGGGCAAGTTATCTGCGACTAATAAAGCTCTACAGTTATTTCTTTTTCTGATATTTGACTAAATGAAAAAAAAAAAAAGCCTTTGTTGAGCAGTAAGCATTCTATTTTGTTTAAAAAATTGTCAGGAAAGAAACCTCATCATTCTTCAGCTGCCTGGTTAAAAGCAGATGCCATACAAAGTAGTAATGATAAACACCCTGCAGACAGATCGAAGTCCTGTAAGTGAAAAACAAACCCCACTGTTGTTTAATAGTTTACATAGTGTGATTTTCTAAGCATATACGATACTCCCTACACGCTATGCCATAAGCCATGGCCCTAGTACTGCTACACAATTCTCATTTCTGCAGCTTTACATTGTAGGAATAACGTAAATACAAGAGGCATTAATGAAGAAGTTGAGCATCCCAACTTTTAAAGTTTCAGTATGAAATGCTGCAGGGAAGTAGAAGGAAAATGGTTTACTTTAAGATTATTGGTATATTCGAGTGTTATACACATAAGTTATATAAGCAAACTCATAAACTTTCCCGGAATTACATTGCCAAATATATTCAGGTAGAAAATTAACATGCGAAATATTCTCTAGAAAGCTATTTTGACTTTCAGAACAGAGTCATCTCATGCAGCATAAGAAATGTTACTTGGTGATGCTTACCTAAGACAGTTAAGCAAGTTTTAATTTGTACTGCAGAATGGAATGGCACATAACTATAAAACACTGTCTTCTGAAGTGTTGTAAGTTATAAATGTCTGTTAAATTATGAAAATATACTTCATGTTCCCAGTGCAATATAGAAAAAAAATAAAGGGTGATCGTGACATTTCTATATTGGTTTTTGATGAAGTGAACACCATTTTAAACTGTAAACTCCTCAGAACAGTAATCTCCTTATTCTTTTAATCAGTTTGTAAAATACCAGGACAATTTCCAGTATCCTTTAAATACAAATTATATTGTTAAGTTCAAAAATTTGCCATGAAAATAGATTCTTGCCACCAAAGCCTAAAAATTTCCTAGTAAAATGAAAGCTGACTCAGCAACAATAGTATTCATAACTATGAATGTTATTTACCATTACTGCTAGTTACTCTATCTTAACTTTGGCCTCGCTAATAATGTCATGGTCGAACCAGTTCTTAAACCTCCAGCCTACTTACAAATCTAACCAGTTCTTAAACAGAGAGCAGAAGACGCCTGCAGTTGCTTCAATACCTCTGTTAAAAATATAAACCAGCAAAAATATTCCATACAAAGCAGGTTACTGTCTCTAGCCATACTGCATTTCCTACAAACAAATAGATCAAATTCTAATCTATTTAATTTAGCAATGTCTTGCCATATTGGCTATGAAGCTTTCCAGCTTGAAAACTGAAAAAATTTAATTAGCTTGCTTAATATCTACATTGAAATTGAAGTTTTAGTGCTGTACTCCATCAAAATGGAAATGCTTTTTTCCCCCATTCCCATCTCAAACCCATACAAGGCATGAAATATCAAAGCATTCAACAGCAAGTAGTTCGAAAAGGGAAACAGAGCCACATGAACATCCTTTAGAATTGCTTGTGTCCAGTTCTAGTTTTCCCACTCTTGGCTACATCACAAGGAGGAAAGACTAATTTATAACCAAGCTTTTATTAAATACTACAGCTTCCTGCATGGGAAGTATTAGTCTACCCACAACCAAGCTGAAGATTTTATTTCATTCCACATCAACCTTGCAAGCACTGCAAATAAGCACGTGAAATTTAGGCAGCAGAATGCGAGAACTTTTTGACTGTCACTCTTAGCACCTACTATGACAATACCTGCTAGTGATGAAATTTCGCATGTCTGGGGAATTATTTTACAAGTCATATCATAGCTTTAAATCAAAAAGATGGACGGGGGGTTGTACAAATTGGGTAATCTAAAAAGGTTTTAAAGTTTAGCTCACTGCAGAAGTCAAGCCAGTCACCAGATCACACTGGGCACAGAATACGTTCTCTGTACTAGGACATTTTTTGGAAAATTATTTCCTTAGCTCTATATTTCTCAGGCAGTTTATTAGCCTGAACCCCATCTCCTACACTTGAGAAAGTTCATAGCAGTTGAAAGACTTTGGAAATTATTTCCAGGAGCTCTTCTCTTAATAAACGGTACATAGGGGTACTGCTCTTGACGCTCCAAGCCCTTCTTTCCAAGCAACCATGTGCATCAGGTTGACTGACCAGGGTGAAAGTAGGTGAAGTCCAGCATACAGCAGCTAATGCAGGCAGTGGAGTCCATTACAGTGATGGAGAAAGTTACTGCATTATGTAGTACATTTTATAAAATGGATTCCAAAGTAATTTAAACAGTGAAAGCAAAAATGTGACTAAGAACATTATGTGCTTTTTCACTGGCAAGACTCCCACAGACTTTATTAAGAACAGATAGGCTGTCCCTGGATGTTCTTAAGATTTCATCATTCAAAATTAAGCCATTTGCATAATCTGTGCTGAAAGAGAGGCCAGGATATTCTCTTCCTTTTACCAAGGGTAGTAAAAAGTAATCAGAGTCCTTATCTCTGCTCCTGTTTTGACCTTCTCCAAAAAAATACACAACAAAACCAACTTGTCATCTCTTAAATGGACACAAGCTCTCAAAGTCACCTTTAAAAATGCAAAAATTAGAAGGTAAGAAAAAATAGGGGGGTAGGCAGGAGCAGAAAGGTTGGATCTGTAACTGTAGCTCTTGCTATTTTAAAAACCATTGTCATAATTCTGTTCCCTCACACTTTTCTGGCCTACTTCTGAGGTCCAACTTTTCTGAGGCCATCTCACCTACAAAGAATGTCGTCTAGCATGTTTTAGTACTGTTCTCACAGAGATACGAACAACTGGGGCCGGGGGGGAACCAAAACCTGGTGTAAGAACAGCTTATCCAAGAGAGAAATAATCTGTGAAAGCTTAATGATTGGAATTAAAGAGGACAGATGATATGGAACCTCTTCACCTCAAAAGTTTCTGGGATTTTTAAAAAAGCTCTTTGTTCTTTCTGTTACGTAGCTGGTGTTCTAATTGCGATCACAAAAGCTATTTTTACAGCACTTTAGCAGCTAAATGCAAATAATGCCAAGAACAGTAGCGGTGTTTTAAGCAACACATGATGGCTCTAATTGATAATTTAATAGTAATTTTAGTGTATTATAGTAAATAGGAAAATGAAATACAGTAGTGGAGAAAGTATATATGTATTTGGCAAGCTACAGTAGCCAGACAGAAACGATGCAACTGAGCATTACTTTTTCAGGACTATATATTCATAGTACGTTAAGAAAAGTGTTCACATTTTTCAAACAGAGCCACATTCAATTAACTTTTCTTCAGGTTCCCCTGTAGAAATGATTCAAACTTACAATAAAAAACCAAAATGCTTTGTCAGGGCTCTGGCGCGGAAACAGCTTTGGTAGAAATAGTTTGTGCGCACCACATCACGGGCCACATGGGCACCGCGTCTATATTTATAAAAAGATTAGAGATTATCCCAGATGAGCTCTCTGAGCCCGACCAGTGAACCTGTACCATCTCCAGGTCACAGTGACACAGGCAGACACAGGCACAGGGACAATTTCCTCCCAGGCCCTGTGGTCTTGGCCTCCTTCACAATGGAAGGAGTCTCTCGTGCTTCTGAGACACATCTGCTCAGACAAGTTGCCTTGTAATTTCACCTTGCTGTGGGAAGTGTGAGCACAGACCTACAGGGAGCACAGACACAAGGCAAGAAAACACAGTTTCTGCAGAGAAATCCATCAGTATCCAGAACAAAGAGGTTTAGGTACAAAGAATCGTTTA
>VYZW01020774.1:20507-32910 GCA_013401315.1 Balaeniceps rex | reverse complement strand
TGCTCTTTTCTGAGCACTAAGGTGGGCGACACAGGCTATGTGATTTATCTGTCTTTCTGAACAGTCTTTAACTAAAAAATATTCCAGAAGGCAAAGGCTCCTTGATATGTGGCCAGTAGTTTTTTCTAGGAAGAATTCTTGTCACTCGCTGTGCCGAGCTGAGTGCTATGCTGAGGCAACAGGCTCGTATTCATTCTTCCTCAGATCATGATGACATCTAGATTATTTAGCTTGCTTATTTTTTGGTCATGCCTGTTTAACTCTATAAAGGTTAAGGGAAAAATACTTGTTATCAGCCTGGAGCAGCAAATTTTTTGACCTTCAAAGAAGTTACAGGTCCTCATTCTCATCAGATTTTTTTTTTTTATATTCTGCTTTGAATTGTGTCTCCATCATCTTACTTCAACATTTGAGACTGTTCTTTCTAGAATAGAGCTGGTTGTGTTGAGTTACATTCCATAGTTAAGATCTCCATACTGACTGATTTGAGGTTGCATATATGAATGACAATCAAGGTCGTCATTGGGATTTAATTGAAATAAATTGTCTTAAGATATCAAAAACATAGCTGACTTGACAGAAAGTAGAAACTTTGTGGGAAGTTGGATGGTCCTAAGCAAGGTGGGAAGGAGGCGTGAGTGGTTGTTCTGTGTTTTTAAGCTGGAGTTTGGCCTAATTTAAATTCTTAGAGTATTAAATGTGCCACAATGTATTGTGAAAGAATTCTTTAAGAATTCATTGACACTTAATGTTAGAGAATTTAAGTTGGTAGCTCTTCAGTGTCAGGCCTTTGAACTAATTCGGTTTTGTTCTTCAGCTTACAAAGCACTTTCTTAATTAGATTAGCCTGCCATGGGCTCTCGGCAATTTCAAATGTTAGTGGCAATAAGAACAAATACAATTAATTAATCCATACATAAAAAAAGGAAGGGATGAATGGTCCAGTTACCCTGGCAGGAAAAACTCTGCTATAACCTCAGAGTCTCACTGCAACCTGTTGCAGTTCATTTATGCAACCATGGGTTATGGAAATGTGTCTACTGGAAGGCATGTAAAACTTACTATGGCATATACTTTGAAATTTACTCTTATTTATAAAATTGCAATCCAATTGCTTATTTTGCACTTACAAGAGGTACAAATTTTCCAATTCAGAAATGTGAAGCTGACCTCAAGAGAACCTTATGTCCTTATTACAAACCTTTAAAGTTGGCATTAATATTTATTTCAGTAATGTTGCTTCAAAGTATGGTCTGATGTTTTAATTTTGCATGACATTTGAGAAGCAGCATAGTCTAAGTGATTTTCTGTAAATACGTTGACTTTATAATATTAAAGACTTTATTCTTTGGTGGAAGTTAATAGCACTGTTACCATGGAACACTTATTCCTTTAATTTCATGTAAATTTAAATTTTATGATGTTTGCTTCTCCAAGATTATATAATCCCTTTTTATTGAAAAGAATCACAATTATGCAAATGATGATATCCAAGGAGACAAGCAGCAATTAACTGCAAAAGACAGGCTGTTACCATAAGAGTTTACTCTCAATGAACATAACAGGACCTCCTTTAAAATAAACCTTTGTTTAAAGAAATCAATTTGGCGTAGTTTCTAAAAGAAAGGAATTCATTCAGACAGAAGTTTCTAGTCTTAGGAGTATGTTCCATAGTATCTTTGGGGTTTTTTCTTTGACTCCAAATGCATTAATTCTGTAGATGGAAGATGGAAAGAGGAAAGCTTCAGCATTAGCATGGACCCTGCTGGCTTTGCTTCTAAGAAAGCCCATAAAATATTTGCCTTTCTACAGGAGGTTATTAATGGAGCAAAATAATCATCTGTAAGCATGGAGTTATGCAGTCTAATAGTAACCAGTCACAGCTCTGGAAAGGTAAAATAATGTTCAGAAGAACTGTGTGGATTACTACTAACCTCCCTAAAGAAGGAATTTATTTAGATCCAGCCATGTGCCATGCATTTCGCTTACACTACAAATGATGCGATAGTCTCCTGCATGCTTTGGAATGCGCTTTAAAATGTTCACAGATGGCTTGAGAACATGCTTCAGAGCTATCTTTCCTTGGATATCTTCCCTGTGCTTGATGGGAGAGTTATGCAGCTTCAGATATGGGCGGACTTGCAACTGTAGGCAGTGTATGTGCTGTTACATATAATTAATTATGCTTTCAGGTTTTCCTGTGTAGTGAACTAAGAAGTGTCGGAGGAGGAGGAAATAGCAGCTACTTTCTTACTCAGTAACTTTGATACTATGAGCTGTTAAGGAGCCTCAGGGGATACTGTGGAAGGGAACATAGGAGTTGAAGGTGGGATTTGAGCCAGTTGGAGAGCAAACAAAATGTGTCACAAATCACAGTGTAGCACAGCTACAAGAACAGGCCTCATGCATGAGTTACCAAAATCCTCTCTGCCACTGCATGCTAGGTAAAACATGCGATACCAAACATATTTTCTCTTGCCTCTTTACAGGTAATAGGTAGATGTGAATAAAATCTGGGACTAGGGCTACATCCTCCATGAAGGAAAACAGATGTACTTTTCCTCCTTCACTTTCTTTTCCAGTGAATCAGCCGAGGGAGCAGCCTGGGCAGGGATCCATCTGACTTTAAGGAGGGCTGTTGCTTCAAACACAGTTGTTACAGTTGTGCACAAGCTCAGGAAACTCTGATGGCTGCCAAAAGTCTGAGGAGTGTCAATAAATTCTGTGTGCTTTAAATCACAAGAACTGTCAGAAATCTTCATAGCTACAGATAATTGTGATTAGCGCACTTGGGAAAATATTTTTTTCCATTAGTGGCTTTTTCTCAATCAAAGTCAAAGATTAAATTAAAAGCTTCCGCCACCTAAAAAAGGAAAATAGGTTTAGAATTTGTCTGATAACTGTAAAATAGAGAGACCTCATTTTATGAGTTTTATTTGCACTTCTCAAAGCATTTTATAAATGTGTTAAACAATAGGTGTGGTAAACATTTATCTATCACATTTTATAAGTAGGTCAACACTAAAAATAGAGATATTCAGTGAACTCTACATTGAATCCTTTCTTGTACACGGCTTTTATCTGTAATAGTAGTCATACAGGTATGAGGTTGTGTACTGGACAATAACCTACCCTGAACATGTTGAACAGAGACAATATCAACTGGGAATAACAGTTATTTTTCTATTTTTATCAGTTTAAGGGTTTTTTTTTTCATGCTTTGGGATAATACTAATGTGTAAAACAGTTACTGTTCTTTTTGAGATGAATGTCAGACGAGTGCCAATAATGCAGGTGATATGTTTTCCTGATACACTATGCTGTGGTTAAGGTGCAACTGTGAGGACCATAGAGGTGAATTTCGTAAAGTTTTTGGTACTGGAAAAGGGTTGTAATAAACTGTGTGGAGAAGCAGGGGAACGTTGGCATTTCAGTGCAGTGTGAATGTGAAGTCACGGAAAGGTGTTGACCTCTAAACATTAATTATATTTACGTTCCTGCTCTACGCTCCCAAATGCTTTGTCCCAAAATTGCTAATACCTCACGGCTGGCATTAAAAGCATTGCAGCTTGAACAATCTCTGTTGGGGTGACTATATTTTGTTCAGTAACTGTTATGTATAAGGAGTGGGCTTGACCATGTCTTTAAAAAGTAACACACTTTAGAGGTCACGTATGTTAACATGTAGAAAGGTCAAGGTGGAAGAGTTAACCAGCCAGATGGCTCTTGCCCATCTAAGTGTAGTTTGGAATTGGCTTTCTCAAAAAAAGATTTTTGTATATGAACTAAGTAAACCTGTAAGGCAAACTGCCTGAAAAGCCAAGTTTCAACAGGCTGGAACTTACTCTCTTTATGCTTTATTAATAAAAAAATCAAACCCCAGGCAGAAAGTGAGTGTTGATGATGATCACTTTGTAATGCCTGTACAGCAAAATGAGAAAATCAGCTATCAAGATACAATATAGGCCGAGTGAACAAAAGCATCTACTTTTGTTATTGCATTGGCTCAAAGTATAATGTGTCAGCTGCTTATTTATTTATTTAAGACTGAATACGGAGGACTGAAACTACTTGTAATTAAATAATAAACTTTGGAGAAATTGATATAATGCACAGAAAAGCACTGAGCATTTAAAAAATAACTAGGTTTTTAACTGATACGTTCACTCGTGAGGAGTTCCTGTGTAAGTTATCTATGGAGATATATTTTAAATGTTACAACTTTAATAAAAAAGTATACCATAACCATAATTTTGATCTCTATGCTGATGTAAAGGTACTAGGGAACAAGAACCTTAAGATACAGTGAAGATGAGAAGAAAAGGTTAACGTTTGTGGAAAGGTTGTTTTGAATTGCACAAGAAATGTATAATACTTGAAAACAGTATTTATGTGATTGATGTGCATAGTATTTAGCTAAATATTATATCAAGATCTTTCTCTAAGAACTCTGTTGGTACACATATGTCTCTTCTCTAATTTCACTCTTTCAGTTACAATGACACAAGCACTCTTCATTTAATATATTCTAGGTAGTACACCAAAAAATAATCCTCAAACCCATATGCCCCTAAAACTGTAGCTCGATATGCTGTTGGTTTGAAGAAAAGATCTTGATAAAATTAATTATAATATTTTAAAATTTTTGAGGTGCCAGTAAGTGAAATATATCCTATAAGTAGTAGTCACTGCAATAATTAATTTATGTAGCTGTTAGCTAATCTGTACTTGCTTTCTGAAATTTCTTCTCCAATATGGAAAAATTCTCTCTCACAGCTAGTTTTTTTTTTTTTTTCCCCACCCAGGTTCAGAGATTGGTGTAGTTTTAATTCTTCAGAAATAGTTAACAGAATAAAAGGGAAAATATAAACTAGCTATGTAGTAGAAGCCCCTATGATTTTGCACATTGTACAATTAGCATCACAAAACTGAACTACATTTAATGTATTTAACTTCCTTCTGGAATTTCTGAATCTTAGAGATAAAATGATAATGAAGTGATCAGTGGACTTTTGAGGGTTTTCCTCCGCCCACATCTCACCTTTCATTTAACTAAAATATCATTAAAAAGGGCTGATTTCATTGAGCATCTGTACCAGCAAAACACTCCTCACCAGGAATCTTGTGTAAGAAATGTGTGAAATTTCAAGGCTATTTCTCCATTTTTTTCCTTTAGTATTTCTCCATTCAATGAGGATAAAAAGAAGTTATTGCTGATATTGCAGCTCACTAGCTGACACCTGTCGTATTTCTAGGAAAGACTTAGCAGGGTTACAGTTTAACATGCTACAGCATCTTACTGAGTGTCCTGGTTTCAGCTGGGTTAGAGTTACTTTTCTTCCTAGTAGCTGGCATAGTGCTGTGTTTTGGATTTAGTAGGAGAAGAATGCTGATAACACACTGATGGTTTAGTTGTTGCTAAGTAGTGCTTACACTAGTCAAGGACTTTCTTTTTCAGCTTCCCATGCTCTACCAGGTGCACAAGAAGTTGGGAGGGGGCACAGCCCAAGATAGTTGATCCAAATTGACCAAAGGGCTATTCCATACCATATGACGTCATGCTCAGTATAGAAACCGAGGGGAGTTAGCCGGGGGGCAGCGATCGCTGCTCGGGGACTGGCTGGGTGTCGGTCGGCGGGTGGTGAGCGGTTGCATCACTTGTTTTCTTTTCCCTGGGTTTTGTTTGTCTCTCTCGTTCTCCTTTTCATTACAATTATTATTATTATTATTATTATTATTATTACTATTACTATTATTATTATTATTTTATTTCAATTATTAAACTGTTCTTATCTCAACCCGTGGGTTTTCTTACTCTTGCCCTTCTAATTTTCTCCCCCATCCCACCGTGGGGGGGGGAGGGGGAGCGAGCGGCTGCGTGGTGCTTAGTTGCCGACTGGGGCTAAACCACGACACTGAGGTTTCTTCTAGACTAGACATTTCACAAACAGGTTTTTTTTTTCTTCCCAGGTTTCAGTAGTGTATGAAACATAACTAGGCTGATTGGTATGATAGAATTATCCAAATTGTTTTAAAGGAAATTTGTCAAAAAACCCAAAGAAACCAAAAATCTCTCAGTTAAATAAAGAGGCCACTTCAACAATCAAATGAAGCAGACTGAAAAGGTTTTTCAGAAAGGACACAATTTATGAGAAAAGAAAAGCTGAGAAAAAAATCCATATATGAAGATGCAACATTGAATATAAGTAACATTTTTTTTCATGTTAAGTGCCTTGGCTCCCCTAAAATGTATATGTTTCTGAACTCCAAGGAATTTATCTATACTGAATTCTTTGAAATTTGAAGTTCATCCAGAAGTTCATATTTTTGGGGGAATGTAAAATACTTGTTGGCAATACAAACTCTTGCTTTGAGACCAGGAATCATTTTTACATTTGTTTACAAAACCTATAGGAGATTTTTATACCAAAATCTTTCTGAAGATCTTAGTTTAGAAATAATGAACTACCCTTGGGTAATAAAGTCAAATAGGTGATATTCATATGACACAGACTTTAATGAACAGAGCAGAAGAGAGAGGAGATATCAAACACACAGACATCCCTTAGGAAGAGTTAAAAAGCATAGACAATCTGCTGAACTAACACAGCAGCATTTTCCGTTCTGTTTGTGCAACAGGAGATTGTGGGGGCTTAGTGGGCGAGACTGAGAGATTGTACAGAGACTTACTGGTGAACTTGCTCCAAAACACCTACAGATGATGAAAAGTCCAAAGCTTTGCACGTATGAGCTAAGATGAAATCTCTATTGTCCGATTTCTCATCTATTCTTTCTTGAAGTAAAAAGATTTTTTTTTTCCTTTTAGAATGACTAATGCCAAGTTTTATCCCCTCAACCCAGAAAACAGGCACCAAAACCTACAGGAGTTAAGTATATCCCTGTATGAGAGCATTCTTGGTATTTACTGTAACAAATGTTTCAAGGAATGAGTCTGTATAAATAAATGATAATAAAATAAACCCCCCCCCCTTCTCTTCATCCCCTGCAGAGTGCTGTTAGAGTTAGGGATAATGAACTACTTCTATTCTGTGCAGCGGTTCACTCAAATTTATTTACTGTTAAAAGAAACTTTCCCCTTTGCAAAACACTGCAAAACATACATTTGTGTTTCATTACATTGTGTCTTATCTAGACAGAATATATTTTATTTTTACTTTGAAACAATATTTGTTTCAAATATTATGACTATGTACTTTTAATTTTTTTTTAAAAAGGAGTATGAGGTAGCAGACATTCACCATTCCCTCCATTTAGCTTATCTGACTCTCCTGTTGGTACAGCTGTGAAGGGATACCAGACTGTTATGTGTGGCCAAATCCCAACTACTCAAGATTTGAGAAATCCCTCCCTAAATTTGTCAGGCTGGGATTTCTTTCTCAGATCCAGTATTCTTAGGTGCTTATACTTAGTTGTTTATAAAACACCCCTAATAAATTCAACCAGGCAAAAAGAAGCCTGTGCTGAAGGCAATGGTGCAGAAAACTACTCTGAAAAGCTTGAGCAAAAAGCCTGATCTTAAGAAAATGTGGTAGATACAAAGTTGTGTGAAGTTAGGAGGTAGGAAAGGGAAAGTCAAAGAGGAGTGATGAAGTAGAAAATAAATAAATCCTAAGTATAACCTGAAGATATTTCAAAGTAAAAAAAAAAGTATAAAAGTAAAAGCTATCTTGTACAAATGTAATAAAAAAAGATTAACTACAAAAAATTAGATATAAAAGATGAGAATGTTAGTTTAAATTTATATAATTTATAAATTTTTCAGAGATACTTAGAGGCAAAATATAGCATCTCTAATTTTTGTATCAGTGTCTAGAAGAGGAAATAGGAAGTTCTAAATTCAGTGCATTCCCAGTCATTTCTTTTAGGCTTTTGATCATGGTATAGAAATGTAGCTTGTACTGTCTTTGTAGGATCACTTGTAGATGGCTGGCTGAGTTTCAAGTCCTTTTTCTCTTGGGAAGTCAAGTCTTTTCCAGCTTCCTAGTAATTAAAAAGAAAAAAAACAGACTCCCACTGTGAAGGTATGGCGTATCAGCAGAATTTTTATAATGCTGGAAAAGAATGATTTCATAAGCTTTGGTAGGACAAAAAGAAATTAAGTTAGTGCTTTGGTTCTTCATTAGATCATATTCCCTGGCTACTGATTGCATTCTGGTGTGGTTGTCATTTTGTAATTCTGAGTTTGAGCCTCTGTAAGAGAATGTGTGTGTTTATACGTTAAAGTCCACCTCTTGGAGAACAGCTTGTTTTCTGTATCTCAGCTGTATTTTACTTGAAAAGGTAAATAAGTTTTTATTTTTTTAAGCTTCTCAGTTTTGTTGTCTAGTGTACAAATCAGTTCTCTGTGTTCTTCAGTCTCCTTAAAAGTATATAAACTAGTCATTCTGAATTCAATAATACAGTGCTTGACTTGAGGTGTGGCCATTCAATCTTTAGTTTACATAATGTAACAAAAAAGGAAGCAAAAGGACTCTCTGGACAGCAGAAAGATGCTGGTAATTATGATTATTCAGAACATACATGCTATGGGTTAATCCTACTGTCACAAATTACTGTAAAGAGTTGTGAGCCGGGAAAGAGAACACAGGCAATCTCATATGTGACTGAAGTCTCCAAAGAGAATCTCACTGTAATGCTATATACATTGTATTAGATCCAAAATATACAGGTGGCGGTAGGTTATAAATATAGCCAGAAAGATGTGCAGCTAAATCTCCACTGCAATGCCAATTTATACTGCTGTCTGTAGTAATCACAATTCACAATTTGGACCAGGGGAGGAAAAAAAGTGTTTTCAAAAGAAGCAATAAGAAATCCCAGAAGAATTAATATTCCATCAGGAGCATATCATGAGGTGAAGTATTCTATTTATATTTGTATTGAATTCCTGCTGTGAAGGGAATTGTTCCAAGCTTATGGCATCATGTAGGACTTCATGTTTCTTTAGCTGTGAAGGTGTTCAGGTATTTAGGAAGTTTTTTTTGTTCTCAGTTTGCTTTGTTTCCGTATCATTAGTTAACTTTGTCTAAAGAAGTTGGCTGTGATTTAGCAACAAGTATGACTCACAGCTCTCATAGCTATAGGAATAATTCAGACCACAGACAATCATTTCGGAAGCAGAAAACATTCCCAAACTGGTTTGTAAGGTTTTTACATCATCTGTATCCTCCTCTCTGAAATGTTCTTTTCTCCATGCCACAGTGCTCGGTGTAAGCTGCTGCTTAAAAGAAAGGACTTTTCCATGGCTCAGTTTTGACCCTTGAAGCTATGGGTCTTATGGATATCAGGTACTGTATATACTATTTTTGAGATATGATCTGAAATCAAATAATCTTATTATACAGTGCTTTTTTCTGAAGACTGGCTGAGAAACTCTGTTATCATCTAGTCCAGTATGCTGGACTAGAAATGCTCTCTGAAGTAACACACTCATTTAAAAGTAAGGTAAACTAAACTAAAAGTAAGAGAAACATTTCTCTTCTCTGGAATGAGAAAGCATAAAGAAACAGGCCAGAATGCCATACCCAGTGTAGGCAGCTACCTTACTTGAAGAACAACAAAAAAGCAATAGATGGGATTAACAGAGCAAAAATGAATGAGTTCTAGTAGAGTAATTGATTTCATTTTCCTGGAAGCACGATTTGGACCTTAATATTGAAAACAATACCTCTAGTAGAACTCATTTAGAAACAAAAATAATAAATGAATAAGCATGATAACTGTTAAAGGAATAGATATGCTGTGTAGGGTAACACAAACAGATAAACACATTCAAAGCCTATGATTGTCTTTTTTGTTTCCATAATTGTGTATGGCATGTGTGACATATAAAGAATTATCAAACAAAAATGAAAAAGAAAATAAATAGCTATTAAGGTAGGAAAAATATGTCTGTTTCGAGATGATGGAAGTGCTACAAGTGAAGAGATTCATAGTCTGGGTTACCTAAGATCTACCTTTCCCAGTTAAAATATTGCCTTCATATCGCCCTCCTCCAGAAATAGAGGCCGGTGCTTTCTTTTCCTTCTGTATATTTATGTAGAGGCAAAATAGCAAAATTTAGGAATTTCAAGATGGCTTCCATTCTTTCTGTTCATTGATACCTTTTCTCACACTAATAAGGCTTTTGAGACTTTCAAAGAAAGCTGGGAGAAAGTTAGATTCTCTTGTGTTTTGAACATACACAATTAATTCAACAGTATCCAAAAGGGCGTTTGGGTGTTTTGGGTTGGCTTTTTGGTTGTTGGTGTTTGTTGGTTTTTTGGGGTTTTTTTTGGTGTTTGTTTTTTTTTTTTTAATCACGTCAGTATCAAAACAATTGCCTGTGTTCTTTGGGTTTGTTTGGGGTTTTTTTAGAAGACATTTTCTTTTTTTTATGCTCATAAAATATTTTCCAAACTTCATGAGAAACAAAGCATTTTGGGTTCTTTTCAGTTGCATTAAATCACTGTCAGTTAGCCTTTGATAACTGGGGGTTTTTTTTAGTACTGCTACCATTTTTTCATTTTGGTGGATTTCTAATGTAAGAGCATATTGACTAGAAAGGATCACTGGAAGGTCTAGACTAAAAAAAATTATAAATGCATAAACCATTACTAAGTTACTGAAGAACTCCCTCTCCTACTGTTTGGAACCCTTCTAGTGTCCTAGAAGACTTATTCATTGCTGGTTTATATCTACTTGCTCTTCTTCCAGCATGCTAATTCTTCTGGTATTTACTTCTCTGGTGTCTATCACCCTCCTGAACTTGTAGGAACCCTACCTTTGTGAAGCTTTTGTTTTTCTGGGATGAACAAACCAAGAATTTCTAATCCTCACTCACTTAGCAGACCCTGTTTTCCTGACCCTCCTGTTCCAGAACAATTTCATTTTACTGTATTTTCCAGTGGTATTAATACTTCCCTATTTGTACTTCAGACACCTCTTTGAGGTGTCTATATCTTAGAATAGTATTTTAAATTTCCTCAGCTGCATCCCACTGTTCTTCCTGGTTTGAGTTACAGAAATGGAACCTTTATCCTTTTCAGTTATTTGCATACAGCTGAAATTCTTTTTGTTATCCCTTAAGAGAATTATCTTGGAACTTTTTCTTGATCCCTTGTATTCATTCAGTGATTTGTGGTAATTGTCTCTTGCATTTATAGGTACAGAATGTTAAGTTATTTCAAATGGTCATAAAATATTTTCTTGTAGTATGAAGACATGTAGTCTACATGAAGATGCCATACAAAAGGTTTTACTAGCACTCATTTAGGATGCTCACCAGAGCTGACTCATAAGTTTTGCTGTTTGTGAGTAATGCTCCAATCTCATACACCTGCTACTGTAGCTTTTGTGCTGTTCCACATCATGCTTTATGGCACTAGTCTGAGCACAAGATTATGTGCTAGAAACCCCGGAATCCTGATGCATGTCATAGATCTAGCTCTGACTGGTTTGGGTAGAAATCCACATACTTGGAGCCCTTCTAATGAAAGACCAGCGCATACATTTTTTAAAATAGGGAACAGATTTATTAGTTAATAAGCATTCAAAAGCATATGCTAGCTATCATAAATGATAGCAAGAATTCGGTATCAGAATCTGCAATGACAAACTCAATATGATAATCACATTATGAAAGATGCACGGTGCCATCCATTCAATCCTTGTTCAAACAGCTGAGCCAGGAAAGGTCCAAAGATGGTTGGAGGTCAAATGAAAAGTGTGACTTTAATAAAATCATGATATGAAAAACAAATTCTTGCTTGCTGAATAAAACATCTGCCTTTTATTTTGTGTCTGTATGGCCATAGAACACTGCTGTCTGAAGATATTTAGTACTTTTAAAAATTATGAATCCTTTTGTCCTTCCAGGACTTGAGAACTCAGTTTTCCTAGGGAACACTTTTAGACCGCTAAGATTTTTGCGATGTTACTCAGTGGCTGTGATTAGGTTTACTTTTATCCATTTAAATCAACTTAATTTTTTAAAACCCTAACACAGAAGGTTTGAAAGTTCAAATATGAACAGTTACTAGCTATTGGCTTTATATGCTCTTGCATATATTCATTCTGGAGCAAATAACAGTTAAATAAATACAGTCACTTCATCCACCACCAAGTAATCCATGTTTAAAACTTTAGTAAGGCCAAGTATCCTTATGCTTTCCCAGCTGCAAAAATCTTGTGAACGACTTAATGTTGGTTTTGCTCAGTATCCTTGTNAGTATCTACTCATGTGTTTTTCCTTTTATTTCTTTTTTTTCTTTTGAGAAATACTCTTTACAACTTTCTTGAATAACAGATATGAAATGGCAAAATCTGATACTTCATGAGAGGAGGATGGTGAAGGATAACAAAGCAAGAGCAATAACAGAAAATAAGAGAAAGATGTGGATTT